>CM049581.1:2661509-2729009 GCA_027123335.1 Amphiprion clarkii | reverse complement strand
ACACAAAAATGTCATAAAGTGCTGCAGAATGTCTAACTGAAGCAACTTTATTTTTCTAAATGGAATCAACTTAAGAACTTAGGTACAAAACACTTTAAAATAACACGAGAATACTGGTTGGAAAACTTAATTTTTGAATATTAATCAACATTAAAACTTGAGTTCATGCTTCCAAACATTAAATAACTAAGAATACATTTGACTGTAGAGGAAAAGCAGGTTGCTGGTTGAACAGAATTCTATTAGAAGTTGCCACAATTCAGAAAAGTGACGAGAACAGTTGCATTAATTGTTAATTTAATGGACTGAATCAGGTGTCACAATATTCTCCGTCTTGTTCTTTCAGCAGCAGTATTCCATATTATATGTGGAAATTAGTTTTTTACAATGATCTCTTTGTGTTTTGCTGTATTATTGTGTTTTAGTGAATGAACGCTCCTCCAGCAGGTTTTTGTGGCTCCATCCTTCCAGCCCAGATATTCCAGTTGGAGTCGTCCTTTAAAAACAGCCTTCCAGAGTTACAGTTCAAACCCAGACAGATGCAGTTGAATGTGTGTTTGGTGGAGGATCAGCGTGGCCTCGTTCGTTGTCTCCTGGCTCCCGTCCTTCCTCCTCATCCTCGCCTCTCTGCCTTTGTTCCTGCCGTCGCGGTAAAGAAAGAGGCCACCATCTGTGGCAGCACTGAGGCCAAGTCATCTATTAATCAGGGCCGCGTTTACAAGCGTCCTTAATACAGGCTGCCAAGCGCACACAGGAACATAATGCGAGTAAATATTTAAAGAGCCGCTGCAGCCGGTGCCAGCGTTTCCTCCGCTGAACTGAACAACTTGTAGGTGTCTCCGGGAATCAAACAGCAAACAGGTGAGCAGCGGAAAGAAAAACTCGGTGGAAAAAAGTCTGAAATTACCAGAAGAGTTCCTCAGAAACTTAAATCACATGTTTGCCTGCTGTTCGTGAAAGAAAAGTGGCTTCTTAAACTGCTTTTAACTCGTTTATGGCAGTTTTTAAGACACTTTGGGTATTTTTGAGTCCTTATGGATAATTTTAGACACGTTTTAAAGCAGTTTGGACCATTTTTCAAACTAATTAAAGACAAGTTTCATGTCTATGTGGACAGGTTTGGGTTCTTCTGGACAATTTTTGAGTCATTTTGGACAAGATTATAGTCATTTTGGGCAGTTTTGTGTCCTTTTATACATTTTAAGGCAATTTTAGACAGTTTCTAACTCAAATAATGTTCATTTATGACAGGCTCTTGGTTACTTTGGACAATTTTCAGCCCTGAAGGACAAACTTTGAGTGATTTTGTGCAAGTTTCAAAGCATTTTAAATTGCTTTTTTTACTCATTTATGACAGATTTTAAGTTACTTTGGGCACTTTTAAATCCTGTTGGACAATTATCTAATCATTCTAGACACGTTTCAACACATTAAAATGGTTTTCAGCTCATTTTGGACAAATTTCCAGTAATTTTGGGCAACATTTCATCCGTTTGTACACTTTTTAGGCAATGTTAGATGGTTTCTAACTTAAATAGTGTAGGGTTAGGGACATTTATGACATTATGAGTTACTCTGGGTTAGGGTTGGACGGATGTAAAACTGATTTGGTTGAATGTCGTGTGTATATTTACTGTACAGATGCAATCGTTCCTTTCAGCAGAAACTCTCAGTGATAACCCATAAACTGCTCAGGGCATCTCAGCTGTGCCTTCCAGCAAAGCACTCAACCTCTAGCTGCTCTTCAGGAGATGCTGGGATTGGATCTGACAGCCGCTCGGCTTCCAGCTGTGAACGTGTGAAGGGGAACCTGCGTGAATAAATATGGGTTAAATGAATAGAAATGTAGCTTCTGTTCTGCACGTGGACGCTTGATCCTCAAACTTACCAGCTGTTGAAAGAGTAAAAGGTGAAATATTTCTTTCAAAAATGGAGGAGTGAAAGGTTTAAAGTGATATTTTATGAGGAAAAAGGCTAAAATGTTTACCTGAAATACAGTTTTAAATAAAAGTACGGTCATATGAAACAGAAAGCAGCAAAAGATTTTATGAACAGAGAGAGTAAAAATCAGCACTTTTCAGACTCAGTGGTCCAAGTATTGCCTTATAAATGAAAATATCTGAAAGATGAATCCTTCATGGAGAGTAGAACTCAGAGGTGTGTCGACACTTACTGAGAATATTACAATAAACTTATGAATATGGGTAAAACAAAATAACACTATGACTGTGTTCTGCAAATGTTGCAAAATAAAATGTTAAAAATATAGATTTAAAATATAGAATATCTCAGTTATAGCTGTTGATTCTGGTATTTTACTTCCTCTAGTATAAGTTTGATTCAGGCCAAAGCCAAAGCAACACTTCTCAGAAATAAAGAAAAATAAATGAAAAATGAGCAACAACAATTGCTGCTGCTGGGATTAAACTGTGGTGAAAGGTTGTGCTCATTGACACTGTTGTTTTTAGGAGTTTACATGTCATTTTAGGTTAGCTAAAGGTGCATAAAGTCACCAAACTGCAGGAGAAACTGTAAGAATGACGAAGGTTTCTGTCGACCAGTCTTCATCCTGCAGGAAGTGATGTTTTTCGGCAGCAGAACAACACAACTCTGATCCATTATCACCTTTTCTCTGTTAATGTTTCAGCAGGTTTTTCACACAGCTGCATTAATATTAATCTGGGCCATGTTTCCAGACATCCAAAGCAAAGCAAGCGGGTTGTTTTCACTCTGTTTAGGTCCAGTTTGAGCTCTTCAGCTGGTAGATTCCCTCTGTCTGAACCAGTCAATCTCTAACTTGTATTTGTGGTGGCGTTGTGAGCAGTGGATTCACTGGAGCTTGTTTGGTCTAAACGGCAGCATCTTGCAAATAAAACATGGTTGTTAAGAGCAGAGAGGTTGAACCAAACAAGAAAAGTGCTGTTGAGTCATGAGAGCAGTGGTGGAAGAAGCATTCAGAGCCTTTACTTCCTGTTGTCTTGATCGTCTGTGAAGCTTTTATTGCTTATTGCTCCTGTAATCTGTGTTTTGTCCTTTCTGCCTCTGGTTCCACCAACTTGTCCAGTTTTGATCTTCTTCTGGTTGGTTTTTTCCTTCTTTACCTTCATCCCGACCAGTCGAGGCAGACGTCTGCCCTCCCTGAGCCTGGTTCTGCTGAAAGTCTTTTATTCTGAAAAGGGACTTCTTCCTGTCCACTGTCGCCAACATGCTGCTCAAAGGGAATCTTTGGATTCATTGGTTTTTCCAGAAATACTTTATGTTAATTTAAATGTCTGGTTAATTCATTAGAGTACATAACCCTGTCGGGTCTTAACCTCAATATTTAAATCAATCTGCTAAATTTGCCTAATTAATAATCCTGTAGGGTCTTAACCTTAATATTTAAATTAGTTTAAATTGCTAATGTTGAAATTAGTTGGTTAAATTAATTTTTTATGGTTTTGTGGAGTTTTAGGGCATTTAAATAGGAGTATTTATAAACTTGTTTTAAACAAATTTTAACATTTCATAGTTGTTTTAAATAAAAAGTGATGACTTACTGTTGAGGTTTTAGTGCATTTAGTTGTATTTATCAATGCTAACCTTATCTTAATTGTTGTTTTGTTGCTTTTTTGTGTGTACTGTTTTTGTGTTGAAAGCTCTCGTTTTCTGCTATAAAACAAAGTTATTATTAGTTCTTTAAGTAAAAGTAGCAATGCCACAAGATGAAAACACTCCACTACAAGTAAAAGCTCTGCATTAAAACTTTATCTAAGTTACAGTATGTCAATAATATCTGCAAAATATACTAAAGGACTCATTCTGTGCATATATTTATACATATATGGTGTTTTCAGAATTAATATTAGTGCTGCGTTAATGTTTGTTGCACTGTTTATTTTAACCACATTACTTAGAGTGGAGGAGTTTCATCTATAATAATACATCTATTGTACAAGATCATCATATGTTGTAGGACAAGTACGTATGTCTACGAAGTCACGCCTGTTTCCAGCTTTGTAACGACACATTTGACAGCTAATTCAGCAGTTTTTTATTAATTCTTTACACATTTTAAGACATTTTCCTAATGTACCAGCTCAGCAGAAAACTGCAACATCACCAAATCTGTAGATACAGGACATTAAGGGTGTGAAAAATTAGAATCTTGAAAGTAAGTAAAGCTTCCAAACAAATGTAGTGGAGCAAAAAGTCAAACTTGAGCCTCAGAGATGTGGTGAAGAAAAGGAATACAGTTCCAGGAAGGGGAAAACTGAAACTGAAAGAATGGAAAACAAACTTGAAATAATCACCGTATAAATGTACTGATGGAAACCGTTGAGTGTTTGTTAAATATAAATTATCTTTAAAGCGTGTGTGACGCTGGAAACTGACTGGACTGTGCAGCTTTTTCATGCATTATAAAACCGAAGCTCACAGAACAAACTCCAGCTGGTTGTTTAAAAGTGTCGGCTTCATAGAGGGAAATGTGTCTTATTTCTCCAATAGCACAATCCACAACACTTTTTCTCTCCAGATGCAACTCAATGCAGTTTATTTTCATTATTCTATCGGTTCCACTGAGGTTTTCTACAACTAACACAAGTAATTTCGTACTAATTATACAGAAGATAGAGGTGATTGAGGCTTTTTTTTTCATTTCCAGGGAGGTTTCCTTGAAAGAAAAGCTCCATTTCAACCCAAACAACCTCTTAGCTTCACCTCAGCAGTTAAATACAATCTAACATGATGTTGGAAGGAAACAAGTTGCTTTGACAAACTCCAGTAAAGCAGAGGCAGCTTGCATGTGCAGGAGTGTAACTGTACTTCACTACTTTCCTCCGGTGCCTGAGCAGAGCTCTAATCAGGAAGAATAAATGAAAGCAGCTGTGTGAGAGCACCACAGGTGGAGGGCTTTAAATCTCACTTCGTGGCTAATGCTTCCACTAGTGTTAGTCCTGCAGCCATTAATCTAGCAGCACCACTTCCTCTCCTCTGATACAAATGCAAAAGGAAAGGAAAAGCTGTGAAAACTGCAGTGTGTGTGTGAACAACAGGAGAGTGTGAATGAGACAGAAGGGGAGATGGAGGCAGAAAGAACAGAAGAGAAGCAGATAAAGCAGCTGACAGTCACCGTGTTTCTGATGTACGACGCCACGTCACTTCTGCTTACGGAGGTCCTCCGGCATCCTTCCGCCGGATCCCCGCGGCCGTGTCAGTTTTCTGAACCTGCCACTTCTGTGCCGCCATCTATTCTGTAACAGTTTAGCCGGAACATTAAGCTCCGGGCCTCGTCTGGAGTGACAAATCTCCGCTCGGTCAGCCGCCTGCCGGAGAGTCACGGGAGGCCGCTGTTTGTCTCGTGAATACAGATTATGTCACGTCCAGCTGGTTTGTATTTGGGGAGGAATTGAACATGCATCACAGGAGGGAGGGAGGGAAGTTTCTCTTTTTCTTTCTGGTGTCTCATTCAGCAGGAAACAGATGTGGAGTCCAGTGGGAGGAGACGGATGAAGAGGTGCAGGGATGAGGAGTTCAGAGATGGATGGAGAAGGACGTGGAGGGATGAAGCCACCGTTCCATCTCTGTACCACGGTGCACTTATTTGTCTTCACGTTCCTCCGTCTATCCCTCACCCCACTCATCCATCTCTATCAGGTCCCTGCGTCTTTCTTTCTCCGTCCGTCCATCCGTTTCTCTTCTATTATTTCATCTTTCTGTTTCGCTGCAGAGGTTCGGTTCCAGAACATTTGTTACACATCGAACCGGACCACTGAGGAGAAGAAGGAGTGGAGCTGGAAGGTGAAGCTTTACTAGTCAGTCTACGTTCTCACCCTCAGGCCGAGATGGTTGAACATCTGCAGAACCACACGGCAGATGTTTTGTCATTTGATGCTAACAGATTCCTGTCCTTTAACGCCCTGCAGCCACTTTTTTGGAGCTTCAGTTATAAACTGAGACCATCGAGGTGCAGCACAGAACGACACAGCAGGTCTTTTCTACCATCAAACAGTAAAACTTCTTCTTCTGCTGCAGGAACAACAGCTGAATCACTCACTAGTCTAGTCTCACTAGTGCAGTCGTGAACAAACGTTTCCATAAAGACTGTGTATATCATGGCAGTCTTGAGTTTCCAATGATTCCTACAACTCTTCATTTTCTGTAATGTCATCAGTGAAACACATGAATCTCTGTCACAAAAGACAATCATGCATTCTGGTTCTTTCATAGATTTACTGTAGGTTTTATAGAAATATATGAGTCTGCTGGATCAACAATATACACAGAGCAACTTGAATGATCAGTTTTGGTGATGTAGAAAGGTGTGTTGGTAACATTTTCTGAGTTAAATGGCTTCTTAACTTCTTGTGAGTAATTACACTTGACTACAGCTGCTGACTCCTCTGAGTCAATTTAAATAGAACCCATTAGATCCACTCATTAGACTCAAACACTACAGTGGGAAAGTCTGAGGAGCTCAGCAAAGATCTGAAAAAGCAAATCATAAGTTTATCAAGTCAGACAGTCTCTTGTATCCTGTATCCTTAATTCCAAGAACACCAAACCTACCATCAAGCATGGTGGCGGCAGTATTATGCTCTGTAGAAATGTGCTTTGTCAAAAAAATGTACACACAGCAACTTGAATATCAGTTATTAATTTCTTGTGAGTGATTAATTTGACTACAGCTGCTGACTCCTCCGAGTCAATTTAAATAGAAGCCATTAGATCCACTCATTAGACTCAAACACTACAGTGGGAGAGTCTGAGGAGCTCAGCAAAGATCTGGAAAACCAGTCAAAACAGTCACTTGGAGGCATTTTAAAGCAGCTTCAGATCCAAAATGGGGCAGTGGTGGTGCAACGGTTAAATCTCTGGATTACTGATCAAACCCTGATGTGGCCACTTCTGGGGCCTTCAGCCCTGAACCCTTCCTGCTCCAGGAGCGCTGTACTATGACTGACTGCACTCTGACACTGATTGGGAGAAGCGAAAAGCAACATCTCACAGTGCTGTAATGTATTTATGACAAATAAAGGCAAATTATTATTATTAAAATCATCTGTTTATGAAGTTTATGGTCCAGTGGTGTTACTGCAAGAATATTTTCAGAAGATCTATAATAAATCTGTGAAAGGACCAAAATGCATGATTGTTTTTTGTGACAAAGATTCATGTGTTTCAGTGATTCCATCACAGAAATTTAGGACTTATAGAAGTCATTAGAAACTCAACATTTCCATCACATGCATGGTCTTTACAACCTTTGTTCTTGACTGTATTTGCCAATTCAGTTTCAGTTTCATGTACAATGTTACTTTAATCTTCTACTACCATGTTAGTTGTATTACTCCTTACTTTTCTATTCTAGATTTGTTCTGACTTACTTATTTTATCTGTAGTAACAGAGCATTCTTATGTTATTGTTATTCTCTTATATACTGCATTTATTCATGTTGGATTTTTTTCCTTCAGAGCTCTTCTGCGTAGTGTCTTCGTTTTACTTTAGTGGTACTCAAAGGGCTTTATAATGCTTCCCATTCAGCCATTCATGCACATATTTACACACTAATGGTGACAGAGCTGCCATGCAAGGTGCAACTCCAGGTTCAATGTCTTGTCCAAGGGCGCAGGGATAATATCTGGCACTAGAATTTCCCTCAGGGTTAATAAAGTTCTATCCTGTTATGAGCTCTGGGTGGGAATAATTCCATCATGATTACGAGTCACTGTTGGGGTGGGGCTCGACTTCAGACATCAGGTGAGCAGCTCGCTACTTCTTTGAGTCAAAAGGAGTCAGCTGAGGAGGTTCGAGCATCTGACTGGGATTCCAGTTGGTGCTTTCATTTGGAAGTTTTCCAGGCATCTGGGAGGAGCCCTATTACTGGCTGAGGGGATTATATATCTCATCTGGCCTGGGAACGCCTTGGAATCCTCAAAGAAGAAATGGGAAAACATGGAACGATCTGCTTACCCTGCTGCCAACACAACTCAGGATAAGCAGAAGTAAATGGATGAATCCTGTTTCCGTTAGAGAAAACACTGTACTGCCAAAAGTATTGGGACATCTGCCTTTAGACGTACACGAACTTTCATGACATCCCATTCTTAATCCACAGAAGTTGTTCCAGCTTTTGCAGCTTTCCTGAGGGTTTAGGAGTGTGTTTATGTGGCCTCCCACTTCATGGCTGAGTTGCTGTTGTTTCCAGTTGCTTCCATGTTGTTATGATACCACTAACAGTAAAGGAAATCTCATGAATGGACTTATTGCGCATGTGGCAACCCATCAGGCTACTACGCTGGAATTCACTGAACTCCTGAGAGCGACGCATTCTTTTACAAATGTTTATAGAAGCAGTCTGCATGCCTAGCTACTTGATTTTATACACCTGTGACCAAGACAGCGATTGGAACACCTGTATTCAATTATGTGGAATGCAGTCCCAATACTTCTGACAATACATTGTGTCTATATTTATATTTTCCATCCATTTAGCCATGATTCTATCTTTCAGTTTGCCATTCCTCCTTCTTCCTACCAGCTCTCCATCATGTCATTACTTTATCCTCGCATCGCTCTCGACTCTTCTATCCCTTTATCGTTCCCTCATTCCACTTTCCTCTGCTGCCAAATGTCCATTATTAATACACAGTGCAGTATCCATCATTCACTCTCTCGTGTCTTCATCCCTCCATTCCCACATTCTTCCATCCCTTTTTTTCATGTCCTGTCATCCGTCCATCCCTCTCCAGCTGTCCACGTCTGTGTTCCCCATCAATCCTCTGGCCTCTTGTGTTTCTCCTGCTCTCTGTTGTGCTGACAGTTCATTGTCAGACAACAGAGGACACGGTTGTTGTACCTTTTGACATCTCAGCAGAGTTCCCTCTCTGCCTCTCGCAGTCTATTTGTCACTTTGCTCTTTCAACCCTCCCCGTTGACGGCTCTTCAGCTCGTCCTGTCAGCCGTCGCCGCTGTCACCCTGCCTCACCTTTTACCCCGTCACCGCCTGTGATGTGTTGCTTTCACTGCTGCTGCTGCTGCTGCTGCTGCTGCTGTGTGAGCGTTTGAGAATGATGATTACGGTCGTACACTGACACGCACGCTCTTTATTTTATTAGCAAGAGACCATGGCTCTTCTCGATGGCCTCACCTTTTCTGTTCACATCATGCCAGATTCACGAGGCCCAAAACACAGCTGCACAAACTCACACGTCCAAACGCACACCGACACCTCTGGCAGACATCTGTGCTGCTGCTCGCCGCCGTCGCAGGCTGTAAATGTGAACTGAGGGCTTTATGACACACCGGTAGTGGCAGCAGCAGAGGAAGAGGAGGAGGAGGAGGAGGAGGAGGAGGCGAGAATGAAGCCATTTTGAAGGAACCACAGCTGCTCCAGTGCTGTGGGACAAAATGCAGTTTATGAGCTGTTTAGCGGCTGGGATTATACATTTATTATTAGTGGTCAAAGTCTCTAGAGACGGCTGAGTTCATAGAAGGTAAAGTGCTGTAACTAGCAAACAGGTCTATCTCTATGAAATAAGGGAATTCATTGACATCACAACATCAGTTATAATGGTTCACAAGATCATCAGAAGTAAAAGAACATGTTCAGTGGATGATTTCATTAAAAAACATCCAGGAGGCATATTTACCACAGTCTTCTAAATGCATTAGTGTTTTAATGTTGTCGTAACATAAGAGACTACATTCTACATAAATAGACAATGAACATAGAGTGAATAATATGATCAAACACGCACCAAAAGATGTGGATATATTCTTAGCTTATTATATTATTATATTAGACGACGTAGCAACTTCTTTAAGGGTGATCAATGGAATATAATTTGACTTGTTACAGCTGTGGCCATATTTTGTAAGATTGTGTTTGCAGTTTGGATCTGTTTTGTTGTCTGGGAGTGGGTGTTCTGTGGATCTTTGTCTCGTCCTTGTTGTCTGTGTGAGTCGTCTGTTTGTCTTGTTAGGTTGTAGTGGGTGTTGTGTGTCTTTGTGTAGATCTTTGTGTGCAGGAACTGGCAGCAAGGTGGACGATGCTGGTTGGCTGTTGCCTCTTTTAGAATCTCAGCAGCCAGCAGTGAGAGGAATCTCTCTGACAGCAGCACCTTTGTTGCCAGACTCCAACCTATTTGCCTGATACCTGCGTTTTCTTGTTAGATTAATATAGTGTGCTTTTTGTTTGTTAGACTTAGGTTTGCTTTAGTAGTTGTTGCAGTTTTGTAGTTTGTATCCAGTTCTGTTGTTGTTGGAATAGCCCATGTAGTGGCCTGTTTCATTTTAATATATTCTAAATAAACTTTTTTGTTAATTTCGTAGAACCTGTTAATTGTTTTTTGGGGGGATTGGGAAAATATTCTGTTTTTGTTTTGATCAAACATTATGCTACACACCTTCCCTCTAGACAGGTGAGTAACAGACTTTTTTTCACAGAACAGGAATGTCTTATGAAGAACATTTTCTGTCATCTGACGTCTCAATTACTTTTTAAAGCTTTAATCAAATATTTTATTGAGAACATCTTTTCGTTATCATTGAGGAAACACATTATAGAACAACGTTCTATAATGTGTTTCCTCAACAAAGAGACAAATGTTTCACCTTTATTATAATATATATGATCTGAGAAAGTTCTTCCTTTGTTATCACGCAACGTTGTGAGAATGTTTTCTAGAATAATGTGTTCCTCAACAACATCCTCAGAACATTGCAGGCAGAATGTTCCACCTTTGAATATAATAAAATAGAGGATTTTATTGTCAGTTTCTCTATTTATCCAGGACGTTTCTCTCACACCATCCTATTAGAGCCATGCGTTTAAAAACAATGATCAACATAAAGTATAAACAACATAAAGTGAATAAAATATAGAAAAATCAACCTAAGAACTGGCAGCAGTGTAATATAGTGACAGTAATAAAAAAATAAAAAACAAACAAATAAAAACAACAACAAAAATAAATCTGAGGCCTCAGTAACAGTTTGAAAATGTTTTTTTTTAATTGTGGAACTGAGAACATCCTTTCTTTGCTGTCATTGTTGAAACACCACATAGAACAACATTCTAGAATGTGTTCCCTCAACAAAAAGACAAATATTTCACCTTTATTATAAATGATTTAAGAACATCCTTCTGTTGTTCAGAAGGAAAAATGACTCTTTCTCCTTTCTAAAGTGTTTCCTTGCAGCTGTTAGCTGACGTCATCCTAAATTATCTTCAGACGACAGACGCTGTAGGAGGAAGATCTTCCAGGACTCTCTGCTCTGGTCCAGGTTAGATATAGTCTATTCTGATGTAATTAAGCAGACTAGTTGTCTCCATATTGGTCTGTAATCTAAATCTGACCTTCTACCAACTACAATATTCCCCCAAAGACCAGAGAGAATCCTCAGAACTGATGCTGGTGTTGCTTGCATGAACTGCTGCTCTGTTGGTGTCACTTCTCCTGATATCAGGAAACTTTACCCTCAACCTAAATCATCTGAGTCTCTGGTGTGTCTCTATATCTCCCTCCTCATCCTCTCTTGATCTCGCTGAACTTCCACAGCAGTTGTGAGAATGTTTTCGAGAATAATGTCCATTAATGTGTTCCTCAACAACATCCTTAAAACATTGCAGGCAGAATGTTCTAATGTATCACAAAAATGTTGTTTTATTTGAAAAAAACAACAACAAAAATATCTGAGGCCTCGATAACATCTGGAAAACATTTTTTGAATGCTGGTTTGAGAACGTTCTTAATTTGTTATCGTAGAACATAACTGTGTTCCTGACAACATCCTATAAATATTGACATTAAAACATAATATTAACTTTATAGGAACATTACTGGAAATGAAAATGTTCCTCAAAGGTTCTTTGAACATTTGATTAAAATGTTTTCTTTAAAAATATGATTAAAACTTTCAGGTATTGTTATTCAGTGTGTTTTGAAAACAGGAAGTAGAAACCCAGTCTGTGTGTCAGAGTTCTTTTAGAACCTCCCAAAGTCAGCAGTCTTTCTAAGCAAAGTGCAAGAAAAGTCTGAATACCGACTGAAAAGCAAGTCTCAAGCCACTTTAGTGCTCAAGTCTGGTCTGATGTCATCATTTTAGTGATTTAAATCAAACTCTTGACCTGAAACTCTGCTTATGTCAGACGTAAGTGATTTACTTTAAAGTATTTCAATATAAATCAGCTGACTACTGAGGAGACTGTATTATATTGAGACTCAAAGGTGCTTATATTCCTACATAATGTGACTTTTCAGCTTTCCATAATTTTCCGTCGTCGCTGTGCAGGATTCCTCAGAGAGAGCGATCCGCCCCTCATACATCACGACGGCCGGAGAAAAATAAAAAATAAGAGAGTGTGAGAATAAGTCCCCTGTGATCGGACCATATGCACCCGTCAGCTATTTCCTGAGTTTTATATACTGCGTGCCACCATAATTAACCAAAGCCATACGGGTATCTGTGCTGAGCTCCCATCTTTCATCCGGCAGAGAAACACCGCCGCAAACTTTTTACTCTCCCAAGTTTTTTTTCTGAATATATATATATATATTTGGCAGGGAAAGTGGAATTCGAGCATATTGTTGTAGTTCGGGTGGGTGCAGGGGGTATTGATTATCCTGCCAGGAGTTGTTCAGGCACACGTGGCATGCTGTGCAGAATATTGATCATATTATTTGCATGCCTCTCCAGATGTTGGGGGAAAGTTTATTTGATTTACAGGCAGTAGGAGGTTGGCTGCACAGTGTGTTTGTGCAGGTTGCGGACGTTAAAACAGCCACGAATTCACACATACGGACTCCAATATTCCAGATTTGTGAGATACGATGAAGGGAGCTTCAAGAAAACAAATCAATGCACTTATGTTCAGTGACTTTATGTGGAAAAGTCGATAGAACTGCCTTCAAAAACATCTTCAGACGACCTGGAAACAACCAAACCTGACACTTAATGATGCAACAGCAGTGAGAAAAAATCAGATTGTTCCAGTCAGCAGTTTCCTTGAGACCGAACAGTTCAGCAAAACAAATAGTTTAAGTAATGAAGTGGCTTCGGGCTCATGTGTGAAGCCCCATTTAGACTGAATTAATACTACAGGAAAAGGTAAGTAATGAAATATCTGCGCTGCTCCTCTGTAGTTAAAATTACTGCTGATTCATTTATTGCTAAATTAGATTCTGTAAACAAGACATTTGTGCTGCAAGAAAGAAACAAAAAAAACATTTGACTTTCATCACCAGCAGGCTTTAAAAATTAAAATTACCCTTAATAAAATATTTACCAGCAGCTGCTAACAATGGCTTTTTGCCTCGGTGTAAGAAATGAACGGGTGGCTTCGGTGTTGAAAATGTGAATAAAATCGCAAACAAACAAACACAAACCCACACAGCGTTGACTGGGATTAATGAGCTCGCAGGGCGGTGCTGCTGTAATGTTGGTATCTGTCGGGTTAGTAGAATATTTTCATCATCTCCTGTTCATTTAAGTAAGAGATTAAAATGGAGGGGCTTTAATTCTTTATTTTTCTTTGGTCTATGAAACACTTTACTCACTCAAACCTTTTACAGGAGCTCAACAGTATGACAACTTTTAGTTTAGTTGCTCCCGTCACATTTTTTCCTCATTTTAGGTTCATTGTTCACTTTAATATAAAGTCCTGCACCTCTATGGAAACAGCACAACTATGGCTAGAAGTAGAGAGAACTCAGAAAGGTCATCAGTGCAGAATGACAGTTATAATGTTGTGTTAAAAAAAATACATGCAGGAATCAGCATTTACAAGTGTTAGGTACCACAGATGTTTCACCACGTACGTTTTTACTACCTTAAACTCGTCTCTCTGCAGAGACGTTTCACCGTGCTGAATGGATCTTACAACAACCTGCTCCTCTGTTCACTGTTTTTGTGCCATGCTGCATTTATTTTACTGATGCAGCTTGATTCATTTCCTCTCAGTTTCTGCAATTGGTTTCCATGCTCATCTCCTGTCAGCTCTGTGTAAACACTGCCTGCAGTTCAGTCGAAAACTGTTATTCGCAGCTGCATTTTTTACAGTTTTTTTCATAGGATCTGGTGCAAATGTTTTACTTTTGAGTGGATTTTTCGATGAGATGTGCAAACTAAAGTGATGCTGATGAAAGATAGCAATTAAAATTTTCCTCACAGAACTGCAAACGCACACATGACTTACTTTAACACGTGTTTAAAAGACAATAATCTGACAATTCTGTCTGTTTTAACAGTTTATGGCTCTGATAAATGAGATCATTTGCATATTTCTTTGAAAATAGCATACCTACCTTGTCACAGCAAATTTAAAATGAAAAATGTAGGGAGAAACTATAGTTGCCTGATCATATAACTTTATTTGCTGATGATGCTGTGCTCTATAATTGTAAAGATGTCAGAGCATGCAAAATCCAGGTTTATGTTTGATCATAATTACATGTCTAGAGACCCACAAAATGCATGAGAAAGTATCAGATTCCAGTTTTATTCCTTCCAAGTTTGTGACACTACAGTGATTATACATCTGAGGAAACTATTGGACTATTAGAACACAGGAGTGATGGTTGCTGGAAATGTTCCTCTGTACCTCTATGGAGATATTCCATTAAAAATCAGCTGTTTCCAGCTACAATAGTCATTTACCACATTAACAATGTCTAGACTGGATAATCATTCATTTAATGTTATCTTCACTAAAAAAAATGCTTTTCTTTCAAAAATAAGAACATTTCTAACTGACTCCAAACTTCTGAACGGTAGTGTATTTGCAAAATCAGGAAAGCTACAAACATCTGTGAATCCTTTGTGGACATTTGACTGAAAATACAAACAGTTTTTGAATGTGCAGTTCTTCCCTTTCTTCTTCTTTCCTGCACCATCAATGATCAGTTCATATACATGTTGTGGAGGGCAGGACAACACATTTATAAATCCATAATTTTGCAATGAACTATGGGAAAGTCCCTCTGGAAAGCATGCAGACATGCAGAATAAGACAGGCTGTATTAAACTTTTGGAAAATGAGCATCAGACCTCTCGTGTATAGATAATTTTAGCAGAAATGTGCATCTAAGTTCATGTACAGAGACGACGCCATGAGCAGAGCAGATGCAAAGAAGTTAAGGTAGTGTGGACAGCAGCAGCTCAGTAGGATTCAAACCCAAAAGTGTTTGAAAATTAAAACGTAATTAATGGTTTGTGCAGCATTTTGAGCTGAAACGTGAAATGCAAATTCTGCAGCGATATGAGACTTCATTTAAATTGTTAGCAAGGGTGGAAGGTTGCTGTATCAAGGTTTAGAAATTCATATTATTTTTGTTTACCTCTTTGGTCTGCAGGATTATTAATTGGTTCTACTGTCTGCTATTGTTCTGATTCAGTATAATTAAGGTCATGTCAGTGTGAATACTGTTTACGACTGACTGGGACTCAATCAGTCGCCGTGCCGACTGGAAAAAGATGCCTCTGAACATTTGATTATTGTTATTTTTTATAACCAGCATGTTTTCACGTGCGAATGAATTCACACGCTCATCCCACATCCCGTTAATGAGAAACAGCGAGTGTTGGTTTCATACCTGCACAAAAGCTCCGCTGTCCCATTATCACCATCACGCTTTTCCAAACACCAGCAGGCTGCTCGGATGACAAACAGACGCGGTATTTTTTTCTGTCTTGTCATAGTAAATACGCTTCATACGACTATTACAGTCGTCACATGTTGCTGGAAATTGATTCATATTCTGGCATCCAGCATAACCCTGAGTAATTTCATGTGCACCGCATGTTTCCCTGTTTGCTGAGGCCTCATCAGATCAGAGCTGCTGAGCCAGACGACCGGACGTGACCGAAACAACAACCTCACGCATTAACCCGGGCTATTTTTTCACTACATTGTTTTGCACTTAATTACTTTAATTTCTGTCATACGGGCGTCACGGGAGCAGCGAAGCTCTGCAGTCGGAGCCATTTTGTCCTTCAACGGGAGCAGATCTTGAACGTGAGAGGCTCTCTGGTGGAGTGTCCTTCAGCATGACATCAGGTTTACCTTCAGAGCCTCACGACGACGCTCGCCCATTCCCCGACTCGTGACTTGTAAACTGAAGTGGCGCTCAGCGAAGACCTCCCATCAGCTGCTGGAAATGCTGAGCAGGAGACTCAGCCAGAATCAGGAGAAACATTAGTGCTTTTAGAGGAGTTTTGTTTGTGGGGAACGAGTCACGTACAAGAACCAAACACTCATTCCACCTCAATTCAACAGTTTTTTTTAAAAATTCTGACCGTCTCATATGCCTTTTCTGTGCATATGTTGATCATTAAGTAAAACATATACATTTTTCGGTCAACTTATCGGGTAAATAATTCATAGAGTTGGGTGGGATCGTGTTGATGTTTGCATCATTTATGGTACCAAGTTCCATAAAGTTGTCTGAAGCATCATGAGTTGAAAAACCAGGATCTTCCTTTTAGCTCTCTGACTTTTGGTTAGAACTGTCGCTCAAAACTCAAAGATCCCCAATTCGTGTCCTTCCCCGAGATCTTTCTGCATGGAGTTTGCATGTTCTCCCTGTGCATGCGTGGGTTTTCTCTGGGTTCTCCGGCTTCCTCCCACAGTCCAAAAACATGCTGAGGTTAACTGATGTTTCTAAATTGTCCAAAGGTGTGAATGTGAGTCCCCTGTATTCGCCTTAAGTCTCCCCACAACCCTAATGAGGATTAAGTAGTGTATAGATGATGGATGGATGGATGGATGGATGGATGGATGGATGGATGGATGGATGGATGGATGGATGGATGGATGGATGGATGAATTTTTTGGCTTTGAACCGTACGATCGTACATTATTACCAGTGATTGGATATCCCGATATTGTCGACTATCTCATGCTTCAAACCTTGTGGGAAACCAAACACAAACCATTAACAAAGATCCCGAGAAACTCAGCTCAAACTGGTGATGTGAGACTTGCACATGGTGACTGTTTTCATACTGGCACTGTGCTTTTCACCACTGAAGCAGAGTGTAGAATCAGTATTTCCAGAATATGCACTGACAAAAAAAGCAAATGGCTGCAGGTGTATGTAAAGAAAGTGCCAGTCAGCGAAATGGATTTCACTTCTGCAAAAAAAGAGACAAAAAACGCTCTGTTTTGTTGTTAGCGTGAAAGTTGAAAGCTAAATTAATCACAAAAAATGCATTAATTAGCAGCAAACTCTTACCTGATATGAAGTAGTCACCACAAATATTATATTTCAAAAATGACATTTAAAAAAAAAGTTTGACCAGTATATCCTTAGAAGCTACAATTTAAATCACAACATCAAATAAGTACACATCACTCGGGGAATGCAATCACATGAAAATATACAACAGATTTTAATGCAACACTGGCTATATATTCACCACAAATATGGTCTATGTAGCTTCATTCTCTCTTTAATCTTTACCACTTATGACCTTGAGCCACAGCATTCTGTGGACGGTTCTTCCTCTCTTTTGTTGCTGTATTTCCTGCTTTCTGGAATTCTGAATAATCCTTTTTCATTATCTCAAGAGAGAGAAGTGTTATTGTCACCATTGTATACCTCACACAAAGTGGGCATTGTCTTTCCACAAAGTGTTGCAGCATCTAAAACGTGAACCATCTTGGTTGCTGTTATTATCCGACATGGCAGACTTCCAGATTGGACAATAATGAGGACAGTAGATGAATGAGAAGAGCTGGAGTGGTTTCACCTACACACCTGCTCAACGATTGTCCTGTTACTGGCCCTAAATGCATAACATGTAATATGAATTATTTTTTCTCAGAATCTGTGCCTCTGAGTGGCACCATATTCAACATTTTTTAAAGGTCCAATTGGTGCCAGTTGCCAATTTGTACCAATTTTATCCAGAACTGAATGTCTAGAATAATCTACATGGAGAGGAACTCTGAGTTGAAACATGCAACGGGGGAACAAAAAACTAAGAAAGACGGCATAAAGTCGGTTCTCGGAGTACGTACAAACAAGAACAAAGAAGGATTTGTTATGTTAGTCTGCATGAATTTTGTATTCTTGATATAAAACTCTGCTCAAAGTACCCACCCTGGAGGAAGTTCTCCATTTAAAAAAGGCCCTAAAAGAGGTTCTACAAGGGCAGTTCTTGTGGTGGAAACACATGAATAAAAGGCTTTGGGCTGCCAGCAAGTTCCTGAAGTGGAGAGCAATCTAATGCCGCCATTAGCAATCCCTAGAAACTGTAAACAACAAAATACTGTTGTCTTCTTATGTGATCCTTGTGCTGCTGAACTGAAAATCTCTCAAGATGGTCATCATTTGCTGACTGCAGTGAAAATCTTGTAGAAAAGACGTGGCAGGAAAGCGAGACAGATTCTGTAGCACTTTCTAACTTTGCACTGCTGAAACTCAGCGCAGGTGTCGGGTGGTAATGGCTCTTTAATTTCATTTCACTGCAGAATCTGACAGCTTTGAAAGAAACACCAACTCCAAGTGCAGTAAAACCACTTCAAGTGGTAGCTACTGGATGCAACTTGTGGCGACAGCCATAATATATTGTATGAAATGTATGGAGAAAACTGTCTGGTTCTGTCCATTCACCTGACCTCCACTTCCTGTCAGCATTCCATCCAGTAATATGGTTAGTTTTTCCATGTTCTTGGTGAGTCAGCCCTGCTACTTCCCCATATCTGACCTCCTCCAGAGCAGTATGGTGGTGGTACGTCAGCGTAGACTGGATTCTCAGCGTGTCGGCCTCTTCAGGCAAATCGGTGTCCAGCCACCTGTTGCCGTCAGAGATCGAACCTTCACTGGACATAAAACTGCAGCATGACGCATCCCCACAGCACAGGCGAGTCGGCAAAGGCTGCAAGGTCTTTGTTTTGGGTTTTTTGTTTAATCCTCCGTTCTTTACCCAGACGATAGAGTTCTGAGTGGAATTCTTCTTTTCCCAGGAGGTAAATTGATGATCGTAAAGTACTTCTGTCACAGTGCTGATTAGAGGATGAGCTGCAGCTGCAGGACCTGAGCAGCTGCAGCTAATTCCTCATCCACCTCCATGATAAAGTCCAGCGCTGCACTGCACTCAGCACCGGATCATTGTCCTCCCTCTGAGACTGAGACATTAGCTGACGGAGCAGCCTGCCGTCTGCCAGATAGTAGACATGGACCCCTGCTGTCCTCCAGAACAGAAGATGTGGACCTCCCTGCTCCTGGACTGCTCCCATCGGCTGGTCAGAAGGACCCGGCGTTGTTCCTGACCGCTGCAGCCGTTCTCCCCCAGGTGCAGAGTGCCTCCCCCCCTCCACTGCCTCCCCCCTCCACTGCCTCCCCCTCCACTGCCTTCCCCCACCACTGCCTCCCCCCCTCCACTGCCTCCCCCTCCACTGCCTTCCCCCTCCACTGCCTCCCCCCCTCCACTGCCTCCCCCTCCACTGCCTTCCCCCTCCACTGCCTCCCCCTCCACTGCCTCCCCCCTCCACTGCCTCCCCCCACTGCCTCCCCCCCTCCACTGCCTTCCCCCTCCACTGCCTCCCCCTCCACTGCCTTCCCCCTCCACTGCCTCCCCCTCCACTGCCTCCCCCTCCACTGCCTCCCCCCTCCACTGCCTCCCCCCTCCACTGCCTCCCCCCCTCCACTGCCTCCCCCCCTCCACTGCCTCCCCCCTCCACTGCCTCCCCCCCTCCACTGCCTCCCCCCTCCACTGCCTCCCCCCCTCCACTGCCTCCTGAATGCAAAGGTTATTTAAGAAAAGTCAGACTGGACTTCCTTTTCATTATTTCATTATAATAAATGGATTGTGTTGATTATTGAATGGTTTTGTTCCTTTTCTTATTTGTTGTGGTGGTGTTTTCCCTTGTGCTATTTTGAATGGATTCTTTGTGAACTATAACCAGGTTTTATCTGATAACATTGAACCTTTGTGGGGTTTGACAATATATGTTTTTGGTTGAGCTACAAACTGTAGCTTTATTAGCACACAGGAAGACTCCATTAGCAACCCCTACAAACTGAAAGTCCATTATAGGTGACAAGTAAACACACTATTATTTCTTCCTGTGTAATCCTCATCCCCCTACTTCTTCCCCTCCTTCTGACCAGTGATTTCTGGTGTTTTTCAGTAAAGTAAAGGTGCTTTGACTGGACGCTGCCCTTTCAGCACCCCGGGAGCTGCTGGCAAACAGATGGTTGTGATGACAGAGTCGGTCAAACGGAGGTGAGTCGGTGTGGACTGAATGGCGGAGACCTTTCAGCAGAGCTAACATGCTGCTCATGTCCACTTCCACTGTGGATTCCCAGTATGTTGCTGCTGCTGCCTGAGCTAAAAGCCAAAACACAAACAAACAAAAACACAGTTGATTGTGACATTGATTGTGTTTTTTTTCTCTACTTCTTAACTCATTCTGGGACACTAGAAACTATTGTGGATGAACGGGCTGGAGAACAATTAACGCTCCCACAGGGACCCTTAAAGTTTTACACCTTAATAGTGCAGCGACCAGTTGGTTTCAGCTGAACGCTCCACCTGCTCAGCTCTGTAGTAAACACCCTCAAATATTCCACAATCTAACACAAATCCATGAGGTGTAAATTATTTTATTACGAACAGCAGCACCTCCTCTACACTCTGAGGACGTCTGCTGTGGGACTTGCTGCTTCTATTGTTTGGGCTTTTTAGTTTGTTCTGAAAGCTTGACTGGAGAGGTTTAGCAGGTAACATGTAGGTTCTTAGATTTAGAAATGTCCCATTGTATAACGGAACTACTTTGCATGTTATCAACCCAATGATTGGTTGTTTTTAGAGCTTAAAGTTGCTTTAAAGGCTGTTTTAAAGCAGCCCAAAGTTTTATGCATGTTCTGACTGCAGGAAATGCAGGATGTAGAACTTATCCTTCAGGGTGTTTTTGGTGGCGAAGAACATTCATCTCCTTAAATTTGAGGGTAGGAACTTCTGAGCAGCCCTGAAACTTTGCTGTCCAAGCTTCAATGCTTATCAGTTAAACTAGACCAAGATTAATGCTGATGGGTTGAACTCAGAGAGGACAGAAACCACATTTAACTGCTCTCTTGATTTGCTAAATCAGTCAATGTAAACTTCACCACATAGGCAGACAAGAACATGCACCACCTTGCTCTGGTTCCTACATCCTCAGAGAACTAGAATTTTGCTCAGCTACTATTTGTTCTTGTTTTGGTGCTCTTGAAGTTCACGTCACCGTTGAAGCTGTAAGAATCTACACATCATTGGAAACACAAAGACTGGAAGAGCCATCAAGGGTTCCTGCAATGGAAATCTGTACATAGATGTGGGTTAGTTGGTTCAGTGGACCCCTAATGAAGTCCAGCATGAATTCATATATAGTTTAGTTGTAGTCCAGGAAGCACAGTAGATGCTGGGTCACTAAAACCAATTCAGATCACCTAAAGAAACAGTTGGATTACCTTTACCAAATGACATTAATGCACAGCTGCTGTAAATACAGCATTCAAACTCTTTAGATAACAATAAGCTTGTTTCCACATTGTGCATTAAACTAAAATATATAAATATATATAAAATATATTTACTATCAAAACATCTCCAGAAATAGTCCTCTGAACCCCTGGACACGCTTCATCTCAACAACAAATAATGAATCTGAGATGTGTTGACTTGTGCCTCAGCGGTTCTGATCTATTTAACAGGAAGGAAAACAGAAATTTATTGAGTAAAGTCCGCCGCTTGCTTGCTCTAACCACTTTCACTTTGCAAACAAAACCAGGAACAGTTTGTCGTCTTGGGAAGTTTTCTGCAAAATGTTTCCAATTTACTCAAGTCAGGAAACGACAGCAGACTACAAAATATCTCTATTTACAGAAAACTGTATTTTTTTACAGAAAACAGTGACAATGTGCCAGAACTTATATTAAAGCAACAAGTCTTGTGTTGAGCAAATGTCTAATTCCATCTCCCGATGCGTTGATATACAAATAAACGCTCATAAGTAACCGTTTTTCTGGTGTTTATGTTCCCTACGAGCAACATAAACTACATACGCGTTTCTACCTTTCTTGCTGAAAATGCCGCCGCGTTGCATCACTGGCGAAAATGTAAATCACCTTGCAAGACCGAAATGAAAGAGATAGAAGCAGCGGGAGGAGAGTGGAAGACGAGGCTGAAGACGTATACCAACAGAGTGACGGAGAAAAAACAAAATTTGAAATAGAATGAAAAATAACCCGGAGCAGGGAGCCTATCTCAGTTCATCCACTGGCTCCTGCTCGCTCTAATTTATACATTAGCTGCTGAGGCCCTGTTTCTGAGGACACACTCTGCAGACTCCTGGCTGTGGGAATAAATAGTGCTGACATAATGTTATGCACATTGCACCCTTAAAAGTCAACTCTAAGCCGTCTGCCTGGCGACCGGGCTTCCGGGCGCAGCCATGTATCGTGTCTGAAGTCTGAGATTAGTCCTCTTTTTTTTCCTTCTTCTTCTTCGTGTGATTTATCCTCAGTGAAAGAGAGAAACTCCTGCAGGGGTTTGCTTTTCCTCATGTCATATTTTTTTTATTCCTCTCAAATGCAGTTTCTGGGCAATATGGACTCAAAATAATTTAGATGTGAGGAGAAAATCAAGCGATAATGGCTACATGCAGAGCTGCTGTCTTTTTAAAAAAGCTTTGAATCTGTTTTCTGGTCGAAGCTCTTGTATTTTAGTTTTCACATTCGAGTCGCGTGCAGAAGATGTTGGTTATTTGCATAGAGTAGTGTAAGGCTTGTAGAGAAGACGTGGAAGGAATAAGAGACAAGTGAAGGCAGGAAAGAACAGCAGTGCTCATGTAAAACACAACATGGCATGTAGTTGTTTAGTGTTTTCTAACTTTCCACTGCCGAAACTCTTGCAGAAATGAGCCTTTAATCTGTTATTTTAGCCTTTTTGTTTTCATTTCAGAGCAGAATCTGACTGAAACATCACAAAAACAATGAGAAATGGTATTTAGAGGTGGTTCCAGAAAAGGACGTGTGGAACCACCTGCTTCGCCTGCTGCCTCCAAAACCCAGCCCTGATAAGCAGAAGAATATGGATGAATGGATGGAACTTTAGCTTTGTTAGCACGTAGGAAACAGAACAATGTAGGTTTGTAAAGGAAAACATAAGCCAACAAACTGGCTAGCAGTGGTTTACGTTTTAAAAGAAGCCTTTAGCCTCAGAGTTCTGAAGGGAGATTAGTGGGCAGATGAGGTTTTGTGACGACCCTCCATCTGGACACCAGGTGTTCCTGATCAGGGTTAGGGTAACCCTGACCCTCCATATGGACACCAGGTGTTCCTGATCAGGGTTAGGGTAACTCTAACCCTGATCTGGACACCAGGTGTTCCTGATCAGGGTTAGGGTAACTCTAACCCTGATCTGGACACCAGGTGTTCCTGATCAGGGTTAGGGTAACCCTGACCCTGATCTGGACACCAAGTGTTCCTGATCAGGGTTAGGGTAACCCTAACCCTGATCTGGACACCAGGTGTTCCTGATCAGGGTTAGGGTAACCCTGACCCTCCATCTGGACACCAGGTGTTCCTGATCAGGGTTAGGGTAACCCTGACCCTCCATCTGGACACCAGGTGTTCCTGATCAGGGTTAGGGTAACCCTGACCCTGATCTGTACACCAGGTGTTCCTGATCAGGGTTAGGGTAACCCTGACCCTGATCTGTACACCAGGTGTTCCTGATCAGGGTTAGGGTAACCCTGACCCTCCATCTGGACACCAGGTGTTCCTGATCAGGGTTAGGGTAACCCTGACCCTCCATCTGGACACCAGGTGTTCCTGATCAGGGTTAGGGTAACCCTGACCCTGATCTGGACACCAGGTGTTCCTGATCAGGGTTAGGGTAACCCTGACCCTCCATCTGGACACCAGGTGTTCCTGATCAGGGTTAGGGTAACTCTGACCCTGATCTGGACACCAGGTGTTCCTGATCAGGGTTAGGGTAACTCTGACCCTGATCTGGACACCAGGTGTTCCTGATCAGGGTTAGGGTTACCCTGACCCTCCACCTGACTGAACCACACCTGCAATCAGTGGCTCAGCTGCATTTAACTGCTCTCCTCTCCAGTTGAGACGGGTTCGCTGACAGGATCACTGTGTCTGTAGAACTCCAGCCCCACGTTTTGGTTTCCGTTCATTTGGGCCTTGACGGAAGTGTGGACTTATCCGACTGGCAATAAAACCTTTGTTTTGCTCACCGGACAGTGGTTGTCTCCTCGTTGTTGTTACAGCTTTGGAGCCAAGTTATAACAGTGTTACCTGCTAGATCTCCATGGCAACATACGCTACGGAGCTAACCTGGTCAGGATCAGGTTATGTTTAAATCGGCCGGAAGAAGCATCTCCCTTTGAGGTGATACAGATTCTAAGCTGAGGGGAAATGTTTTATCTGCAAACAGTTTCATCTGTATGTTACTAAAACCACTGAAGGAAGCTGCATAGTTACAGCAACACACACTGTAGGCATCGTGTTGCTATGAAAACCCAACATGTATTTAGTTGGTGATGCAGAAATTGTAAAATTGTAAAAAATGTTTGATCCTGATTTGCTGCCAAATCTGTTTCACTGCTGGTACTGCAGCTGATTGGAACATTGATTATCTATTGGTATTTATTACAGAGAATATTCTATCAGTAGCATTAATTTCACTTTGATTTGTCCAGAAATGAAAGATTTGTCCTGCGTTATGGAACAGTGTCAGGCCTAAATACACTTCAATACAATATCATGTTTAAATATATGAAGTTTAATAGCTTCATTGTGCAGCTGCATCGATCAGTAAAATAGACATATTACACGTTTAACAGTTTTCTATCAGCATTTCTGTCTTGTATCATTTCCAGTAGCCATCATATGTTTTTATATTCCTCATAGCTCTCCATTAAAACAACCTGTTGACTGAAGCAGCTGAACACCATCACTTTATTTTGTGCAGAAGAAGAGTCACACGATGCGTTAAACGCTTCCTTTTATGGGAACAGAGTTTGAAGCTGAAAGTCTGAGTTGACAAAGAAAATGGAAAACCACCTTCGTGATACCTGTTAACTCTGAGTGAGGTTTTAGTTTTTGTGGAGCCAGCTGACAAAGAAAGCTGGATACGTTGAACTGGCTTTGTAGTTCAGCCCTCCTAACTTTTAGAATAAATATCAGAGCAAACACGAGTCGTAGAGATTGACCTCCTGGCCTTGATTTATAGATGTAATTGTTGAAATGGGATTGTCACTTGATGACCTTCATGTGATCTTTGGGCCTGGTTTCCCACAAGTACAACAGAAACTGCATTTACAGCCAGTAAAAAATGTTGTTTACTCATTTGTGTTTAGCCTAAACAGTGATTTATTTTTTTCAGAAGATGTTGAACATGAACATTGAGTGGGAAGAAAAATGGAACTGATGTCCTCTCTACCTCTCACCTATCGTGGGCTTTTTGAGATGAACCAATCAGCATCGAGACCCATACAGCAGCTTTTCAGTGCTGTTTAGAAGTTCCTTCAAGTGAGATGATTGCACTTTCTCCTCTCAAAACAACACTGAATGAAAATCTATGGGGCAGTTTTTGCGATTGGAACATGCACAGAAGTTCCTGCAGTGGAAAACAGCCTAATATTAAAGTTGCAGCATTAATTATTGTTCAATAATTGCACATCCAGATGTTCTGTCACCGTATTCTTAGTACAATAACAGCATTTTGTTGAGAATTCAGTCGGTGGTAGATTGAGTATAGCTTTAACCCTCCTGTTGTCTTCATTTACAGGCACCAAAAAAATATTGTTTCCTGTCTGAAAAAATCCAAAAATTCAGCAAAAAAATTCTCCAAATTTCCAAAAATTTGCAAAACCTTCAGGAAGAAAATTCCAATAATTCCTTAAAAGTTTCCCTTAAAAGTTCTATTTTAAAAAATCTGACAAATTTGGCAAGAAAATTCTTGTAAATATTTTCAAAAAAATGAGTAAAAATATTCCAAAAAAATCCTAAAAATATATCTAAAGTGATTCCATATATATCAGTAAAACTTCTAATATTTTCTTTCAGAACATTCACAAAATTCAGCGAATTTCGCTGGATTTTGGTTGATTTTTTTTGTGAATGTTCTTAAGAAACATTTTTAACATTTCTTTTTTCCACCAAAAATGTTCAAGAATTTCCCAAAAATGTTGAAAATGTGGACATCAGAAGTTTCACTGTGAAAATATTTTTTTTTCCACATTTCAAACTTTATAACGGGTCAGTTTTGACCAGCAGGACGACATGAGGCTTAATGTAGGAATCAAGACCAAAGATAGACTTCCAGGACTGAGGATGTGAACAAAGACAACGTCTGAAAGTGTCAAAACTTAACACAATAAAGCTGCTAAATGAGGTGGAATCAGGAAAACCAGTAGTGAAGTTATTACCTTCCTATCTAGTTGTCCCAGATAAAGTTTTTGTTCTCCTTGTAGACGTTGGTTTTGGCTTGGAAAGAGAATAAACTGAGCTGTACCTCCTAGTGGGGCAGCAGCTGGAGGGGATGACGCTTCAAATCTTACTTATTTGACACCTTCTATGTCTTGGTCCAGTGTGTGAATCTACATTTTTCTAGATATTGTAGAACTATCTGACGGCTCACACTGGGCTTGCAGCTCCGAGCCTCACTAACAGATCAGACAAAGTTTGAGGCTGCTGCAACTTTCAGATTGCAGGTGGTTTCAACATGAGGACTCGCTGGCTTGTGATGTTTCTGGAATGTTTTACCCATGTGCTGCTTAAATACACCCGCTGACATCTTCCCCAACCCAACCTACGGAGAGAAAGCATCGATGCTGGACCCAGGATGACGTTCAAGGCTCATGTTTCTCAAACTCTTTCAAACTTCACACTAAATCTACACAAGTCAGACATTCAAGTAAACTTATTAAAGGTCATGATTTGTGGCGATAAAAGGTCTTTAAGAAGACACAAACATCAATCTTTATTATGAAACTCTGTCTCAGTCCAGGGTAGTTCAGACAGTTTACATTCCCTACATTGGATTTAGATGGAATTTATGTTGAATTGTCCCGTATGGATAGAATTTATTGGTATATTAACTTGTTTTTCCAAGCATACATTGATGAACAGGTAACAAATCAGTCAATAGGACTGACATTTGTATGCATATGACTGTTCACACCAGTTTAAAGTTGCAAAATTATTGATAATTTAGCTAATTGCCAAACAAACACCAAACCTCCCTCCCCTAACACATTAATGTGTATTCCCATGGTAACAGCTGGGCTAATTGACCAAAAAAGGCTTAAAGGCATGCAGGTAGATCTCTTATTCTAATAACTGAAGCAAAACAAACATAAAATGTCATAGTGGCAGAAGTCAGGAGTCTCGGTTTGCATCTATGAGTGAAGAATCAGAGTCCAGTGGTGGTTAAAGCAGCCACTCGCTTGACATTTAACCTTAAAAACGGTGAGAAGAGCAGCAGTTAAAGTAGTTTCCCACACCTGCTGCTGCACCAAAACCATCCACTGCAAAAAATAATCATTTAAACTCACCTCATCCTCCAGAAAAAGTGCCAATGCCCCGTGTTGTTGGCTGGATAGAACAATGTCGGGTGTTTCCCATTTACAGAGTGAAGTAAACTGGTTTCATTTTTCAGTACACGAACACGACAAGCTAGCGGTGCAGGACATATCTGCATGTCTTTTCTTCTTTTTTAACTGTAATTAGAAAACTGAGCATCCAGAGAGCAAAATGAGACAAACGTTGCAAACTTTCAGAACAGAACTTATCTTGTTGATTACTTTGACAGTGTTTTGCACTTAAGCAGAAAAATGACCTCTCTTCGTTCCTGTACGTGTCAACATTACCAGATATTTGCAAACTCACAAGAAGTATTTCAAAGTAGTTGCTGACTTTATGTTCTTCCTAGTTGTAGTAAGACTTTAAAAGGGGCTAAACAAATAGTTAAAAATATACACCGGCTTTTTCTACTTCTGTTAGAGTCAAGGTTTGTCAGAAAGGACACAACTGCAGACACAAAGCAACCTCTAATAAAGGAACTTATTGGGGAAAAACACAACTAAGACGAAATCAAAAAACATAAACCTTAAAGGTGCAAGAAGAAGAACTGGCAGCAGAACATGAGAGCAGCAGAATAAACTCGGACAAAGAGGCAAATTGGGGAGACAAGACAAAACATAGGTGAAACTAATCAGGAAGTAAAATCACAAGTGATGCACGGGGAAAGGCAATTTCAAAATAAAACAGGAAGTACCTGAAAAGAGCAATGAAACCTGCACAGACAGACACAAAAAAGACACAGAAAAGGAAAATAAATACGAATATATGACAAAAAACAAACCCAGAGGCCAGTTTATGTTGTAAAAGATAATATTTATTCATCCTGAAGGAAAATCTTGTGTCAGATATTGCTCTGAAGAAAAGAAAAAACCAAGACTAGGAAATATAAAGTGTATAATTAGTATGAGTTAGCAGCACTGACCAACAGAATAGCAGTAAAGCGAGCATTAATAAGGCCGAGGAGAATGCTTTAGTCATAAATTATTGATTTTGTGGTTTTGTAAATGCTAAAGAGCTCAGTCAGTCAGTGAATTGCATCCGACG
This sequence comes from Amphiprion clarkii, assembly GCA_027123335.1. Classification (NCBI taxonomy): domain Eukaryota; kingdom Metazoa; phylum Chordata; class Actinopteri; family Pomacentridae; genus Amphiprion; species Amphiprion clarkii. Next base: position 2,700,389 of record CM049581.1, on the reverse strand, counting down.
TAATCAGTGACATGAATAAAGTTCTTCATCCATCTTCTTCTGTCCAACATTGCAGTCTTTGCCTTCCAGACCAGTGTCTTCTTCTAGAACCTTCCTTCATGTTGTGCTCAGCTTGCCAGCTCTTCTGATAGTATCAGGTTTCCATAACAACGACCAGCTGCTTCGTTGTGTCTCACCACATGTCCATCCAGGCCTGGTCTACGTTGTCTAATGATGGTTGACAACCGTGGATGTGAGCCACATAGTGACTTGTTGGTGAGGTGCGATTTCCAGGAGATGTTTTATACCATCTGTAGCATTCTGGTATAAATCCCATCAATTCTTTTTGAGAGAGTCTTCCACAGTGACCAGGAGTCAGATCCATGGAGTTAGATGGATTCTACTGATGCCTTGAATCCTCTCATTTTGATTGGTAAGACCCATATTTTTGACAGAGAGTTTAATGCTCCTCAAGCTTTTCCAGTTTTTGTTTCTATATCATGTGCTGTGTTGGTGTAGCCTCCAACATGTATGAATATGTATATCATCAACTTTTATGATTTCTGACCCATCTAGTGCTGCATTGTCTCCTCAGATGTTGGGTTAAGGTGCATGAACTTCGTCCGATCAGTCTTGTTTCTTGCTCTACCTGATGCAGAAGGTCTTCTGCTTCACTGAGAGTGGTTTCCAGGAGATCGATGTCATCTGTGAATGCAAGTTCTGGAAAGACTTCTTCAGGGTGTCTTCTACTTTGACGATGCTTTAGGGTCAGACTGTCGGAGGGCAAGATTGCATTCCTCAGTGCATAGTCTAAGCAGATGATGGAGAGGAACGGTGCTAGAAAGTCTCCTTGAAGTTCTCTAGTGTTTATGGAGAAGAGATCTGTGTAAAAGAGTTCTCTAAGAAAAAACAGGTAGTTGTGGTGTTTTTTCATACAGATCTTCATGTTTTTTAGTCCAGTCCTGCTTCTTATCCAAGTAGATACCAAGATGCTCTTCAAGGTTCTGTTGGGTTTAGTCCTGAGAATCTACATGAAATGCAACTAGAAGGGACACAGTTTTTATCAGATGCAGGCGAATAAATCCAGAATCAACAGCTTTCCATGTCAGTTATTGTAAAGAAAACAGACGAATCTTCCTGCTTCAAGTTGGGTGCAGCTCCACGAGTCCTTCACGGTGCAGATTTAGACGATTAGAGGTTCAGAATCTGGAGAGACGAGCGAAGGAAGAGGAGGAGGCTAAACGTGGAGTTGATAACGGGGATGAAGAGGAGAGGAAATTAAAAGAAAGCAGAAGAGAGCTGACCGCTGGCCGAGATGAGAAGAAGGCGATGGGAGATGATGAGAGGAAATTACAGAAGAGGAGATAAGAGCAGAAGAACATGAGTGAAACTGTGAAGACTCCAGAGAGTTGACAGACTTCCTGCTGCTTTTCCTGGAGACGGAGCTTTGAAGCATTTCTGTTTGACTTTCTGAATGGAAAACCACTTTGATTTTATTTACAGGATTCAAAATAAATCATTTTAGCACATTTTAGTTCAATTCAAGGTCAGTATGTAGATTTAAAGTCCACAAAAAGGCAACTTAAATGTTGTTTTTACCAAAGAAAGCAGCAAAAAGTGCTGAATATAAAGATCTGTGTTGCATTTTGATCAGATAAAAACATTATATTGCATATTTTGTTATATTTATCATATTTAAGTGCTTTATTTTACTTGAATAGTAAAATTGTGGGCTACTGAGGAAAACCAGATGCATTAGTTGTTTTGTAGCTGTCAAATTTCAGGAAAAAAATGTCTTAGTGTTGTTTTTATAAGACTCTTTTATGTGTTTTTTGTTTTCTGTTGGGCAGAGAAACTCCATGCTGTTGATTCAAAGACAGAAAAAAAACTTTCTTATCCTTCATAAATATACTAGAAACTGTTTTAATGTTGTATTCGCAGATGTAATGGAGGTGAGCAGTCAGAAACATGAGACAGATGGAGAACAAAGGCAGCGATGGGGTTAGATGAACACTGAGAGGTGACTGGAGAGGAAGCAGAAGGAAAATGATGAAGCGACGAGAGAGATAACGAGCCGACTCAAGAGAAGACGAAGGGTTGGAGAGATGAGAGGGAAGACGGTCAGAAACACTGCAGCAGCAGGAAGACGACACGAGATCAACACACGGTTGGAAAGGAAAGAGGAAACCAGGAATCAAACTCCAGCCAGGACGCTAACGAGGAGGTGAAGCAGGAGGTTGAGGGTGATGAACGTCATCCCTGATCTGTTATCTGCTGCCTAACAGGAAGCGTCCTCCAAGCCTGTGATCCGTTCCCGCCACACCTTCATCGTGATGGATCAGAAAACTCTGCAGGGGGGAGTGGTAAAGGCTTTACAGGCTTTTATTTTGAAATTATTGGCCCATAATTCCAATGATACTTTTATTAAGATAAGAAAAGCCTTATTTATCCCACAGTGGGGGAAATTTACAGTGTTATGTGCAAACATTAATAAAAATATCCAGAATAAACCAAGATATAAATAACAACTAAACAGAAATAACATTGTCGCAGATTCTTACATAAATGGGAATATTGACATCGATCATATTAGAAGCAGAGCTCAACAGTTAGTCAATTTAAAATCGAAGTTATGATTTAAAACTGTGTTTTTGCACACAGTTAATTCATGTAATTGTCAGATTGCTAGCTCTTTTAGAATTCTGCATCGTTTCTTTCAGGCTTTTTTTGAGTTTTTTCAAGTTTTTCTGTTGAATCTCAACCGACATTCTTCAAAGAAGATTACAGAGTAAAAGAAAAAAGCAATATTAGCATATATATATATACATATATATGTATATATATATATATACATATATATGTATATATATATATATACACACACACACATACATATATATATATATATATATATAGTTTATAAATAAACTGAAAGGTGCAGTCTTCATCTGTGCAAAAGAGCAACAAAAACAGCTTAAAAAGCTGTTTATAAATAAATAAATAAATAATAATTAAGACCACACATGCACACTAAATGAACGCGGGATGTACATTCATTTAGCTCCATTTCCCTTGTTCCCTTGCTGGAAATATTAAATTTTTTTTATATTATTTTCAGCACAGAAAAGTTTATTTTAAATGTAAAATGCAAAAAAAGTGTAAAAGTGTTGCTGTGGCCGGGATTCTAATGACCAAAATTGGGGAAAAGCAAATACTTAAGTAAGAAAATTGGAAACTTCACTTTGATTTTTGCAAAATAAAGTGAAATTTATCCTAATTTAAGAAGAATCTAATTGTTTCAGTATATCTAAGTTAAATCAGTGGCATTAATATGAAAGTCAGTCCATTTTTAAGCTGGTAAAATGCTGCATGGTTAAAACTGCACTAACACAAAAACTATTCTGAATAAATAATAACAGAATTAAAGACTCGACACAATAAGTCGGGGTGTCGAATCAAATGCCAGCAACAAAAGATAACATGCAAATCTAATCAACAACAACCATTATTTCCCTCCTGACCAATAAATAAAGTCAATTCTCATTTCTGGTCTTATAAACGTCTTGTTAATCTTTAAAAAATATCGATTATTGATGTGAGGAAGTGAGAAGAAACGGTTCTGAGGTGAGCTGGAGTGACATTTCAACAGAACCAAACAAGCCTCTGTATTTTATTTATTTTTTAAATAAAGTATATGTATACATGGATGTTTTATGGTTTGTATGAATCATATAGAAGGTGATCCAGTAATCAGAAGAATAAAGAACAAATAGATTTTCTGTGACGTGAGGAGAAATTCCTCGTGAACATCAATGATTTTCAATAATCCAGCAAAGACGTCTGATAAATTCTGAACACTGTTATCTAATACACATAATAATATTCATTTTACTGCTGGTTAGTTATCTGTCTGCAGGGGATTTAAAATAATTCTAACAGTTACGTCACACTGACGGGTTTAAATTGATTCAAATCCTTCTTCCTCTGAGTCTGTTAGTTTTGTAATGACAAAGTTGTCAGTCATGATTTAATTATCATATTTGTTTGTACATATAATATTAATATTCGAATCAAACACAGGCATTATTTTGGAGCTGAATCAGGACTAAATTCAAGTCTAGGATTCATCAGCATTGAAAAAATACCCCCCATATTTTTTTGTTTTAAATGCAATTTTATCTAGATTTTATATTAATAAATGACCATTTATTTCACAAAAATACCGCCTTGTGATTACTATTCATGATATATTGCGTTATGATTGATTCTTGCAAATTAAACCTCAGTTTTTCTGTATATTTGGTCAGAATATGTGAATAAAACACAGAAATGTTACAATTTGCATTTCTATACAATAAAAATAGATTAAATAAATGATTAAATATAAAAAGAAAATGGAAAGCCTCCTCCATCACCATCTGAAAGATGAAAAATGTGTTTAGTGTATTTGGATTTTAAAGGATGAATAGTTTAGCATCACTTTTTACAATTACTTTGAGTGATTATTGATGGAATCTGCAAATTAGACATTTTATTCACTTCATTTTGTTCAGTTTGATATAAAACTGCACCGATATCAATCCCAGCTGTCATGTTTTACCATAAAAGTCACCGTTAGAGAGCTAAACAACCGTTTTCCTGGAGGATAAATACCTGACCATCTCTGAAAAACCCACTTTTTGTTGCTAGGAAGATATTTTAACAATCATGAAAGACTTTTCTAACCGTCTAGATATAAATATTTAACTCAAAGTCCTGGTAAATCTGCACATGTGCTCAGATGTGATTGATTTAGTGTCTAAAAGTGAAAGTAGCTAATTTACTTTTGGGATTATTTGGAGCTTCATGGAGCCGATAGGAAGCTTTGAGAGTCAGGATGTCCTTCTGTTGCTGCTTCTTTATTTTTACTCCATCTCTGCCTTTATAACCCACTTTCTCTCTCCTCACAGACTCCCTCGTTTTGTTTCCTCCCGTTTTAGGTCTGACTGCCACATGATCATTGACGACGTTAGCGGTTGCTCAGGGAGGTTTATGGAGTATTTAGTATCGGCGAGGGGCCCTCGCTTTTAATTTGCTTTTGTTTATCTGTTGTCTGCTAGCTTTAGCGCTGCCTGGACTTAATGTCGGTGCCTAAATGAGAGTGTTTATGTCTCTGGCTTTTTACAGTCCGGACGATGTGTGATTGTGAAAGCCTGATGCGGTTCTCGTGCACTTTAAATGGGTTTTCCTGCACATTCTGGGGCCACAGTGGGGTCAGGAATTCTGCTGACGGGATGCATTTACCCCTTTGAAAACAAATCTCCACACGGTTATTTATTCTCATATACATCCAATTTCAGCTCCACTCGGCTGGGCAAATGTGTATAAATGGCGAGGTTAAAAAAATGCATGCAAAGAGCTCTAAAAGAATTTGTCTCACCTGTTTTGACCCATTTGAAGGGAGGCAGGCAGGAGAAGCCACGGAAAAGTGGTTCTAAATGATCAAGGGAGGAAAATCACGCTGCTCGGGTGAATGGAACGGAGGAAATGTGTTGCGGGTCGTCTTTGTATTTTACAGTCAAAGTGAGTTTACGCACATCTTTGTTCTGGTATTTTCTTAGGAGGTGAAAACGAAGGCAAAGTGCAGCCATACTGCAGTGCAGCTAGATTCTTGGATTTATTCATCCCCTTGGGGAAATTCAAGGTGTCATATGTATGAAAGGAAAGGAAATAATGTGCTAAACAACATGCAATTAAAGTGCAAAATGTGCTGGTTGCAGAAATAACGTGCAAAATTGGTGATATTTATAACAAAGTGTATTAAAACATCTAAATACAGCATAAAAATAGAAAGAAGAAGAAAAGCAGTCCTCCACCAAGGCTGTTCATTCCCCATAGGGCATTGTCACAAATGCAGCATGTTTTTTATTAGTTATTGATCAGAAATCACAGCAACATAGAATGTAGCCACAAACTAAATGACCTGCGCTGAGCACAGGTGTGTGTTCTCCATGTGTACGTTATGTACAGATACCGGATCACATGACCTAAATATGTAGCATTGATGGGACTCAGAAACACCCCCACAATTTAATCAGTTGTTCCTTGGATCATTTCTGATGGATAAGTCCTGATAAGTCCTCAGCGGTGGATTTAGGGATCGCAGTCATGTGATCATCAGCAGGCAGCTGATGTAGTGTTCACTTGTTGTCATGGTTACAGTGATGCTGTGCCGCTATCTGGCAATGATACAGAAATCTTTAACAAATCCATAGATCCAGACTATAAGCCGCATCACTGCCAGAATCTAATCACTTGGTCCTTCTGTCATTTCTGACCTTCCCTGGAAATTTCATCCAAATAGACAGACAGACAAACCAACACTGCTGGTTTATGAGCAAATAGGAGAGATTACTAGGTTTCTAAAGTTTTTATTTTTAATTCCACACTAAAAGCATTTCAACACATTTATGGTAAAGAAAGATGTTAAACCAGATTCATGCTGCCTACTTCTATGTCTTGTAATTATCATCAACTAAAACTATTTCTTTCAGAGCTGCAAAGAAGAACTTGCACACAGAACAAAATAAACCAGATCAGACAAATATTTGGATTTTAAATTCTTCTATTTGATAAAATGTGCAAAAAAAGTAGGTAGAACACAAACATGAGGATTTTCAAGGTATCCAGTAGCTCACGCATGTTATATTATTAAAAAAAAGGAAATAATGTGCAAAAGGACATGTAATTAAAGTACAAAATATACTGGTTGAAGGAATAAGGAGTAAAATTGATGCCATTTATAATAAAAAAGTGTATTAAAACATGTAAGTAGTGTATAAAAATAGAAATAATTGTGAGCAAATAGGAGAGCTGCCAGGATTACTGGGTTTAATTTCTCAACATTTTATTTGTAGATCCTCATTAAAAGCAATTCTGGTGGGAAAAAAAATAAGTTTAACAGGTTTGTGGTAAAGAAAGACGTTAAACCAGATTCATCCTACCTTCTTATATGTCTGGAATTATCATAAACTAAGAATATTTGTTGCAGAGCTGCAAAGAATAACTTGCACATGGAACAAAATAAATGAGATCAGACAAATGTTTGGATTTTAAATGCTTCAATTTGATAAACTGTGCAAAAAAAAAAAATAGAGCAAAAACATTTTAGTCCATGTCAAATGAGGAATGCATGGAGAAAAGTCCTGTAACTCTACAGGTAATAATTTAAGGCTTGATTAGACACATATGAAGCCAATTACCATCAGATCGAGTCACATTAAACACACCAGAGAAATAAAATCCCCCCAGCATTAAACCGTTCTCACACACTAACTAATATATATGCAGATACGAATGGTAGCTGCTGCACTGGGACCCGCTGCTGTAGAAAGATAATAGAGTCAAAGAAAACTGGTTTATCTAATTCCTCATTTAAGCCACTTGGGTGTTACGTTTGAATGCATTTACATCGGAGCTAAATTTAGTTTCGTGATGGTTTTGAATCATGTTAATGCCACAGAAATGGAATAACTGATATGTGAAAAATGTTTTACACTGTCTAAGATACAGCTTGTGAACTCTATCCTTGCTTTGTGTTTGGTCTAAACTGGAAATGTTTTCCTCTCTTTACAGATAAAACTCATTTGACAGCTGAAGAGGTGAAGCCATGCACATGTTTTCTCCTTTTAAATACCAAAAGGTCAGAATCCAGGTCACGGAGACGGCCATTCTGCACAATGTCTGTTTATCTGCACTGAATTTAAAGCTCTATCTGGTCCATTACTTCTGTTGGTCCGTGATAAAGCTGCGACCCGACACGTTTTATTCGGCATAAAGAGGCTGATATGAAAGTGGAGGTCTGTTTGCAGCTTGCTTCCTTCAATGGAAGCTCACGCTGCTACAAGTTTGACGGTGGAATCACGAGATAAGCACAGAAAACGTCTTTATATTCGCTGTTTCCTTGCAAATAATCACACAGATGTCATTGGTCTGTCCTCTCTTTCCTCAGCTGACTCCATGTTTTAGTCTTCCAGAATGGTCACCGTCGGGTCAGGACATCATAGAGTCATTAGCTGTTGTCGTGGCAGGTGATCCCACGTCAGACCCGACCAATCACAAGGCGCCATTTTTCACAACTTGACAGGTAAGGACGACTCCGGTGTTCCACCTGACAGCAGCGACAATGAATGTTTATGTATGCAATCAAGGTTTTATGGATGGTTGTATGCAGACGTTAAAGTCCTGATTAATTCGGTACAACGCTCCTGACCGGGGGACGGGTTGATGGAAATAAAATGAAGCTTCTTTGATGTGCTGCATAGAAGAACAGTCTGTTGTACAACGTAGGTGTAACAGGACAAGAGAGCAGGTGAAAAGTCATCTGTGACGTCTTCTATCTTCCACTTTCACGTACCGACATCGGATTAACCACCAACTATAATTCTGTCAGAACTACTTTAGTCATAGCAAATTTAAATTCCATCTGCATCAAGTTAAATTTGGTGGTTTGGCTCTGCTCACATGCATGTGTGGAGAGTCTCAGCACCAGTAAGACCAGTGTCAGTTAGACTGGCTCTGCAAACATGCAACTTTCATAATCTGAGAGTCTCTGCATGCAAACTTATGTTGACTACGATGCTACAGCAATTCTACTCATGCTTGGGACTAGTGTGCTTCTGTAAAACACAAAACTATGTCTCTATGTGTGTTTGCAGGTGTTGATGTATAAAGGAGTTAAACTAGACCCTTATAGCCCTAACTAGTATTACTGAAGGATGCATTCTCTATATCTACAGTAGATCTGCAGCTACGTATTGCACCCATGCAAACTACTGCGCTTGTAGTGTAGTGGTTGCTACAAACTGGAAGGTACGTGAGCGTCCACACAAAGTTTTAGACATCGAAATTTACCCCACCTGGACCCTCCTGAAAACCTACAAAACCCAAGATGTGTGCTTGGTTCCCAGCCTGCATTAGCATGAGCCTCAGCTGGCTAACTAGACTGGAGAGCTTCCAGACAACAACTTAGTGGAATTTTCACAACTTTATGCATGTTTATGAGTTCACCAACACTACAACCCATATGAGAAAGTACACAGATTACATCCACTTCTTTAGACCGCTGTTGTACTTTACGGGTACATGAAAGTCCACTGAGGTCCACATGATACAGATTTGGTCATCGAATTTAGTCCATGAGAATTTGTGCAAAATCTTCCACCGCATGCTCATGAAGCCCAAAATTTAGATCCCAAAAGTGTGCATACTCCACTAAAGGGTAACTACATGGAACATGCAGATGAAGGGAACTGAGAACTCCAGCAAACTAGAAAAGTAGCATAAAAGCAACAACTTTGCATCCGTAGTGTCTGCAGCTCCACAGCAGTCTATAATCAAGGTTTAAACCATCTTAAATACGGCGTCCTGTGTGGGATTTACTGACAGGATGAGTCAGTGGAGTCATCAGCTCATGTAGGCTGGACTGAGACCAGCTGATGTTCTGGGATCGTGGGATAACTTTGAGGTCTGAACTAATGCTGCACTCATAAAACCATGCTGTGAAAATAATGTTCTCCAGCTCAGCTGCAGCGCTTTGCTAACGGTCTGACACTGAATTTATTACTCCAGAGGATCTTCCGTCTCTGAAGAGTTTTTAGTCATCCAATTTTCTCTTTGCAGCATTATCTGTTCGCAGATGAAGATAACTCATCGTGGGCTTCCATGAAAAGAAACCTAAACTGATTTCAACACCTGCTTTGATTTACAGAGCAAATAGAAATGTAAACACCCTCCCACAGCGTCTCCTCTGCCATGATATCCTGAAAAGAGGCTGACAAATTAATGAAATCTCTTGCTCCTTTCAGGAGGAATCCGGAGCCGTGGGAGAAACCCCATGTGATCAGTAATACTCAGTGTGTTTGAGTCCACTTTACACCCAACCAGTGAAAGGAGAAGGTGAAGGGAGGCTGAAGGTTGGTAGCAGCAAATGTTTATCATATCACACACACATGCACACGCACAATGCTACCGCCACATTTCCCCCGACAGCTATGATGAGCCAAGCCAATTCATGCAGAAAATTGTTAGCTTCCTCCCAAACCCTCTTCGGCTCAAACAAATTTTGATCCTGGTTGCATCCTCCTCACACTGCCTCCCATTCTTCCATCCTCCATGTTTACGTCCCCTCGGTTTCTCCTTTTTAATGCTTGCTGTGAAAGAGGAGAGAAAAGGATGCAAGGAGGGAAAATGGAGCTATGAGTGGCATCATGGGGAGAAAATACCAAATGCTATTATGCTTAACTGTATGTTCCCTCACAATGGAGCTTCAGGGCGTTTAGAATGGAGGAGGCTGCAGGGATGTCCCTTCACCACGACTCACACATACTTTTACTCAAGTCTTCCATTCATTGTGAACAGATCCTTCTTCTGGCACCACGTGGGGAAGTCATGTAAATAAACTTTATTGCGAAGGAGAGAAAACCTTTAGACAAACCAATCGGCCCGTTTTGATTCCCTCATAAAGCTGAAGCACCCAAAGTACTTTAAACAAAAAGCTGGAAATCGAAAAGCCGGTCATTATGGTCAATGGCTTCGCAAATTTGTTGCAACATAATCTGAATAAGGAAAGCATCGTATGGAAACTGACGCCTCGGGAGAAACACTAGTTTGTTATTGAACTTGGCAGCGATTATCCGATCGGAGCTTGTAGTATGTAAATAATGTGTTCGGTGCTGATGTTTCTGAAAGCCTCGGGCTGGAGAGAGAAGAGAGAGCCGAGGAGTGAATGTGGCTGAAAAAGTGACACCGTGGAATACCTCGGTGGTGCCGTCGCTGCCGAGATCACAAAGACAAACAAAAATAACCTGCTGCTCGGCACACAACACAAATTACTACAGAATGTCTTGTTCGTACAGCTCTTGCTAACAAGCAAAAATAATTCTTGTCAAAACTGAAAAGCCCTGAAGTGAAAGGCCACAAATTCTGAAGTGTGTTCTTTTTTTATGAAGTGACTGTCACAGATGGTGCAGATGCTTCCTCATGTCGAAGCATCCTTGAGCAAAACAATGAGCACCAAATTGCTCCCTGTGAGTACCGCTCGTATCCTTGTGTGCTTTGTTGTGTTTAGATTAAAAGTTCTGCGTGTAGTAAGTGCACATGGGTTTAAACGTGACGGCAGGAGGGCTTAAGGTGAAGGCAAAGAAACTTGCAGACTGGAGCCAAAGAAACAGAAGTAGCTGTGAAGCATTACCTTCCTGGTGTATAGTACGTACTGTACTGAAGCTCAACGCAGAGCTCAGCAGCAAAAACCCTGTTTTGGCAGCAGCAGCTACTGTGGCTCGCAGCCACATACTGTATAGCACAGTCCAGTCTGGAAGGATTTGGAGTTTAGTTTTGGCACTCTACTACACAAATCGACTATGAGACACTGTATATCCAAAACAAATGAACTTTGCAGATACTAACCCTCTTCACAAATTCTCTCCCAACGGCAAAAAAAATAAAAGTTGGCATTTCTGTTTTGTTCACCCTCAACCACGGAAACATGTAACGCTCTAAGCTGAAAGTCACTGTTTCATGTCATTTAATGTTCAGTATGTGCTGATACTGAACCGACATCCAATGCCACCTTCCTGGAAAATACACACTTCAAGTACAGTAAAGTTAATGTAATCCAACATATATGTTTAGTACCTAGAGAAAAATCATTTCTGCATCTAGTCTAGTCTGTGCTGTCGACTCCACTTGACCAGACTCGACCCGACTCAACTTAATTGAAAGGGTTTTGACTTCATAAGATTGACTCCAACTTAAACCGACTCAACCCCACTCGACTTGAATTGACTAGACTCAACTTGCGTCTATCAGACTCGACTCCACCCAATTCAACTTAAAATGTTTTGACTCCATAAGACTCTAACTTCACTTACATCCACCTGACTTGACTCGATTTTACCCGACTTAAACTGAATCAACTGAGCTCCAGACTTGACTCTCACTCAAACAGCCTTCACTTGAATCTGTTTGATGTTCTACAGGTGGTCAGGAACCTTGTGGAAAAGCTCCAGTAGGACACTCTCTGAAATGTAGTGTTAGAGAGTAGGATGTACCATGACTTCACAAACTCCAAAATGAAATTATAAAACATGTTTTCTCTACATGCATGTCAGGAAATGTATTGTAGATCAGCTGCAGTACTTGGTTGTTTCACCAGGTGGAGCCTCTTACTGTTTAACACTGTAGAGACTGACAGTTCATGTTGGCGAACAGAGAGCATTGTGGGGGTTTAGCTAGCAATGGGGCACCATGACAAAGACTTCTGTGAAGCCTAATGACCTCCAACCAGAGCTAATGTGTTTAAGACAAGCTGGGATCAATTAGGATAGCATATGTTAGCGCAGATTAAATGTCCGCTGTGCTCATTTTAATATATTTGCATTTCTTACATCTGGCTTCAAATTGTACTCTCCCTTTAAAAGAGCTTTTTTCAAGCAGATGTAGACAAAAGATCGTCCGGGTTCGTGCAGATACAGATCAGCTGAGATCAGATTGGGACATCCCTATTTATCTCCTTTCATTTACATCTGGAACACTTGATGTTTTGGCAACTTAAGCAAGTTAACAAAAAATAGATGATCACAGTTCAACTTGATTCATAACTCTTACATGTATGTAACAATGTTTTTGGTCTTTCGGGGTTGTGTTTCTGGTCATCTGGAAAATCTGAGCAAAGTATTCACTTTCTTTTAGCTCCAAGTTTGGTCTCCACCAACTCCTCAGGTAAGTTAGCTGCTTCATTATCCACTATGTTCAACAGCTAAACCCTAAGTTTATCTGTCTGCTGATGGTGCTCAGTGGTTACTCAGTTTTAATGTATTCCTTTTTACAATGCTATTAAAACGTCATGTGAAACACTGCCATCATTTTTTCAAGAAAAGCTTCGAGTGTTTTTGCTTGTAAAGGAGTGTTTTTGCGTTTGTTTTGGTTCGGTTGGCTGAGCAGAGAGTTAACAGGTATCACTAAGGTGGTTTTCAGCTTTCTTTGTCAACTCAGACTTTCTGTTTCAAAATCTGTGTGCGTTCACATGAAAGGAGGATTTTAACGCATCTTGTGACTTTTCTTCGGCACAAAATAAAACGATCATGTTCAGCTGCTTCAGTCAATGGGTTGTTTTAATGGAGAACAACGAGGAACATAAAATGTATGACGGTAAAAAGCTGGTACTGCAAATGATGCAGGGCAGGAATACTGGTAGAAAACTGTTAAACGTCTGTAATATATTTATTTTACTGATCAATGCAGCTGATAATTGATAATTAACAGCTGCACATTAAAGTTATTCATCTTTAGACTTCATATATTAAAACACAATATTGTATTAAAGTGCATGTAGGTCTGACACTGTCCCATAATGCAGGAACTCACTTTAATTTGTGGCCTAATCAGAGTGAAATTAATGTTATTGGTTGAATATTCTCTGTAATAAAACCAATGGATGATCAGTTTTCTAATCAGTGTTCTGTTAGCTGCAGTACCAGCAATGAAACGGACCAAACTTAAAACATATTTATATGATTCCTGCATTACCAACTAAATACATGTCGGGTTCCCATGGCAACGTGATACATACAGCTTGTGATACTGTAATTACACAGCTTCATTCAGTGGTTTTAGTAATGTAGAGCTCAAGGTGTTTGCAGATAAAACATATTACATAAAGTTGAGCAAAAAAAGGGGGTTTACCACTCCGAGGCACTCTGGTTGCAGATAAAAGTCCTTTATTAAATGCTGGACACACTAACGCGTTTCGACTTAACAGTCTTCGTCAGAGCTAGTGATTACTTTGCCAGAATCAGGTGTTATATGCAAATAGGAAGTCATGTGACCAGTCGTCACATGAGCCCAATGGCGGCAAAAATCCAACAAGTAAAAATACGCATATTGAAACAGACAACAATAAACATGAATAGAGAACTACATGCAGTAAATAACATCCATGTTAACAACAACACCTACTGAAACCGTGTTGATGTACACTACATAGACCAATTCACAACATATGGTAATCAAACAACTGACATACAAATATAGAGAAGAGTTTGGGAACAAATATAAAACCACATGAACCTTATAGTAACCACAATAATAGAGTACTGTACACCAAAAACAAATACCAAATATCCGGATACTTATAGGAAACAATGGCCATTGTTGAACAATTAGTATTCAGGGTATAGCGAAAATAAAAAGTTGTGCAACATTATTTATATAAGTGTAAAGCAGAACCAAGGTTCCTGATCCTTATATAAGGACAGAAGATGCTGATTCAGATGTTGTATACAACATTTATAAAAATACAGAAAAGTCCACATCTTCATTGAGTCCCGGATGTGTGGTCGCTTTTAAAGTTTCAATCCAGAAGGTTTCTTTTTGAGACAAAAGTCTGAGTCTGTCTCCACCTCTTATATTTTGTGGAATGACATCAATGACCATAGCTTTTAGTTGGTTGATGTTTGTGTGGCCGACAAAGTTGAAGTGTTTTGCCATAGGGTAGTTTGGATTGTTTGTTCGAATGGCGTTTTTGTGTTCAGCCAACCGGTCTTTTAGTCTTCTTTTGGTCATTCCAATGTAGAAACACCCGCATGGACAGTTCAGTTTGTAAATGACATGTGTAGAGTTACAGTTTGCAAAGTGTCGGCATGAGAAAGTTCTGGAACCGGAGGAGTCTTGAAAGGAAAGGTCTTTGTTGATATTAGCACAGTGTCTGAAATTTGCAAAACATATTACATGTTTGAGGATCTGTATCACCCATAAATAAACGTCAGGAAAAGCTTTGGCTAAAGGGAGACGTTTCTTCCTGCCGATTTAAATCAGAAACTCTGAACAGAACCTGCTCCCGGCCAGGTTAGATCTAGCTCTGCAGCGTCAGCTACCATGGAGATCTAGCCAGGTAAAAAGACAGCCACCTTTGTGATACTGAAACCTCTGACTTTCGGCTCAGTATACCTGCTAACCCACTAATCTGGCTTCGTAGTTCCGCCCTCAGGTTGTAGAAACGGTCGTCCACCAGTCGTGAGATCAGCAGTTCACTCCTCGACCTCCTCCATGTGCTGAAGTGTCCTTGGGCAAGACACCAAACCCCGAATTTCTCCCACAGCAATCGAGCATCTTCCATTGCAGCTCTGCAGCCTCTGGTGTGTCCGAGTGTGTGTGAATGAAACATGTATTGTAAAGTGCTTTGTAGAAAGAGGTTCAGAAGGGGCCGCCCATTTAGCGGCACTTTTACTTAAGCAAATGACCAGAATGGTACTTCCTCCCTCTTATGGACTGAACTATAAGCTGTGAGACATTAATGGATAAAGGGAGTGTGCACATGGAGGATTGATGACAAGTTTTACTGCACGAGCGAAGTTTCAGAAGTGTCGACATTTTACTACAAAGCTTTGCCAACTGGATTCCATCAAGAAATTGAAGCGACTGTCAAGGTACAGACTGATGGAAACACTGGATGCCATTGAAAGTGTGACCCTTTGATTAGCGACTAAAAGCTGTGGTGCTGCCTCCCTCTCGCCTCCAAAGCTGCAGCACACAAGGACCTATTTTACAGTTTCTTCAGATACAGTTTTCTGCTTATTTAGTAATTTTGCTCTCTTGTGGGCACACGTGTAAATATAGAAACAATTCTTCTCTCACCAGGCTTTAATGTTAGGCCTTTATCTGCGTGTTGTTTCAGATAAAGCAGCTCTCATGAATACATGAGAGAAGCTTTTTTTTTTTTTCCTACCTTTGTTTTGCTCCTCTAAGCATCCGCCATCAATAACACATGGTTTTCTGGGGCTATGGATAATTGTTGTAATTTATCATCATTGCTAGAGAATAGCATTAAGAACGGCAGTGAGTAGGTGGAAGTTCTTATGAAAGCAGACTGATGCCTGCTGACACTGTTATTCATTTCTGATGAACGGAAACTAAGTACACAGAGATTCTGTGTTTCTGTGACCAGTTCGCTGCTGTGTTTACTTTAGTTTCTATCTCTGGCTGCAGAGTCACTTTTAAAGGTCATGATACAATACAAAGACCTCACCGATAGCAAAGTTAGCACCAGCGCTACAAAGCTAATCCCATTTCAGGTGGACGCCCAAGGAATCGTCACCTGAATCTGCAGTTCCTCAGTTTTGTGTGAATTTAGAGTTTATTGCTTCACTGCGGACAACTGTTTTCACCAAAAAAGATGTAAAATCTATTATACAGCAGCAAAGTTAGCAACTACTGGGTAAACAAAGCTGAGCATTTACACCAAAATGGAGAAATTTTCATCATGAGAGCAAAAAAGGAAGAAGAACATTGGTTTTATAATGTATATTTATAAGAAATGTGACCTAACTGTGTCTAACTGTTGACTAATTAAACATTATTTTCAGTATATTGTCACGTGTCAGTGATTATTTTTGTATTTACAGGTTCTTAGCTGGTCTTAACCCTCTGAATCCCAAAACCTGCCAGTAGGTCTGAAACGGAAGTTGTTGTTTTGTTGTTGTTGTTTTTTTTTATTTTAAGAAATGCCCAAATCGCAGCATTAATCTGAGCCAGAAGCTGTTAAACCAGAGACATCTGTCAGATTTTGAACTTTCCAACAGTTCTTGAACTACTCCTGTTTGATGGGGAGATTTCCTCAAATCTGTGCTTGAAATTAAACTGTGATAACTGATGAAAATCACCTTATTTTACACTTGAATTCAAAATCTGCCAAAAATTATCCAAATTGTGATTAAAAACGAAAGAATCTTCAGATTCTCATCACTCTAGGAAGTTAAGTATCAACTTTGAATTTATGGTTTTGGTTGTCTGACAGATGTTTTCACCACGAAAGGTGTGCAAAACTATTATACAGCTCCAAAGTTAGCGACTACTGGGCAAACATAGCTGAGCATTTAGACCAAAATGGAGAAATTTTAATGTGGAGACAAAAGAAGGAAGGAGAACATTGGTTTTATATATAAGTATAGTTGTACTTTACCATCCAGATTTGTGCTGCATCAATCAGTAAAATAGATTTTACAAACATCACTTGATTTATATGAAACTATGGATAATTAAGAAGTGACAGCTTGAATGGATTTGAAGTGCTCTCCTTAGATTTATACACTATTGTGGTTACATCATACCTCTGGCCAGCTCCGCCGTCGGTTCTCCCTTCACTGCTTCAGATGTTCATCAATTGGTTTTATAGATCGTTAAGTTACGAGGTTGTCAGACCCATTTGAACCTCCGCTGGCCTGGAGTTAAATCACGCCGAAACCTTCGCTGTCTCGCTAATTCCGCCACTGAGACAGTGACTAAGTGGACCGAACTGACGAGAGGCCTTTAGAATATATCACTATGGTGACGATCTGATGACACAAAAAAGGGACAGCTGGGAGCATAAATGTCAAGAGTGAAAGAAAAACTGGACAGAAATGTAATATATCATTTACACTCTGCACGTTTTCTCCTCTCATGCTCGTTTCTGTCTCTAGTTTTTGTTTTGTTATCCCCGTTTTCTGTGACAAAGCTGTGACGGACTGAATAAAATTCCACACAACGTCAGGATATTTTCTCACCCGAAGTCCTAAAAGTCATGTTTAGTAGAGTTTTAGCATCACGTCATTTTAAAATCTGCAAAGAGCATCGGGTTAATCACTTTAAACTTCAAATACTTTAAACATAACAGTGAATAACACTTCTAGGACTCATTTAAAGTTTCCTTCGAGGTGATTATCGTCGTCCTCGTCTCCTCCTTGGATGCAGCTTTGAGACAGAAGGTGAAATGTGAAATTATCCACAGAAGGGTAAAGAATAAAAGCAGTCACCTTCCCATCATGCCTCCACTAACTACTTACTCATCACTTGCTCTTCTTGTTGACGCAGAACAGCTGTTGTTCTTTTTCTGGGCTTCAACCTGGATGTCCTTCCATCCATCGCTTTCTTGTTACAGATGCTTTCTTTGTGAAAGTGGTGCAGCGGGTAGAGCGAGGGGAAGGGGAAAGTGAAAACAAAAGAAGAAGAAAGAGCAACAGAAACTTGAAAGAAGATTAAAGTAGAGGTATGAATAGGAAATCAAAAATAAGAGGTCACAGAGCCATCAGCTGACAATTAACAACTCAAACTCCAGCAAAAACATACTGCTATTACAATCTATATTTTTAGAAACATGTTCTTCTGACCTCAGCCAAGCAGTTTTAATGGGAAAGTCCTTCTCAGGTTGTTGATTAAACCCCTAAAACTTCTGTGTATGTATTGAGAAGGCTTTATTTTCCTTGAAAATAATCACTTCCTGTCTCACAATGGCTGACATGCAACTCTACACCCTAGCTTCCTCTAGAATGTGCAGATCTAGTCCCTGAAAAGGAAGTCTCAGAGTCCAAATCTGACATTTTCATAGATAATACACACTTCAAGCACATTAAAGTTATGAAACACAATCCAATTTATCTGTTTGACAGCTGAATAGCTCTGCAATGCACTCCGTAATGTTCGGTAGAGGGTCATGAACCTTGTTGTAAATGTAGCATTAGAGGGTAAATGTAGCATTAGGGGGTAAATGTAGTAGTAGAGGGTAAATGTAAGAGTAGAGGGTGAATGTAGTATTGAAGGATAAATGTAGCATTGGAGGGTAAATGTAGCGTTTGAAGGTAAATGTAATATTAGTGGGTAAATGTAGTGTTTGGAGGGTAAATGTAGCATTAGAGGGTAAATGTAGTATTAGAAGGTAAATGTAGTATTAGAGCGTAAATGTAGTGTTAGAGGGTAAATGTAGAGTTAGAGGGTAAATGTAGTATTAGAGGGTAAATGTAGAGTTAGAGGGTAAATGTAGAGTTAGAGGGTAAATGTAGTATTAGAAGGTAAATGTAGAGTTAGAGGGTAAATGTAGTATTAGAGGGTAAATGTAGAGTTAGAGGGTAAATGTAGAGTTAGAGGGTAAATGTAGTATTAGAGGGTAAATGTAGAGTTAGAGGGTAAATGTAGAGTTAGAGGGTAAATGTAGTATTAGAAGGTAAATGTAGAGTTAGAGGGTAAATGTAGTATTAGAGGGTAAATGTAGAGTTAGAGGGTAAATGTAGAGTTAGAGGGTAAATGTAGTATTAGAGTGTAAATGTAGCAGTAGAGGGTAAATGTAGTGTTAGAGATTAAATGTAGCATTAGGGAGTAAATGTAGTAGTAGAGGGTAAATGTAGTATTGAAGGATAAATGTAGCATTGGAGGGTAAATGTAGCGTTTGAAGGTAAATGTAATATTAGTGGGTAAATGTAGTGTTGGAGGGTAAATGTAGTATTAGAGGGTAAATGTAGTATTAGAAGGTAAATGTAGTATTAGAGCGTAAATGTAGTGTTAGAGGGTAAATGTAATATTAGTGGGTAAATGTAGTGTTAGAGTGTAAATGTAGTGTTAGAGGGTAAATGTAGTGTTAGAGGGTAAATGTAGTGTTTGGAGGGTAAATGTAGCATTAGAGGGTAAATGTAGTATTAGAAGGTAAATGTAGTATTAGAGCGTAAATGTAGAGTTAGAGCGTAAATGTAGTATTAGAGTGTAGGATGTTCTTATATTGTGTTATTATTATATTATGTTATACGGGAGTAATTCAGCTATATTGGTGACTGTTTGAAGAATATTAACACCAAAAGCCCCATCAGGGAAGGTCACTGGTTTGGTTCTTTAGGTTTGTTAGGTATGAAACCCAGGAAGTCTGAATTTGGCTGGTTATTTTGGTCATGAGGTGTCTAAAAATGCATCATATGGACATGTTAACAAGGTAAAAGAGGATATTTAGCCTGTTACTTAATGGGGTAGTCGATTAGAAACACTGTTTGAAACACTCGTACGGGTTGTTTAGTAAAAATGTGTTCGGTCACATCAATAATAAATCAAATATTTTAACTGAAATGCAGACACTTCACCACAAAACACCATATAGAGGTCAGAAAAAGTGAAGTTTTAGAAGCTGAACATGGAACAATAAATAATAGCATCCTTTGACGGCGGCATTCCTCAGATGTTCAATAATAGACTTTAATACGAGGACAGAAGTAGTTTCATAATTGAATTTTTTAGTGGTGTGTGTTGTCGAGGGGATGGAGGGTCTCAAATCATAAAGAGGGCAGCGTGACCCTATCAGCAGCGAGGCTTCCCAATCCTGATGTATGGGCCAATGAATCAGGGACGATGAACAGTTCCATTGGTTTTCTCATCAATACCTTTTCAGTCTTTTCATCCAGGAAAAAGCTCCATTACTGCAAAAAGCCTTTTGACCTCTGAAGGATAAACAGGAACATTAACACACTTACACAACACACGTCTTAGTCACTGGTGTGGCTGCATATGAAGGGATCCCACCGCTGTGCAAAGACAATTAAATCCACCGTTAACTATGGAGTGAAACATTGCACCTAATGAACAATAATGAATCCAGTGTGTGCATATTGTGGTGTCTGATTACCTTATGACCCGCAAATTACATTTACATGCAACTAATTTCTAATTAATATTCAAGGGTAATGTTTTCCTCTGAAGCAGGGGAGTAAATATGTTCACATGATGCAGTAAATGTGGTTAGTAGTTGGAATTGAAGGTCAGACAGTCTTCAACTAAAACTACAATCATTCAAAAGTTTCTCACCTTCATTCACACAAAACAGACGCTGCATTGGTATTTTTATAAAATTATTTTATAAAATATATTTCTTCCTCGGTGCTAATTTTGTAGATGCTGGTTCACTTATGCATATGAAATCATAACTATTGCTGGATATGTTTGTGCTATAATGTCCCTAATTACATATATACTGTAAAAAGTGCAGATCTAACGAAGTGGAATAGTCTTACATTTAGATTAATCATCTTGTTTGTCTTGTTCTTGAGTATAAAATGAGTATGTTGTGTATTCTGAGAATATTTTTTGAGCATAATTTAAGTAAATGTCGCCTGAAACTTTACCTCTTTTAATCTTATAATTAGTTCATCTACAGGTTTGTTTTGCAGAGAGCATTGTGGGGGTTTAGCTAGCAACGGGATCCATGACAAAGACTTCTGTGACACTTAATGACCTCCAACCAAAGTTCATGCTTTTAAAACAACCTGGGTTAGATAGATTTATTTATTTTTTTTTAATCTTTGTGAAACCAGCTATAATCACACAGAAGAATCCACATCTTGGCATTAAAAACTATTCACAGAAGTACTAAAACATACTGACAAATGAGGTTATGATGTAATATTTGTAAAATTTAATGTGCAAAATATACAGTGTAGACATATGTGCAAAGATGTAGATCTATAAGAAAAATGTATCATATAAAAAAAAGTTTATACGGTGTGTAAAATGATTTGAATATATCCAGTATGCCAAAAACAAAAAGACGTTGACTATCATAATCCCAATGATAGAACTAGCATGGACCTTTATCTAGAGAGTTTAGCACTAAATTTGATGGTGTATTTTGGCTGTGCTACCTGCATTGAGTGTTACTAGTTACATGTTTTAATTAGGACTGGGACTTTAACGTGTTCATTTCGATTAATTAATTGCAGAAAAAATATACATTTAATCACACCTTTTTCATTTGAAGTGAAAAACTTTACTTACTGTGTCAAATATTGCTATTTGACAAAAATGCAATTAATAGCGATTAATTCATTACAAAGGCTCTAATTAATAAGATTAATTTTTTGAATCGTGTCCCACCATTAGTTTTAATCGTACACCTGAACCATCTGTGTTATTATTACTTAGCGGCAGAGTTAGGTGACGCTCAGCGTACATTTGTTCATCTGTCTGTCTGTCTGTCTGTGTGCAACATTACTTAAAAACGGACTAACAGATTTGGATGAAATTTTCAGGGAAGGTCAGAAATGACACAAGGACCAAGTGGGAAGATTTTGGCAGTGATGTGATTTATAGTCTGAATCCATGGATTTGTTAAATATTTCTGTATCATTGTGCGATAGCGTCATGGCGTCACTGTAACTGTGACAAGTGAACACTACGTCACTGTAACTATGACAACAAGTGAACACTACATCACTGTAACTATGACAGCAAGTGAACACTACGTCACTGTAACTATGACAACAAGTGAACACTACGTCACTGTAACTATGACAACAAGTGAACACTACGTCAGCTGCCTGCTGACCATCACATGATTGAGATTCTACTACAAAGTGACCGTTATGGACTTATCGGGACTTATCTGTTGGAAATCCTACAACGACTGAGCAGCCTTGGCGGAGTACTTCGCCCTGAGTGCTTTTCTTGTTTACAACTGTGCATCACCTGCACTGTCAAAATGAATGTCCTTAAAAAAACTGCAGAGCTTAGTTTGCTTTTCCTCCATCTTACTGGTTAGAGTGGTTTGAAACTTAGCTGCAGTAATAATGAAGATGAAGGATCGTTGCTTCGAAGACAATAGGAGACAAAAGTATCATACTGGAGGTGCAGGTTTTACTGAGTGAATATTAACTTCCTCATAAATGATTGATTTTCTTCTCACTCCAGTTTCAGCGATGACACAATTTTGCTGCAGGGATTAATGATGTTTCATCTTATCTTTCACCACACAGTGTACGCACATACTGCTGCATATATGGATTGCTTTATAAAAAACACGCACATTGAAGTTCTCCTCTTTAAAGATGCTGCCTCGGTATCGCGGGACGGCTGATGACTCCACTAACCCTCTGGCTTTAAAACAGGCGGTTCGATGAAGCATGCTGGATCAAGGCTGTACCGGGGAGCTTAGACGCTCTGCTGAAAAATTAATGACCAAACACAGACATCTACATCATGTAAACACTACAAATAAGATGTCTCCATCAGCGGAGAGCGGAAACGTAGCAGGTTAACGATCTTGTTTTTATGGGTGGTGCTGAACAAAAGGCAGCGCGCCTGAATTATGCAGCAATCTCAGCAAAATGCACCAGCTAGTTATGGCTGTGCTGCTCCTAATGTGAGCTTCCTGTGAAAACAAACACACATCGACACATGCGGCTGCACGGGAAACACAACTCAACACACCGTTGCCGGCGAAACCTATGGCGTAATGGTCCTCGGGGGAAATATGGTCGAGGAAAGTTTCAGCGCAAAAGTAATTTAAACTTTGTGTGTATGAAACGATCATATCTGCAAATGCAAAGTCAAATAATGCAAAATACAACTGATTAGTGGGGCTTAAAACGGAAGCTTAATTAAGACATGAAAAGGGTTTAAGGAACAAAAAGATAACTGAAAATAAATAGGATGAAAAGTGTAATTCCTTTTCTCTTTTTTCTTTTCACCAGGCGTGTCTTTAAAGGTGCACTGAGTGTTTTTTTTTTTTGTGTGTATTGACTGCAGCATTAAAAGTTCCAGAAGGTGAGATTCCATTAGTACTGTGGGGTTTTTTGCACGTCTTAAAAAGTTTGAGGTGAAAAATAACAGCCTTTAGAATATGAACATGCTTACTAATGTATCATGATTTTATTCAGTTTTTTTGTGGAAACTGAGGAACCAGTTGTTTCTATTTACGTTCTACAGCTGCTTCTGCTAAACTCTAAAATGTCTCAAAAATCACAAATGTTCTGCTGTAGGCTGCGAGAGTGAACACAAGAGTCTTCATGCACTCCCAGCATCTGAGGACCTCAACATCCAGCGTACAGGGGGTCCTCGATTTACGCCGGAGTTCCGGTCCTATGGATCTACATAAATCGATTTTTTTAAGTCAGAACTCTGGCAAAAATGTAAGCAAAGCCATTACGTGCATCACGTTATGATCAGTTCTTTGGAAAAGTCATGAATACTGATGACTTCAATGCATTGATGAGTCATTTTACAAGAAGATAACAGAATATGTTGTACTGTTTTTATAACGAGTGTTATATTATATCTAATTTCACTTCCATGGAGATGGCTTTCCTTTTCTTTGAAGCACTGCCATCACAAGAGTCTGACTTGTGATTGGGAGCCATAATGAAGGGCAAAAAATTAGCAAATGTAGCACAATCCAAGGTGGCATACAACCACTGAATGTAAACAAAGCTGTCTTACAGCCAGCTAGTTCCACATAACCAGTTACTATGAAACGCCGTACATCATAAACCGAGGACCCCCTGAACCAGTTCCAACGTAACGCCGAAACCCCGTAGGTTGATGTTGTAAAGCCATGACCTCCTGTATTACTTTTATTTTTGATAGTAATGTTCCTACATCAGAGGACAATCCTTTGTGTTAGCACAGTTTCTGGCTAATTTGGCTAATACTAGTATTAGCTTTGATGTTCTGCCCACAGATCAGGTGTCTGTGGAAACTAACACTGAGGGACATTCAGAGAAACTTTCATTTAAACCAACAAACCAGGACTGAGTGGGTTATTGTGTTTTCATGTCGCTTCAGTTCAACCTTAACTCAGCTGTTGTTAGCATCTCTTAGCTTCTCTCCTGCTCCCTGTGCTCACGTAAACTGCATTTTAACACAGCTGAATTCCCAATAAAGCTCTTTCCGTTGACATGTTTTTGAATATAGTGACTGAAATGCACACGTCAAGCATTTCAAAAGCAAAACTACTGATTTTATAACCGCAAAACAGACAAATTGTTTAAAAATAAGCTGTGAATTCGGCAGTCTTTCTATGTCAAATTATTGCTCAGAGAACTTTAGAAGCAAAGTCCAGGTCTCACACACAGATATCAGCTCCCATGCAATCAACTGTTTTTCTCTTTGCTGTCAATCACAGATGCAGAGAGAGTCTTCTTCCTGAAGTAGTCATAGTGAAATGTACGATCTTTCTGGTCTTTTGAGCTGAAAAATTGTGAAACTTTCATTAACTTCCTTAAAAGGGTCACCATATGGGACTCTTAAGTGGCATCTATCTTAATCCTGAAATAGTGATTGAGACATTATTTATTATTCGCACTAAAAACCATCATAAATTAATACTCAAACTCTAGTTCAGAAGTGACTTTACTTGCTCCTGTGATGGGATTTAAAGTGTTTTCTGGGTTGTCAGAGGAGATTCTCAGACACCTTCCACTCCACACCTTCCTAACATCACAAGTCCTGCTGGTGTTTCATGAAATAATCTGAGTGTTCATGCAGGATTTGAACCTTTCTTGAGCTCTTCTGTTTTTTTTTTCAGTCTTCACACAGATACATCCGTCACCTTTCATTTATACAGTCGACTGCAAAAGCACAAATGCCTTTGGGGCTTAATGCGCGAAAGTGTGCACTAAGCACATTCATACACTTCATTATGTTCCAGCCCGTCTGTGTGATAAGAGGATTTTCATCACGCCTTTAAGTGCAGCCATTCAGAACAAGTACAAACACTTGTGCTCTTAGACATGTTCAGACTGCAGACACTCTGACCCATTTAGGCTCAGTTTACAAAGAAACCTGTGTGGCAACAAAGGTTGGTTTTTTTCTCCAATAGTTGTGGTACCAAGACCCCCTCTGGTCTGTATCATAGGTTTAGTAGCACGACTGCAGCAGTTTAATGTCTGTGACATAAAGTCATAGAAACAATCATTGGTTTCCTGGATGTGTTTCTGTTTCTGATAATTCACCACAGAAAACTCAGGTTCATACCAGCATGTTGGTAGGTGGTTGGTCAGAACAATTAGAGACAATGAAAGGAGCATTTTTACATTTTTACATCTATTTTGACAATTTTGGGTCATTTTGGAGAAGTTTTCTTCATTTGAGGCAAAAAATTGGTGTTTTAGGAGACACTTCTGATCATTTTAGATGAGTTTTGGATTATTTTGAACATCTTTTATCTCATTTCGGGCAATTTTTGAATCATTCTGGACAAGGTTTGGGGGACAATGTGCATTCTGGGTAAACTTTCAAGGATGCTTTTGTGTTTCTTTGTGGTGGTTTTGTGTTTTTTGGAGTCATTTTGTGTCTATTTGTGGTTGTTTTATGTCTCTTTAGACCTGCAGTACCACAATGAATGCATGGTCCTGACAGTGAAGCACGGAGGTGGAAGTGTGATGATATGGGGCTGGAGAAAACTTTAAAAAGTGCATTCTGGGTAAACGTTCAAGGCTCATATCAGCATGTTGGTAGGTGGTTGGTCAGAACAAGTTCTAGACAATGAAAGGAGCATTTTTATGTGTTAAAGCAACTTTATAATATCGTCCTATTTTAACATGCAGCTCCTGGGTGTATAACGGAGAAACACCTGGATGGATGAAATTGTGTTGTTTTGTGATGATTTTGAATCACTTTTGGTCGTTTTGCATCAAATTTTGGTCATTTTGTAAAAATATTTTGGTTATTTTGAATCACTTTTAGTCCTTTTCTCTCACATTTTGTCATTTTGTGTAAAATTTTGATTGCTTTGCGTCTCTTTGGGGTCATTTTGCATCACTTTGGTTGTTTTACATCAAATTTTGGTTGGTTTCTGTCACATTTTTGGAGTTTTTGGTCACATTTTTGGTCAGTTTGTGCCCCATTTCATTGTTTTGCATCTTTTTATGCTGTCAAACTATGATACGTCCCATACATTGATGGTCAAAGTTGGTTACAGAGAAAATGAGCAAAAAACAGATTTGGTGTTTAGATGATGTCACCTGGATGGATGTAAAACTGACCTGGTCATTGCTTTTTGTTGTTTTGTGCTCATCTTCACTGTTTTTTGTCTCTTTTCTGTCAATTACTGCAAGTTTTGTGTTGTTTTGTTTGTCTCTGGAACAGTTTTTTCTCACTGTGGTTATTTTGTTTGTCGCTGCTCTGTTTTGGTGTTTTGTGTCTAATTTCTATTGTTTTGTCTGATATTGTGTCTCATTTTTGTCATTTAATGTCACATTTTGATCATTTTGGGACTGTTTTGCCTGCTTGTGACACGAAACTATGATACATCCCATAATATTGATGCTCAAAGTTGGTTACAGAGAACATGAACAGAAACCAGATTCAGTCTTTAGATTGTGACACCTGGATGGATGCAAAACTGATTTCGACATTTTGTGTATTGTTTTTCTCAGTTCTTTTTTTTCTTGTTTTGTGCTCATCTTTGTCATTTTTTGTCTCCATTCTGTGATTTTACATTAGTTTTGTGTCGTTTTGTTTGTCTTTTGGACCGTTTTTTTCTCACTGTGATCATTTTGTTTGTTGTTTCTGACATTTTGCTTCTTGCCTTTGACATTTGTGTCTAATTTCTATTGTTTTGTGTCGTGTTTTGGTCATGTTGTGTCACGTTTTCATCATTTTAGGTGTCTTTAGGATAGTTTGTATCTGTGACATTAAACTATGATACATCTGATTTTGTGTTTAGACTGTGACACCTGGAGTGGATGTAGAACTGATTTGGTCACTAGGGCTAAAAAAAAAAAAAACAAAGACGGAAAAAGTTACATAAACTAAAAAGCGATTAATCTTACATCTTAAACATATTCATAGTATGAAGGTAGAACTGCACTTTAAAAAGCAGCTGATTTTGAGGCTTATTTGAACGTTCATGTGATGACTCAGCCTCAGAAGGTCCAGAAGTATCCAACGTCCACAGCGAGCAGGTCGGACTCTGCTGCCCAGATGTAGCTCAGACCTCCAGATGTGCAGCGTATCTTCCTGTACCGTCCACCTGTGCGCCCTCATCGCCACGCCGTCGCCGCCGGCAACCTCGGGGGAGCAGCCAGCTCCGTCGGCTCTTGTTTTATACATAACCAGCAGGCTAATCTAATTACTGCGTGATGGAGAGCAGTCAATTTCACAGTCAGCCAGACACTTCTGCTGCCGAAAAATTGGGGCAGCCCAAGTTTGATATATGAGGCAATAACCTGTAATGTAATGAAGTCACCTTCAGACCAAGACCCCTGTCATTGAAATAATAATGAATTATAACAAGTATAATAGTATTTGGTTTGACATGCTGAGACTCTCTCCTCCACACTCCGTCTTCCTTTCTCTTGCTCTCTCCAGGTCGAAATGGATTTTTCTCTTCCTTTTTTTTGAGTTGCATTATTGAGGTGACTTTAAAGTTCACAGTCGAGTCTGTGGTCTGAAATGAGAAACATATGCAGAGAAGCAAAGATCACACTCATTTACTAAAGCAAGGGGGAGGTCGTAAAAGTTTAATCTGCTCCTTGTCGTCGTAAAAGTGCTGTTGGCCCCAGAGGTTGTCAGTGTCGTGG
Source organism: Amphiprion clarkii (assembly GCA_027123335.1). Taxonomy (NCBI): domain Eukaryota; kingdom Metazoa; phylum Chordata; class Actinopteri; family Pomacentridae; genus Amphiprion; species Amphiprion clarkii. Next base: position 2,672,289 of record CM049581.1, on the reverse strand, counting down.
AGCAGAAGAGAGCTGGTTAAATACATGTGGTCAGGCTGTAATACGGCATAAAGCATGACTAGAATGATATGAATTCAGGTTCAGGATGGTTCCATGTTTTCTAATGATTGGACTCCATTCACACAGATCATCTACGTTTCTTTATATCCTGGAACATAATCTGATGTCAAAACATTCTGTCTTAGTTCACTTTTAACCTCACAGGAACAATATTTGAAATGATAAATATCCTTAAATGCTCTTAAATCGTTAGAGTCAAACTTTAAAACTTATTAGCTTTTGTTTGTTTGTGTTTTTGCATCTGCTAGTTCCACATCAGACAGCTGAGTTATGGTGCTTCATGCCAGACTGAAATGTAACTGCAAAATTTGATGTACGTCATTTTCAGTTAAAGGATATAGACTTGGATTTTAAAATGACAAAAACCTGTCCAAAATGATTTTAGACTGGTTTAAAATAAGAAAAACTTGTCCAAAATGACTCAGAAATTGTACAAAATGACTGAAAACATCTCCTAAACAACTTATAATTTGTCTAAAATTATAAAAACCTGTTCAAAATATCTTAAAACTGATTTAAAATGAGAGACAATATGTCAGAAATGACTCAGAAATTTTACAAATTGATTCAGAACTTCTCTTAGACATCTTTCAATTTGTCTAAAATGACAAAAACCTGTCCAAAATGTCTTGAAACTGATTTAAAATGAGAGGACAATATGTCCAAAATGACTCAAAATGTCTCCTAAACAACTCATAATTTGTCTAAAATTACAAAAACATGTCCAAAATGACTAAACAAGTTTAAAATGCTAAAAATCAGATCAAAACTAATTTTAACTGGTTTAAAATGAGAAGAAACGTGTCCAGAATGACTCAGAAATTGTACAAAATGGCTCAAAACATCTCCTAAACCGATTGTAGTTTGTCTAAAATGACAAGAACCTGTCCAAGATGAATTCTGAAGCTACCATGGAACCACTAATGATTTGAACCAGAACTGCCAGGTTTGCCAGCTGTGCTCCTCATTCATATGTGAAGAGAACAACGTGGACGGTTTCTACTTTGACGGTCCAAGGTTCCCATCTGGCAGCAGAGACATCCTTATTTCCCACAATGCCTCTGGACAAGGTCACTGCTTTCTTTCAGGTTGGACACTGTGGCTTTCCTGAAGCCGTCAGAGGAACTGAAGCCAGCTGAGTGTTTGGGTGTTGCCATCCTTCAGGATGTGAGGACTACTGTACGTCTGCCATCACGCCTGTGTGCACTGACACAGTTATGATCTGTTCTGACCTCTGCTGAGTGCCATGTGGAGTCACATTTATTTTTAGAGCAGCCATGAAACCTGGCAGCTCATGGACATTTTTCTTTCTGCATCTGCTAGATCCACATTAGAAAGATGAATTATGGTGCTTCATGCAAGACTGAGACTATAATAGCAAACGATGATGTATAGAATTTTAAAAGGACTTGGGTTCCATTGGATTCCATGTTTGTTTTACACATTAGAATAAAGAAGTCACTGGAAACAAAAAATATTTGTGCAAGGGGTGCAACTGTCAACTTCAGCTATGAAATCTTTGTTCAAAATGACTCAAAAATTGTACAAAATTACTCAAAACGTCTCCTAAACAACTTATAATTTGTCTAAAATGACAAAAACCTGTCCAAAATGACTTGAAACTGATTTAAAATGAGAGAAAATTTGTCCAGAATGATTTAGAAATTGTACAAAATGACTCTAAATGTCTCCTAAACCACTAAGAATTTGTCTAAAACTACAAAAACCTCTAAAAACATGTATTAAAACTAATTTAAAATGACAGAAAATATGTCCAAAATTACTCAAACATGTACAAAATGACTCAAAACCTCTCCTACATAATTTATAATTTGTCTAAAATGACAGAAATCTGTCTAAAATGAATTTAAACTGGTTTAAAATGACCAAAAAAACATTCAAAATGGCTTGAAACTGCTTCAAAATGAGAAAAAAAATATGGCCAAAATGACTCAAAAATTGTACAAACTGGCTCAAAACCTCTCCTCAACAACTTGTAATTTGTCTAAAATGACAAAAACCTGTCACAAAGGCTTTGAAGATGGTTTAAAATGACAAAAAAAACTGTCTAAAATGAATTTAAATAGTTTTTTAAAGAGAAAAACATGTCCAAAATGACTCATAATTTGTCTAAAATGACAAAAAAAAAATGTTTTAAAATGGCTTGAAACTGGTTTAAAATGAGAATCACCTGTCCGAAGTGACTTGAAACTGGTTTAAAATGAGAAACACCTGTCCGAAGTGACTTGAAACTGGTTTAAAATCACAAAACGTGTCCACAATTACTCATAATTTGTCTAAAATGATGAAAACATTTCCAAAATGACTAAAAATTTCCAAAAAATGAATCAGAATTTGTATAAAATCATTCAAAATGAGTCCAAAACGACCAGAAATGACAATAACACATGTAAAATGACTTGGTAATAGTCTTTATTTATTCATTTTTAGCACAGATGACAAGCTAAATTACAAAGAAGACGATGGCTGGGTTGAAATTTCTGTGTATAGTTGTGAGGAGGGAAGCAGGATGTTCAGTTTGTATGATCTGGTTGAAATTCAAATTCATTTTTTTATCACTAGCACATCTGTCATGCAAGAGAGCTCATAAATGACATTTAAGTTGTGCTGACTGATTCATGACGTCACCTCGGGGATGAACACATGAAGACAACATTCCACCTTTAAAGAACTGCCTTTCAGCTGCACATAAACTCAACATTTGCAGAACTTTGCAGGACTTTCTCAGAACGTTTGTGGAACAACACCTTTAACTTGTATCATGGGAAATAGTTCATGGAGTAGATCAGCAGAGTCAGTAATGAGTGAATCTCCACAGACAGCGAGGGGTTTTTATCGGCTTGTGGCTGAGCTGAAAACACCATCATCGATATTTTCAGACGAGTGCAGAGCAGATGGATGAACTTCTGTCCCTCACTGGCCCTGAACCGACCAGACAATCAACAAATTATAGAACAGCAGCCGGACGCCGGACTGAGCTCAGCAGCAAATTCACAACGACCGCAAGCTGCACTTTCTACCATACAGAACTCTGAGCCAAAGAAAAGAAATGTTCTCCTTAAAACTAGAAAATAACAAATGTAGCAAATGTCTGTTCAACTCTATAAAGTCACAGATTTAAGTGATGACTTATTAAAGGTTCTCCATGGTTTAAAGAAGCATAACATTTGGTAGATGATGTGGTATTAAAAACCTACTTCACTGTAGAACTGTTGGTGGCATCGCACCATATCTGGTTCTTTGACTGTCCTACACTGTCAGTTCCATACAATCACATGCAAAGTGGACGTCAGATTTGCACGCAAGAGACTATAACAGCAAACGAAGACGCAAATCATTTTCAGTTAAACGAAATGGACTTGATTACATTGGATTCCATTGGTTTTTGCACATTACAATGAACAAGTAAGTGCAAACTGTCAACTTCAGTTACGACAACTTTGTTCAAAATGACTCAACACGCCTCCTAAACAATTTATACTTTGTCTAAAATGACAAAAACATGTCCAAAATGATTTGAAACTGTTTTAAAATGACAAAAAAAACTGTCCAAAATGATTTGAAACTGTTTTAAAATGACAAACACTGTCCAAACTGACCTGAAATTGGTTTAAAATGACAAGAATCTGTCCAAAATGACTGAAAATTGGTTTAAATGACAAAAAAACATTCAGAATGACTTGAAACTGATTTAAAATGATAAAAACCTGTCCATAATAACTGAAAATTGGTTTTTAAATGACAAAAACCTGTCCAAAATGACTTGAAAATGGTTTAAATTACAAAAAAAACTGCCCAAACAGGCTTGAAATTGGTTTAAAATGACAAAAACCATCCAGAATGACTTGAAACTGGTTAAAGGTCCAAGATCCGACCTTATCTCCTGTAAATCCAGAGCTTTGTCTTCCAGCTCAGTTCCCTCTTCACCTTGATGGACCAGCTGTCCATCTCGTGCTCCATTTTCCATCCCTCATGAACCCGTCAGTTTGTCCTTCTCTTGGTGAAACAACTCAACCCCCAACCAGAGGGAGTAATCCAGCAGCTTCTGGCAGAGAAACCTGGGAGGTCACCTTACGCCTGGATGAGGACCAACATGGTGAAGGCAACGCTCTGCATATCTGCACTTCAGTTAAAGAACCTCATTCCTTCATATGAGATATTAACCTTGCTCAAGCCTCTTTGCATTTTGAGAAAAGAAGCCCAGTAGTACTGCAAAACATGAATGTGGTCCAAACACACACACGGCCAGTGACACTATAGACCAAGAAGCTTCCCTTAAACACACTTTAACAGCTGGACTGAAACCTCTCAGTATGTTGCTGGGCAAACTGACACATTCTAAAATGTTTTCCAGAATGAAACGTCTCCTGCTTGGCTTAATAAATGTAATCAGCATAGAAAATGAGAATGGATGATTTCACATGTTTGCAACCCTCCCCCTCCCCTGCATGTTCAGATTACAGATACTGTTCAGATTAGTTCTACCCAGCAGTCAGACTGGAGGCTAAAACAGGTCAGACGTGTTCAATGCTGTATTTCAACATTTCTGGAGACAAATCCTCAGTGGGTCAATCTGACCCTGAACAGAAGAAGTGTCTCACGTTAATTTATCAACATCGCTCCATAAAAAAAGAAAGAAAAAAATTCAAAGGGTAAATTTAAAAAAAAAAAAAATCAATGTTGTGTAAAACTATTGTATTTTATATGTATGTCATTCTGATGCACATTTTTAAAAACAAGTTTTAACATGTATTTTTAATGAAAAATGAGTGAATTGACCTCATTGAACCATGATCTGTGAGAGGTAAACAACACCACTGCACTAAATATTAATAGAAATGATCAGCGATGGAGTTAATACTGAGATAGAAACAATGTTTATTGGAATATTCGCTTTCTGACATTTTTGGATAATTAAACATGAACCAGGTTGAATTGAATTTCCCTTCAGGGATAAATACACTTATTGTATTGTAGCTTGAACATGATTGGTGTTCCTAAGAAACAAACGTAACAGGAGGGTATAATACGCAACTTTAAGCACTGAAGTTGACCTTTTGGAAAATGTTTCCGACATGCACCACATGTAGGATGATAAGGGAAAATACTCCTGTGATATGGAAGAGAACAGAACGCCTGGGCTTGCCCAACATGTTCAGGGTGATTCAAAGAAATGTCCTTATTTCTGAAAGAAAATCAATGAAGATGACATTAAATGAATGATAAATCCAGTGTAGACATTGTTAATGTGGTAAATGACTATTGTAGCTGGAAACAGCTGATTTTTAATGGAATATCTCCATAGGGGTACAGAGGAACATTTCCAGTAACCATCACTCCTGTGTTCTAATGCTACATTGTGTTAGCTAATGGTGTTGAAAGGCTCATTGATGATTAGAAAACCCTGCAGTTATGTTAGAACATGGAGAAAAGTGGGAGTTTTACTGGAAAACATGGAATTGTCTGGATGAACCCAAACTTTTGCATCAATTAGTCAACAAGGCTAGTTAAGTACGGTTATGGAGGTGAAGGAAAATTAACGAAACAAACGCAAGTTTCTTTTCACCGACTGGATTGAAGCAAAAATAAATAAATAAATACTTGATGTAAATTAAGGAAAACAGCAAAAATAATAAACTGAATGAAAAAAATACAAAATGAGATAAAGCCTTGCAAGGTAATTAAATTATACAATTCAATGAATTTCTAAAGTTCACAGAAATAATCACACAGTTACAAAATAAAAGTCTCAGTGGAAGGAGGTAAAATAACTGTTAGCATAGCATGAATGCAGCCAGACTGGAGGACTTCTCAGGGTTTCTCTAGCTCGCTATCCGATGATGTCAGTCCAACAAAAACACCTGAGCTGTTGGTGTAAACAGGCAAAGAGAAGATCAGAGAGCAGAAGAAAACTTCCACTGTGGGCTGTATTGACCTGAAGGAGCTACTGAGGTTAGATTTCAGGCTTGTTCCTGGGAAATGCAGGTAAACCTCAGCAGGTAGTGGACAGTGGGAACGTGTGGATGTGAAGCAGGTGGTGCTGGATGGAGTCGCTGTTCCCTGGATAAATGAAAGTTGAGGAGCAGTGTGTGTGTGTGTGTGTGTGTGTGTGTGTGTGTGTGTGTGTTTGTGTGTGAACAGGCTGCCTCTCACTCTGCCAGGCCTGTCAGGACCAGTGAGCTTTCTGTCCATGAAGAACCCGGCTTCGGCCTCAGCTGTGCTCTTTGCTGCCCCCATCCACCTTCATCAGCTCTGCACTTCAGATGGAGGGCAAGAGAGCAGCGAGGACCTCCGGGAGCTGCAGCGTGGACCAGGAAGACGGTGTTTCACTCTGTCTTTTTTCTATCCAGGGTTGCTACGTGCTACAGAATCATGTTTTCTTTTGCTTTTACTGCTGCTGTTGTTGCTGCCATTTTATCCAGCAGTTTACAGTCTCTGGCTGTGCTGTGAGGCAACCAGCTTCCATACACACCAGAAGTTTGGTAGATGGATTGAAATGGACAACAAGGTGCCAGACTAATAGAAGTGTTGAAACTTTGTCCTCTGTATAGTAGTGATTCTGGGACATTTCAACTCTACCTTATGTGACTTTTCCTGCCTTTCTGCTTCCATTAGTTTGCATTGAATCCAACAGCTTTAATGTTTACTCAGAATGCCAAAACAACAAATGGTAGGAATTAGAGCAATAGAGGCTCATAAATGATGAATTCTACCTTTTTTGATTGCAATATTAGAGACGAGAACACTGCTACTCAACGTAGACATCTAGAGGACAGAAAAATGGTGCTTTTGGTCGTCTCCAAGCAGCGTTTGTTGAGATCCAGACAGCAGTACCTAACCTAGACTAGGTACTATTTTCTCCCTGAAAGAGGTTCTATGGAAGCAGAAAAACAGTCCACGAGTAGTAAGCAGCTTATTGTCAGAGTTTGAAGTCTTATTTTAAGCATTTTAATGGGTACAACTCATATTTTAGCATGGAGTTCTGCCTGGCACTGTTTCATTCATCTTCTCTTGTCCTACATGGAAACATTTTCTTCATAAAGAGATGCATACCTATTTTTAATAATGTAGCTGCTTATTGTGGGGTATTAAATACACATTTTAAACATTTCTCAGTATTTTAATATGTGCAGGAAGCAGTCAGACGGGCCAGATTTGTGCTCATTGTATATCCGGTTCTTTACCAGTTTTGCTCCTAAACCACTGGGAGTTTTGTCCAAATGTCAGACTAGACTTTCTTTGTTTGTTTTTTTTATTGTAATCTTCCTCTTTGGGTTTCTTTCCATCCTTCTGGTTGCAAATCCCCCCAAAGTTTATTTTCTCTGCAGCAAAGTCAAAAAACCTCCCACCCACAAGGTTTACACTGGATTTGCAGTGCAGTGCAGTGCTCTTCAAGTGTTAATGTTGGGAGTATTAGCATGTTACACCAGCATTCATCTGACAAGGTTTCAGTCATTAGCTTCAGAGGTGACCTGTCATGACCCATGGAAACAAATGGACTGGACTTACGACGCTTCAGAACAACACAATCAAAGATGTGCAGCTGTCTGTGTGATGAATGAAGGGATGGTATCTGGAGATCAGTGTTTAAAACCTCCACGGTGCAGAAAGAGGAGGTGTTTCTGGAGATTGTTGTTGTTCTGAGTGTTCTGTATTTAAGGTCATCTGAGAAACCTGTGCAGCAGCAGGGGACCATCAGAGCAGCACAGTGAGGAGCTGAGAGTCCTGCAGTCTTTGTGGATTAAAGCTCAACATCTCCAAGAAAGAAGCGAGAAGCAGCAGTGTGAACCTGACACATACCCAAAGGTTTCTATTGTCTGCTAACATCCAGCTTTCTGATGGTGGTGTGCATTTAAATCCAGCTTTTTGGTACTACGCTGCCTTAATATCTAGGGTTTTTCATACTTCTGTGTGTGAATATCCACATATTTGATACTTCTGTGTCTCAATATCCAGATTTTTGTTCCTGTTGTGCTGTAATTTCCAAGTTTTTGACAGTTTTATGCCTTTGAATCTAGGTTTTTATGTTCTTGTGTGCTAATATTGAGGTTTTGCTTTTGTCCATTAATGTCCAGATATTCAATACTTTTGTGTCTTACTATCTAGGGTTTTGTTCCTTTTGTGCTGTAATATCCAACTTTCTGATAGTTTTGTGCCTTAATATCCAGGTTTTTGATGCTTTTGTGCATTCATATCCAGGTTTGTCATACCTTTGTGGCTAAATATTGAAGTTTTCAATACTTTTGTGAATAAACATCCATGCTTTTAATACTTTTGTGTATTGACTCCCAGAGTTTTAGCGCTTTTGTGCCTAAATATTCCGGTTATTTATGCCTTTGTGCATGAATATCCAGGTTTTAGATATTTTTATGCACGAATATCCAGATTTTTTTTCCAATTTTGTGGGTTCATTTTCAGGGTTTTGACACTTTTGTACATGAATATCTAGACTTTTGATACTTTTGTACATGAATTTTTAGGTTTTTGATGCTTTTGTTCATGAATATCTTCAGCAAAATACTAAGTTATACATAACTTTTGAACAAATTCAGAAAAAGTAAATCATTGAGCACATACAGGTGACAAGTTTCTGCACTGCCTTTTCCTTCTCTTTATTCTGCAGTCTGTCATGTTAACCACATGTTTTCAAGTTTCATTTGCTTCCAAGGTTGCTTGCATGATTTAATTACTTTCTCGTTGTATGATGATGTGAGGCAGAGCTTGGCTGATTTGAAAACACAAAATCCTGTCACAATGCAGGAGGTTTTGAGAGCAGTGGGGATCTGAGGGCCTCTTCAGGTCTGCTGATTAACAGATGGGTTGGAAATAAGGATGAGCTTGAAGTGGACGAGTGATCCGGAGAGGATAGATGGAGAACAAAGAGGCTGAAAGAGGAGAGAGATGGAGATAAGAGCTATAAAAAGAGATGTGAGCTGATATATTAGTGTGATGGCCAGACCTGACCCACCCTGACTGACCTTCAAACATTTAATTTAATCATAAAATTTCATCAAGAATCAGAGTTAAACACCTGATTTTATATCTGCATGTTGGCATCAGACAGCTCCATTGCAACATATTCTTTCCATTTGTCCATGTTGTTTACCTTTTTCATACTCAGTAAACAGTTCTGCAACTTGCTGTGCAGCTTTTCATCCATTTAACTTGTACTAATGTTCAGTGCATTACAGTCTATTATCAATTCAGTTCAATTTTATTTTATTTATATAGCACCAGTTACAGGTCAAATTGTCTCAAGATGCTTTACAGAACCCAAATGCCTGAACCACTATTGTACACAGTATAGCTGTTGTTTTGTCTTAACTATATTGTTATTGCAACATTTTTTTGTTGTCAGTTATTTATTTTTCAAACACTTTAGCGCTTTTGTGTGTGATTTATGCTAAGAAACTGCTGTTTTCAAACAAATACCACGCAACAAATAAGGAAAGAATAAAACCTTTCAATAATCAACACAAATGATGTATTATTATCCAACAAAAGATAGTCCAGTCTGGGTTTTCATGAGTACCTTTTCTGTACAGTTTGAACTGTCAACTTAAATAATCCACTCCTGGTTTTCATGAATTCAACAAAAAAAGAATTAAACAAGGAAGTGTGCTACGGCTGTTCATTCAGCTCCAGGGAAACAAATAGTCCAAAGTAAAGCACTGCCAACGCAGCAAAGGGGAATGAAAAGTCAACAAAAACTCACAGGTCCTTGCCGACTCACAGGTAAGGCAGAGATGATCGTGCTGCAGCTTGGCATCTTTTGGAGAAAGTCAGCAACCGGTAACTGGAAACTGCTTAGAACTTGACAGGATTAGGGTTCGGGTCGACCCAGTGGAACCAGACTGTCGCTGATGTGCTACACATTACTGCTCTGGAGGACTGCAGATATGGGGAAGTGGTAGGGCACATGGAAAACCCAACGTTATTACTGGCTAGAATACAGATGGACTGATGGGGTGTGGAGGTCAGGCGAATGCACAGAACAATACACTTTCTCCATACATTCTATACTATACACTTTGGCTGTCGCCACAAGTTTAATCGTCACGCAGCAACTGCGATTAGCGCCAAATCTCCCAAGTCAAAATGGCAACGCTTCAACTTCAGGGAAGAGGAAGAAGTTGCAAGGAGGGCTGCAAAGAGAAACACAGTTTTACGATACGCTGTTGCACACAAGTGTTATATCATAAACATGTTTAACAGTCTGACTGCAGAAGGAACAAATAACCTGTGGTAGAGTTTCTTCTTGCATCGTGGAATCTTCTTTCCCTGTTGGTGCGTCCACGTCCTGAACAGACCACTGCATCATATAAAGTCATAAGCTTAGTTCCCATACCGGGAGTCGAACCCGGGCCGCCTGGGTGAAAACCAGGAATCCTAACCGCTAGACCATATGGGACTGATCAACTAAAACCAGCGGAGGAACATGAGGACGAAAGAAAACAGGACATTCAACAGACAGCCAGCGAGCAAGCAGGGAAAAATCCATAAGGACGATCAAAAAAGGAGGGAAACACAGACAAGGGAAGGAATCTAACAAAACAAACCCCAAAGACCAGGACATTAGTAGAAGCTGCAGAACCACCTCTCTTCACAAATGATGATCCTCAGTGTCTGATCTTTGGCTATGGGAAGTAAAGTGTGGCTATACGCCAACAACACACAAAAGAGTGTTATTGCAGTGAAT
>CM049581.1:2420594-2661409 GCA_027123335.1 Amphiprion clarkii | reverse complement strand
CAGGCAGGAGTGTTATATTATGAACAAGTTCAACAAGAACAAGGTAAAAGGACAATCAAAAATGGAGGAAACACAGAAGTAAACATACAAGCAGCACACGAGGTGGGGCGGTTTCAAAATAAAAGAGGAAGTAACCGAAAAGGGGCATCCGATGGAGTGATATACAAACAGGAAAACACAAGGAAGGAATCTAACAAAACAAGACCCAAAGAGGCAACTTAATTTTTTCATTTTCTCTTTTATTATATGTTATTGCACTAGATGGTGTTTACACACAAGCAGAACTGTTATATCATGAACAAGTATAACAGGGACGAGGAAAAATCCATAAGGATGGTCAAAAAAGGAGGGAAACACAGACAAGGGGAAGAAGTTTAAATACAAGCAGCACATGAGTGAAGGCAATTTCAAAATAAAAGAGGAAGTAACCAAAAAGGGAAATGGACAGTCCAATAAAGTGATAAACAAATAGAGAACCACACGAGACACAAACAGGAAAACACAAGGAAGGAATCCAACAAAGAAAAACCCAAAGAGGCAAAGAAATGTAATCATCTCCTTTTTCCAATATGTTAGTGCACTAGATGGCGTTTGCACATGAGTAGAAACGTTATATATAACAAAGTAAAATCCAGAAGGACAATCAAAAAAAAGGAGGGAAACACAGACAAGGGGAGGAAGTAAACATACAAGCAGCACATGAGAGAAAGTGGTTTCAAAATAAAAGAGGAAGCAACCGAAAAGGAGCATCCAATAGAGTGACATACAAACAGGAAAACACAAGGAAGAAATCTAACCAAACAAAAGCCAAAGAGGCAAAGAAATTTAATCATTTTCTGTGTTTTTCTACTATGAATTATTCCAGGATGAAAGTTTGTCTTTTTTGCTGAAGCCAACCTTTCCCCTTCTGCAGATTTTAGGGGAATTGCACCAAAACCTTGAGCCGCCGCCAGTGTTTTAGCTTGATGAAATGGTTTCCTTGAACCCCGGCTGTGCTGTTCTGGATGTTTTTTGTGCTTTTCCAGCTCAGAAACAAAGAGTCATTTGAGGTGAGCGAGCGATTCGACGTGGACCTTGACGATGCGTCTCTGTACAGCCGCTGTTGGAAGCCTCCCGGTGTTTGGCTCTTTGACGGGAACAGAAACGCTGCCTGGAAACCGACTGTCTTTGTGCCATTATTCTGTTGTCCGGATCAAACAGCCAATAATGGAGCCGTGTAGCCGCCTGCTGCTTCCCTCCGTCACGTCGGACAATGACAGAGCGACACGAAAACCATTCATCTTCAAAGGGTTGTCAGGTGACAGACAGAAAACACAACAGCAACATGATGAAGAGCAGCTGAGTTAATTACATTACAGCACATTAACAATCAGGGCAACCGGTTTGTATTGTCATCACTGAGGATTTTCACAATAAACCAATTAACCCTCCGAACTCCAGAACCAGTCGGTAGGATTGAAAGTCACAATGTCTTTAATAAATCACTCAAACTGCACCATTTATGCAAAAACAGAAATCTTTCCATTGATCCTTGAGTGTTTAATGTGTGACTTCCATCTGGATAATTAACCAAATCTAAGCTTAAACACGTGACATTTCATTAGATTCACTATATGTCTATAAAAAGATGCAAAATTAGGTTTGCACTGGATCTTGCAAAAAGAAAAAATTCTATGTTTGATGATATAATTGAAAAATAAATGTGGACTAAGCTCTGATCAGAAAACTCTTTGTTGTACATTTTGAACACAACCACACTTTTATCCAAGTTGCCATCAGGAAGTTGTTATTTTTTTAAACTTGCTGCCCAACAAGCTCGATGCGTCTCGTCTTCCTTCACTGTTCACCAAACTTTCTTGTGTGCTGACATCACTCCTGTGCATCTTCTTCACGGCTGGGAAACAGACTTTAGGTTCATTACCGCCACCTACTGGGCTAGCTATTATTGACGAACATGGAGCAGAAAACTGTAATAGAGAAGGTTTATTTTTCCAAATTTTTCAAGCCCAAATGTCCTCCAATTCTGGAATGACCCATATCTGTTTCAAGAAAATGCCTAAATTACAACCAGACAGAACTGGAGGACACTGTCAGCTTCAACAGACCCTTCTTTGTTGGATCATAATTTACTAAATCAACATCACATTACATTGAAGGAGACTTTCAACTACAAATTGAGACCATAAACTCTTTCGGAAAATATTTACTGAGGAGACAAATGAAGCGAAAAGTCGGCTCATTTTCTCATAGACTTCTGTATGATCTGATGTCACCCCCTGCTGGTTGTTAGAAATAATGCAGCTCTTGGCTTCATTGTTACTGTTTTCCATCAGTCAGTTTGTCCTCTTGGTCAGCAGTAACAGCTAGCTAAACATCTAGCTTCTACTGCTGAGAAAAAGCTAATATTAGCATGGATTAGCAACCCTGTTGTAAGGTTGGCAAATGACACAGAAAACATGGAATAGAAATGCTACCATTGGTGTGTAAGATAAGCCGATCAAGCCTTTGATAGTTTATTACCTATTATTGATGAATATGGAGCAGAAAACTGTGAAAGAGAAGGTTTATTTTTCAAACATTCTGGAATGAACCTGTCCTTATGTTTTATATTTCATTAGTTCTTATCATGTGTCACAGATATGCTGCTTTTTTCACAAGTCAATTAAAGTGTCGCCACAATGCACATTAACTTTTTAATGATTCCATAGTGCAACACGCCTTGTTCAACAGGAAATTAAAGCAGTGGCCTGCTCTTAATCCAACGGAGGGAAATAATAACTTACCCTCTATAAATAAAGCAGCTTTACCACCATTTATTCTCTGCACTACACAAAACACGCATCAGCAAAGGCGCAATGTTCATTTCTAATTTGTCAAAAGCCAAACGAACACGCAGTCTGTGGTGTCAGAAGACATCCAGAGACCAACTCCACGGGCGTTTTGTCTTCATGTTTATTAATCCAGCTGTTGTGACAAGCCTCGCATATAATTTCCGCCTCACCATGTTCCCGCTCTTCGTCGTCAAACGCAATTAGCCGCGACCTACTTCACGAGAGGGAGAAATACTGTTCTTTAATTGCCTGGCGTCCTGGAGAGCAGTTTCATATCACACTGCCAGTCAAGCTGCAGGAAAATAACGGGGAAATGGTAATGACGCGTGCTCGAGAACACTTATCAGGAAGTTAATGAATAATTACTTATTAATGAATAATAGGTTTCATCTGGAAGAAGGGAAAAAAGAGTGAGAAAAAGATCCCATTTCATTCAAATTATGGTTAATCAGGAGGAAATTTATGAGGGAAACATTAAGTGAGAAGATATACGGTGAATTAAAGTAGAAAAACAGGCCTCCAGTGCACCAGATTCTCTGCTCCAATTAAAATTCTACAATAAAGACAAGTTAATACCATCTATTCTCTTGTTCACAGTGGTAACCAGTAAGAATAAATATGGTTAAAAGACTTTAAAACACATAGATTATCGTTTCAATGACACCAAATCAAGCAGAAAATCTACATCTGGCAGGTTTTAATGGAGTTTGGAGCGTAATCTTTAGACTTTTCATCAGGTTTTTCACTATTTTTAGTTGCCGTTTGGTTTGACTGAGAAAAAACAACATAGTTTGTGTTAAAATGAACCCTTTCACACCCGCAACAAGCTCCATTTTCTCAGTTTCCAAGGTGACAATCGTTGAAAACACCTCCACATTTTAAAAATCTTCCACCTACATAAACGTCGTTTTAACCCTCCGAGCCTCGGAGACGTTCTTCACATCTATATTTGATCCCATTGCAGCACATATTAAATTACAACTGCAGGACTTAACCTTTCCAGTAATAGCAGTCGCTTGTGTGTGCAAGAAAGGATGAAAAAAATAACCATCGTTACAACCTGAATCCATCCAAATGTGTTAATATCCTGATGTGTTAATATGACATCACAAGAAAGAGCAGAACCAGAGTTTTGAAGTTAAGCTTTTTGCATATTTGTACAAACAAAATAGTAACTTTTGAAAACCGAAATGTCAAAATAAACAGCAGAACCAACTATATCTGATGGCACTGGCTGGTTCTCTGTATGTTAAAGATTCTCTCAGTTTTAAATAATTAATGCGTCGTCTCCAGTGATCCTTAAACATGTCATGTGAAATCTAAGCTTAACCCTCCTGTGGTCCTGCAAGTCAAATTGACCCGTCCTGAAGTTTGAAAATGTGGGGAAAAAAATATATTTACACAGTGAAAACTTCTACATTTTCAACATTTTGTGGAAATTTTTGAACATTTTTTGGTGCAAAAAAGAAATGCTGAAAAAAAATGTTTCTTTAAGAACATTTGGGGGAAAAAAACAACCAAAGTCCAACGAATTTCACTGGATTCTGGTTGATTTTTTTTCTGAATGTTCTTAAAGAAAATATTAGAACTTTTACTGATATATATGGAATCACTTTAATATTTTTAAGATTTTTATTCATTGCTTGAAAATATTTACTTTTTTATTATTTCTTGACAAATTTGGGGATTTTTTTTTTTTAAACAAAACTTTTAAGGGAAACTTTTAAAGAATTTTTGAAATTTTTTTCCTGAAGATTTTGCAAATTTTTATAAATTTGGGGAATTTTTTGCTGAGTTTTTGGATTTTTTTCAGACAAGGCAACAACTTTTTTGGTGCCCATAAATGAAGACAACAGGAGGGTTATTTTTATCTTGTGGCTTGAAAAATTGACCAAAAACAAAAAAGCAGATCCTGTAAAAAGAAAACAATCTTTGTTTCTCTGCATAACAGAGATATCAATATGAACTTAGCTGTGACCAGCAGTTAAGTGACAAAAATGCAATGATTTTAGGTCAGTTTTTGTTAGAAACCTCCCATCTTGTGCACTAAATCTCAAACCAACAGCGCCGTCTTTCATATTTGTATTACATAACCATAAAAATCATGCTTTATTTGTGATTTAACATCTAATTATATGAACAGAAAAGCAAAAACATAGAAGAAATACATTATCTGGAATCAGAACTGAAAAAGTCTAAACACATTTATTCACCATAAATCTTCACCAGAACCCACCAGAACGTTTGAAACTCATATTATATTTAATGATTCACCCAAACTGCATCATTTATCAGACATAAAAACTGATAAAAAATATTAGATTTTCAACTTTCCAACAGTCCTTCAACATACCAGGTGTGACATGTGCTTTCGTCGGGAGAAATAACCAAAAATTCAGGGATTTTAAGTTACATTTTTGTTAAAAACCTCCCATCTTTTGCACAAGGTTACAAACCAACACCTCCATCTTTCATGCCTCTGTGTTGTATAACCATAAAAATCATGCTTTACTTCCTACAAGCTGATATTCAAATGTACGAACAAGAAAATGAAAAATTAGAAGAAATATATTATCAGGAATCAGAATTGAAAAAGTACAAACCCATGATATATGAAATAATGACTGAACTGTCGCCAGTAAATAATTGACATTAAATTCCACTTGGTATGATCAATAAACACAAAATAATAAACTTGCTTTTAGTTGCAATAAGTCAAAGACTGGGGTCGAATGAAAAGCCCTTTGGCACTAATCACATTTACCATCATGGTTCTGATATTTCTGAAATCCAGACAATCTCTACTAAACAGTTCTAAAGAGATATCTCTACTGCCAACCTTTAGATGTGAGACACATGTAAAAACAGACACATTTTATTTTTTCACCTTGTTATAAAAGCGTACTGTATATAAAAATCCTAAATCATCACATCACATGATGGAAGACCTCAACAGACTAGAAGGTTCAGAAAATAATAAGATACAGCACATGTGGCTGATCCTTATAATAACTAGGATAATAGATTAAAAGCTAAGGTCATAAATTACCCTGAAAACAGCCGAGGATCATGGAGTTAATTAAAATTGATAATAATAATAATCAATAGTGAGAAGATACATGAAGCTGAAAACAACTCAGTCAATATAAAGTTAACTGAGCTGCTCACAAAAAAAAAAGCTGAAATCTTTACATGTTGATGAATTCTCTTCTGTTTTCACTGCAACATCATATAAAAGTAATGTGTTCTATGGACTGACCAATCAGCTTCTCTGTCTGGACGGCGGACCAGTCTGGGTTTGGAAGTTGCCAGGACAACGGTACTTCCTGACTGCATTGGTCCAGGTGTAAAGTTTGGTGGAGGGGGATTGTTGCTGGTGTGGAGCTTGTTTACCAGGATTTGACCCCTTAGTTCCAGTGACAGGAACTCTTAATGCTTCAGACGTTTTGGACAGTCTCATGCTCCCAACTTTGTGGGAACAGTTTGGGGATCGACCCTTCCTGTTCCAACATGGCTGGACACCACAAAGCAGGCCAATAAAGACGTGGATGAGGAGTTTGTTGTGGAGGAACATGACTGGACCTCAACCTCATAGAACACCTTTGGGATGAATTAGAGGAGACTGAGAGCCAGGCCTTCTGGTCCAACATCAGTGTCTTCTGTAATAAGGGTCAAAAACTCCCATAAACACTCCTAAACCTTGAGGAAAGACTTCCCAGAAGAGTTGAGGCTATTATAGTCACAAAGGGTGGAACAACTCAATGGGATGTCATTAAAGCTCATGTAAAGGCAGACGTCCCATTACTTTTGACAGTATAGTGTTCATAACAGAGTCTAATGTGGTGTAAGACAGAAAACAGTCTATAAAAGACAAATAATTCCATCTAGACGAATTCAACTCAGGACTTCATATGAGAAAAGACTTCACGTCAACAAAGACAATGATGGTCCTCTGACAGTGAAGCTACGACGATCTTTCCTGCATCTGTCTGCTCCATGAATCTAATCTATTCAACAGTCATTAAGACGTCTCAGTCTCAGCATAATTGATGGATTACTGACTCCACTGTAGCTCATGGAAATGAAATGTTAATAACATGAGCAGCAAAGGCAGCGTTCAGTCAGTCAGTCAGTCAGAATGAAACAAACTGTGTCCGTTCAATTCATAAAGTTTCACTCTGAGAACTTCACTGTGGACATGTTTGTATGTATAAATGCACATTTTATGTTAAGGAACCGCTGGGGTGCTCAGTCTCATGGTAAACGGGATGAAGAATGTCATATTCCCAGTTGGATGTGGCGTCCAGTCAGGATCTTATTCAGTGCTGCAACCCTCAGGGCTGATTACTGTTTGAAGCAAATTAATCAACTCAACCGCTGCTGTAAGAAAAAAATCTATTATTCAATGATAATTATTAAACAATAATTAAATTAAATTAAAAACAACTCTATGCTGAACAATGGAATCTGGCTATCAGGTATTAAATTGGCAAAATTAATAAATGGGGGCTCCAACATTCATTATTAACCAGGTTATCTGGTTCTTAGATATTTATTTGACATGTACATTTTTAAATATATGTCCTTTCTTTGGAAATCTCAGTAGCCTTGGTGCATAAGACAAATAGAGTTACAATAAATACTTTTTTATAGTAATCAAATCATACTATTTAAATTTAAGCACAATTAAATACGGCTATATTTTGAAAAATGTTGATCCAGTTGTCTTTTTGTGACTTCATGTGTTGGTTAGATTGCGTTTAAAAAACTGGACTCTGAATCTGAAAAGTGAAACCAGAATTGTCTTTTCTTCTACCAGCCAGCAGGGGGCTACTGTAAAAAGAAATCTGATTATATTGAAGTCTATGAGAAAATTAAAACACTTCTCACCTAATTTGTTGCCTCAATAAACTTGTTCTCTATAAACTCACAGTCTTAGTTGCTAGTTTGAAGATTTAGTGAATCCTGTGTGACGTTTGTTGTAAATTATGGTTCAGTTTAGAGGACTTGCATGGTGTGTGGCGTCAGTAAATTTTAAATCTGGGCAACATTTCTGCATTATAACAAGTCAACTAAAGCAAGTAGGAGTTTAGTGGAGGAAAAACCAGGAAGCATCTGAGAAACGTTTCTGTAAGTCCACATAAAAAAAAGATAGATTACAGATTCAAAAAATAAAGCGATCCACACGTCAACACATCTAGGTGATTATTCTTACAGCCAGATGTGGGAAAAAACAATTTGTACTGCAGCTTTGAACAGCTGTGTGTGAGAAACGCATCAAAACTGACTTTAGCTGGAAGGCTCAATTAAAAAATGACTTGTGAGAATGAAAACGATGCTTGAGCCAGCAGCCTTCTCACATCAATGATAAAACACAAATCGAATCAAACGTAAAGTATGCACACATGAGCACCAGATAATGAATCATAATTACTGTTCTTTTATCCCTCTCTGTGCAGAAAACAACCTGCATTTTACACTTCATCACTTCAACGCTGCAGAAAATTTAGAGCGTTTCTTCTCTTTAAATTGAAAATCTTCAGCGGTTTGTGTATATGTGGTAAAAAAAAAAAATCTTGTCAACAATTACCCAAAATACTCCAAAATTACTAGAACTTTTCTAAAATTCCAAAAATTTGTCTGAATTGTGTCTGAAATTAGATGAAATACATCCAAAATTACTCAAGTTTATCCAAAATTGATCCAAAATGACAGAAAAAAGTTTAAAATGGCTCAGATGTGTCAAAATGAAAGTCAAATTGTGTCCTTAATGACTACAATGTTCTTAAAATGACTCAAAATTAGTCTAAAATCACAGAAATCTTTTTCAAAAATCTTTTTCTAAATGTCCCAAATGACTGAAACTTATCAAAAAAGCCTAAAATGTGTCAAAAATTAGGTGAAATCCAACCAAAATGACCTAAGTTTATCCAAAATGTGTCCAAAATGACAAAAATTTATCTCAAATTGCTCAAATTTGTCCAGAATAGGTGGAATCTGTCCCAAATGAGCAAAACATGTCCAAAGTACATAAAAAATTGTCCAGAATGATCTAAGTTTATCCCAAATTTGTCCAAAATTTATTAAAAGTTGTCCAGATTGACCTAAAATTAGTCCAAAACGTGCAAATAGAAGAAAGAAGGTGCAAAAATAATTATGTGCACTGTTCTGCTTCCAGCTGCACACATCATTGAAAAGACACAAAACTAGACTAAAATGTGTCCACAATGACACAAATCTGGTCAACGATTACACAAAAATAGCTGGAAGGCTCAGTTAAAAAATGACTTGTGAGAATGAAAATGATGCTCGAGCCAGCAGCCTTCTCACAACATCCATGACGAAACACAAACCGAACTCACCGTAAAGTATGCACACATGAGCACCAGAGAATGAATCATTTCTGTTCTCTTTTCCCTCTCTGTGCTGAAAACAACCTGCAGTTTACACTTCATCGCTTCAATGCTGCTGTTTTTGGAAAATCTGCAGAAAGTTTGGAGCTTTTTTTTTTAGTTCTAGGTGAAATCCGTACAAAATGATCTAAGTTTATCCAAAATTAGTCCAAAATGACTAAAACTTATCCAAAATTCCTAAAATATGTCAAAAATTATGTGAAATCTGTCCAAAATTGCCCCAGCCGTGGCTGTGGTTGCCAGGTAGCGACAGTACTCTCCCCTCCCTCGGGGGTTTTGGTTTCTCCCTCTAATTAGGTGTGCATGTGCACAGAGGCTGGCAGCAGGTGAGGGTAATTGTTAATCAGCGAGAGCAATGAACGAGCAGGTGGGAATAGTTAATCAACCACTTCATCTCCTCCGTAAAAGCTGACGCCACTCACCACTCGTCGCCGGACCGTGAACGTTCTCTGGTCAGCGCAGCACACAGTTCAGTCTTGGCTTCTGGTCTCTCGTGCTTTTTGTAATCCTGTTTCTGCTCCATTCCAGACTGGCTCCTGCCTGCTCATGATTCCCTGGATTCCTGGTTCCCGTCGTCCTGAATTCCCCTGCAGAACCCCTGTGTGGTCTACCCCTGGATATCGTCAGATTCGTACACCTCCGACGTCCGTCACCTGCCTCGCCACCTCTATCGCCAAACCACAGACTCCGGTTGCCATGCCACCTCCGACGCCGACCTCAAAGCCTGCCGCCATTCAGCTGCTGGATTCCCACCACCACCTCCCAGTACACCAGTCCCGCCAGAGACATCTACACCAGCAAGGCTCCAAACCCAAACAATACCACACACTAGTTACTTATTCCGTAGAGTTTAAATTCTCCTGTTTAGACATTCTTGGGCTTCCATGGTCTGACTTATGATCTTTGTTTAACTAGTATTTAGCATTTGTTTGGGTTAAGTAGTGTAGAGTGTTCCTGCCTTGGTTTTACTAACGTAGCTCTTTTTCTGTCTTGTAGTTAGTCCGCCAGGAGGAACCTCCGTTCTGGTTAAGGATGTAGTTCTTCTATCATGCTCCTGTTTTGTAAACAGGAACCTTTTAAATTGCTCCCTGGTCTGAAGTCTCATTTCTTGCCCTTCAGCCTCCGTTCGCCGTAACAAAAATGACTTGAGTTTATCCAAAATCTGTCCAAAATGACTAAAACTTACCCAGAATGCATACAAATTGTCCAGAATCTGCCCCAAATTAGTCAAATGTACAAATAGTACAAAAATATGTCCTTGTGTGCACTGTTCTGATTCTAGCTACATACATCATTCATCTAATACACAAAACTAGACTCAAAATGTGTCCACAGTTACATAAATCCGGTCAACTATTACCCAAAATGACGAACTTTTCTAAAATTCCTAAAATTTGTCTGATTTGTGTCAGAAATTAGATGAAATTTGTTCAAAATGTCAGAAAAAACTCTACACTGACACAAGTGTGTCCAAAATAAAGTCAGATTCTGTCCTAAAGAACTACAGTGTTCTCAAAATGACTCAGTCTAAAATGACAAATTTTGAAATATTTTTTCTAAATGTCCCAAATGTCTAACTTATCCAGAATTCCTAAAATGTGTCAAATTAGGGGAAATCTGTCCAAAATGACCTAAATTTATCCAAAATTAGTCCAAAAAGACTAAAATTAGTCCAAAATGCATAAAAATTGTCCAGGAAATAACATGTCTTTGTGTGCACTGTTCTGCTTTCAGCACTGTGTCCACAATGACATAAATGTGGTCAACAATTACACAAAAATAGCCGGAAGGCTCAATTAAAAATGACTTGTGGGAATGAAAATGATGCTCGAGCCAGCAGCCTTCTCACAACATCCATGACAAAAAGCAAACCGAATTAAACGTAAAGTATGCACACATGAGCACCAGATAATGAATCATTTCTGTTCTTTTTTCCTTCTCTGTGCTGAAAACAACCTGCAGTTTACATTTCATCACTTCAATGCTGCTGTTGTTGGAAAACCTGCAGAAAGTTTGGAGCGGTTTCTGCCTTTAAAATGAAAATCTTCACTGGTTTGTTTGCACATTTTGAAAGAAAAATGACAGATTGTGGCAAAAAATAAAACTGCAGGAGAATTTGTGAGAGAATATCCAGTAAATGTTTAGAGAAAAAAAAAGCAGAAAGGTGAGCTGCACCTTTCACTGCGAGGTGGATTAGAGCCAAATGAATCAATCAGAAGTTAATACCTTCCTGGCTAGTCTTAACCCTGCCTCTTACACACACACACACACACACACACACACACACACACACACACACAGCGCTGCCAACACTACTGCCAGATAACCCTGGAGTGGAGATTGATTCATGAGGCGAGTGTCAAGTTCAAACCAAGGACACCTGAGCACCTGCTTACAGCCGACAACAGCAACACACACAAACTTAAACACACCTGTCCAGATATTCGCCATCAGCCTTGGCAGGTAGGGAAACACACAAACAAACAGACAAACACGCACCTGCAACTGCAAACATCTAATGAGAAATAATGAGCGGGTCAGGAACGGCGAACAACAAAAGGCCTCCTAATGTGAGGATAAGTGGCGTTAAAATGTAAAGGCGTTGATTAGAGAGAAACCTGCAGCTTCAGACTGATTTAGGCTGCAATCACAAGAAAAAAAAACACAGATTTTCTGCACTTGATTTTTTGCAATCATTAAAGCAACTATAATCAATATTTTCCTGAAAACAATGAATTGCACATGATTTATTGTTTACATATGAAAGGAATGTGTAGTAAATTCCCAGATGTAAAGAGATTTATAGCATCTTTCAGGTCATTGTTTGGGTTTCAGAGTCTAAATATATTGCTATATTGCTGCTGTTTCCTCTTAGCGCCCTCATCAGTGCAGTTTTTAGCTGCAAACCTGCACAACAGAGGCCTTTTGGTTGTGATTTGGGGTGATCATGGCTCCTGTTAGTGGTTTGGATAAACAGGGAGTCCTTGACTTACGTCGGTCTTCCGTTCTTACGGATCGATGTAAGTCGATTTTCACCGTAAGTTGGAACTCCGGTGAAAATGTAAACAAAACTGTTACGTACATCACACTGTGATCAGTTCTTCGGAAAAGTCACAAACAACAATGACTTTCAGGCATGTATGAATCATTTTACAAGAAAACACTATTGTAACAGACTGATGTTGATGATGTTGATGTTTCAATGTTTTGTTCAGTTGGGAACGGTGGCTAATTCTGGAGCTAAGTTATGGGGTTTTTCTAGTTATTCTGGCGTTGGCTACGGTCCACAGTAGCCTGTATGAAGGTTCAATAAACCAGCAGAGAACCAGATAAAGTCTCACTCATTCATCACAGAGGGTCACTACAATATGTTGACCTGTTTTTACAACTTGACCCATGTTCGCCTGTGTTTAGCCCTGTTCAGATCTAATTTCACTTCCATGGAGATGCCATCAGAAGAGTCTGATTTACACTTGGGAGCCATAATGAAGGGCAAAAAGTTAGCAAATGTAGCACAATCCAAGGTGGCATACAACCGGCAAATGTAAATAAAATGTAACCAGTTCTGACATAACGACGAAATGCTGTAGGTCGATGACGTCGTAAACCAAGGACCCCGTGTATTAGGCAGCAAGTGAACATGTTGTCCTCAAAGTTGATGTTAGAAACAGGAAAAATGTTGAAGCATAAGGATTTGAGCCAGTTTGAGAGGCAAGACGACTGGGTCAGAGAATCTCCAGAACGGCAGCTCTTGTGTGGTGCTCCTGGTCTGCAGTGGTCAGGATCTATGAAAAGTGGTCCAGGAAGGAACAGTGGTGAACTGTATGGGGCTGCATAGTTGCAGACCAGTAAGGACGTCCATGCTGACCACTCAAAAACCAACAGTGGACATCAGAACTGGACCACGGAGCAATGGAAGAAGGTGGCCTGGTCTGATGAATCACAGTTTGTTTTACATCACGTGGATGGTTGAGTGCGTCACTTACCTGGAGAACACATGGCACCAGGACGCACTATGGGAAGAAGGCCAGCCGCCAAAGGCAGTGTGAGGCAATGTTCTGCTGGGAAACCTTGGGTCCTGCCACTAATGTGGATGTTAACTTCACTCCTTTCATCTACCTAAGCGTTGCTGCAGACATGTACACCCTCTCATGGAGACAGTATTCCCTGATTGCTGTGGCTTCTTTCAGAAGGATAATGCTCCGTGTCACAAAGCAACATTGACTCAGAAATGGTTTGAGGAGCACAGCAACCAGTTTGAGGTGGAGACTTGGCCTCCATATTCTCCAGATCTTAATCCAACCCATCATCTATGGGATGTGCTGGACAAACAAGTCCATCCATGGAGGCCCAACCTCACAGCTTCCAGGACTTAAAGGATCTGCTGCTAACATCTTGGTTCCAGATTCCACAGCAGGGGTCTAGTCCAGTAGATGGGTCAGGAAAGGAGGGACCAACACAATATTAATCAGGTGGTCATGATGTTCTTGGTCTATGGGCACACAGCTTCACATACAGAGGATTGTAAGTGAAGCAGATTCTTTCTCTCCTGTTTTTTCTGCAGGGTAAGAGCTCAAATCGAATTCACGACTCTCTGCCTTCTCGCTGGAAAAGGCGTCCAGTGGCTGATGACGTCTGTATAGCGGCTTAGCTCCGTCATCCGGATTAGAGAGTCATCAAGCAGCATTAAGGTCACTGATGGTCGTGTGACAGTCAGGAAGAGCGAGCCAATTATGAGGTGAAGGCTGGAGCAGCGACACGTTGCTGTTTGCTCTCATCAGCACAGTTTTTAGCTGCAAACCTGGACAACAGATGGTGAACAATACCACATATACACTTATCAGGTGTAACATTCTGACCACTGACAGGTGCAGTGAACAACATTGATCATCTCGTCATCGTGGCTCCTGTTAGTGGGTTGGAATATAAGGCAGCAAGTGAACATTTGGTCCCCAAAGTTGATGTTAGAAGCAGGAAAGATGGGCAAGAGTAAGGATTTGAGTGAGTTTAACAAGATGACTGGGTCAGAGAAGTCCAAATCTCATCAAAAAGTAACCAAAACCAGTCCAAAATGATTAACATTTATCTAAAATACCTAAAAATTTGTCCAAAATGTGTCTATAATTAGGTGAAATCTGTCCCAAATGACTAAAACTTCAAACGTCAAAATGCATCAAAAAAATTGTCAAGAATGATCCAAAATTAGTCCAAAACATGCAAATAGAAGAAATAAAGTGCAAAATTAACACGTCTTTGTGTGCACTGTCCTTCTTTCAGCCGCACACATCATTGTAAATACACAAAACTAGACTCAAAATGTGTCCACAGTGACAGAAATCTGCAAATACACAAAACTAGACTCAAAATGTGTCCACAGTGACATCAATCTGGTCAACAAACGCTCAAAAATAGTCCACAATGACTAGAACTTTTGTAAAATTCCTAAAAGATTGTCTAAATTGTGTCTGAAATGAGATGAAATCTGTCTAAAATGACTCGTGTGTCCAAAATTGATCCAAAATAACAGAAAAAAGTCTAAAGTCCTTAATCCTGAATGACTACAACGTTCTCAAAATGACTCAAAATTAGTCTAAAATGGCATAAATCTTGTCAAAAATAGTTTTCTAAATGTCCCAAATGACTGAAGTTCATCTGAAATTTGTCTAAATTGTGTCTGCAATTAGGTGAAATCCATCCAAAATGACTCAAGTTTATCCAGTACTGATCCCAAATGACAAAAAAAAATCGGTTATGTGAGGCTGAAGGCTGGAGCAGCGACACGTTCACTCCAGGATGGATTTTGTTTCACAGTTTTATCACAGTTGTTCCTGACCATCCATCGTGACTCATGTAAGGCCTATAAAGTGGAAGAAAATGGCCTTAATGTTGTTTTTAAGATGAAAAACTTGAAGAAAGTTGTTTTCAGCGCTGAAACGCAGAAAGCCCGAACCACTTTTTCAACTCAATAAGACGATCTGCGCCGCATAAAAGATTCTACAAACCTTGAAAGGGCTTTTTAATGGTTTAATTATGAGCCGAGGCTGTTAGAAACATCTGTCTCGCCCTTAAACTGCTCACAAACATTAATGCATCGCCTCAGCCGGAGCTTTGTGGAGGTGCTTTGCTGAAGTTTGCTGCGATATTGACAGACACATAAAAATCCAGTTTACAGAAAGAAACTTTGGAGCCTCAGTGGCAGAATAACAACAACAACAACAACAATAACTCTAACCAGGACTAAGAGTTACGCTAAACTTTGACTGCTTCAACATGTTATAAAGAAGATGCTGGCTGGGAATTTAACTGTAAACCTTTTAATGAGTGTTTTTAAATGTCTTGTTTATGCAGATTTATGCACCAAACCAACTAGTACCAGAACTAATTATACATTTAATCAGGATTAGATGAAAACATGATCGTCCCAACAAGAGTCTTCCCACTTTACCAAAGACTTCATCACTTTGCCGACTGATTAAACCACTTTACATTCTAAACGTCATTCATCATATCTGCAGAATATCTGCACCTTCTTATGTCATTTCCACATCCAAGCTCACACTGTTCATTCCTGCATACTCTTTAAAATAATAACAATAATAATAAATTCTGTCAATCTTTTTTCTATACTATTCTTTTGGTATTTTTATCTCATTTCAGTTTATTTAATTTCAATTCATCCATTATCTCTACACCATTTAATCCTCAAAAGCCTCTAAATTTTAATTTAATTAAATTTTTATTTTATTTTATTCAATTTTATTGGATTTCATTGTACTTTATTTTGTTTTATTTAAAATTTTATTTTATTCATCCATTATCTCTGCACCACTTAATCCTCATTAGTCCCTTAATTTTATTTTATTCAATTTTATTGGATTTCATTTTACTTTTTATTTGTTTTATTTTGTTCAATTTTGTTTTTCATCATATTTTATTTCTATTTTATTTCATTTCATTTTCATTATAATCTTAATTTAATTTACTTTCATTAAAATTACATTCACTACATTTTTTGATTTTAGATTTATTTTATTTTATTCTATTTTATTTCATTGTAATTTATTTAATTTTATTTTACCTTCACTTTCTACTCTAATATTCTGTGTTGTCTTTTTTTAATTATCCATGCTGCTGTAACAACTTCATTTCCCTCTGGGGATTAATAAAGTCATCTAACAGAAATTGTGAGCAGCTGTAAATGTGCTTCCGTTTTCCTTCTCTGACGAGGTCTTCCATGAAGTCGACTCAGCTCCTGATAGACCAAACAAGGCAATAAGTGAAGAGAGAAAACAAAGAGCTAGAAGAGAGGCGGGTGGTCTGAGGAGGAGGAGGAGGAGGCCAGAGGTGAAGAGGGAAGGGAACGTTCTTAAAGAGCTGAGGAGAAAAAGTTGGATGGAGTGAAAGTACCGAGAGGACAAAACTTTACAGCTGAAACACAATCAGGCTTTTCACGGCTGCAAACCGACAAAAGCAAACAAACGGCAAAAAGAAAAATGCTGCGAAAACAGTGTCTGGTTGGAGACGATCCCATTTCACATGCTGGGCTCATTGTTGCCACAGGCAACGCGAGTTTCTTGCTCAGGTGGAAGTGAGCGGCTGCCTTGGGCCATAATAACACATTTACCAGACTGTTAAAGTCGACTGGGAGGTCACGGAGCCTCTCGCTGGAAGAAGCCTCCGACATTCTTCCCTCACATCTCACCTCAAAGGAATCCAGCCGCTGAGTCGATAGCGGTTGTGGATTCCCAGACGTCCCCTGCAACGTGCAGAAAGTTTGAAGTTTATAGTTTAGGTGCACATAATGCAAATGCAGACATAATGATGCATGATGACCCATTCACATAAATACTTCCATCTGTTGAAGAGTTTGTAAAGTTTCTGAGCTGTGAACTAAAGTTTGTACCGACATGCAGCCGTCTGATCGCAGAGAAGAGGTTGAAACATCCCATAATATTCTTCTGTTTATCAAGTTAATGTGTCCAGAATATTTGTTTTAAGTTTCATCTGAAAATGCTGCACATATCATTAGTTCTAGTCTGTCTATGATGCTCCTGTTATTTCAGGAAGAAGACTCTCTCTGCATCCACTTGGTTCAGTGTCAGGCAGAGTTGAGATTTAACAAAAGGCTGAAAAACTGAATGGGTCTCCGGAGAAAATAATGAAATGATGGGATGGTGTCTGTAGATGTGCTGGGGAATGTAATTACAACCTATAAAGGCTCGTTTATTGTGAGTCTTTTGTGGTTTTTGAGGCTTTGTGGGGATTCTGGGATGGAGAACAACATCTAACTATAAGGACAGAAGACTTGGTGAAGGAGAAAATATCTGGCCGGATATCTGGTGGAACAACTGAGGCACAACAAAATAGTCAAACACAGACTGGTGGAATGCTCTGGGTTTAAAACACTGTATTTTATTGTAGAAAGGTGTTGTTGAAGCAATAATGTAAAAAAAAAACCCACAAAACAATTACAACAATGAAAAATTGGAATATATATTTTAAAAGTGTTCACTGTGCAATGACAAACTGGGGGGAAAAAGCTAAATACATCCTTGCTGCCAAAAAAAAACACGTAAAAAAAAACAAAACAAAAACAACTATCATTACAAAACTGAAACTGCAACAAAAAACAAGAAAAAAAGTGAAAAAACATTACATGCATATGAAAAAACGGTGAGGAAAATCACGAAAAATTCCATTAAACTCTGTAGGACCACAGTGGCTGTAGGTACAACTATTTGCAGCTGAAGCCAGGAACAAGTAGGTCGACCAAACCCAGATATCCAGACAGGTGAAGAACAAGGACGCTGTCAGGATCAACACCTTCAACTCCAACATTCCACATTTAATGAAGAGAGAATCAACCCTCTCCATTTCCTCAAGCACCAACAAAATGTCAACTTAGCAAACAAAAAGGCGCTTTGGCATAAAAGCAGAGGGACTGAAACGTTCAGCAGTCTGTACAGACCACCAGCAGGCTTTTCTTATTTCAGTGGAGAGGAGGAAGAAGAGGATGAGGAGGAAGCTGGATGGTGAGATCCAGCTGGATATATATGAGCTCATCTGAAATTCAGGTTTGAGTTGAGGGGAAGGACCAGGAAGAGGTCAGCGTCATCAAACCTGCACACATTTTGTTCTGAGGCTTTTTGTCAGGAGACAGAAAGGAGGAATAAAACCTGACCAGGCCGCTCAGCTTCCTCCTGCACCGAGGAGACGTTCTGTGTTTCTAAAGATCTAAAAGGTGAGTTTTAGCAGCTTGAGATGCCAAAAAGCTGCGTAAAAGTTTACAACTCTGGAGAGTTATCAGGCCCTCAAATATTTTACCAAATTAACCATAAAAACCCTCAATTGACATTTTGTTCTATCGGGAACGTGGGTTTGCACATCTGGAGCTGCGCCAGATGATTTCATGTCTGTTAAGTGCTGAGCCAAGTTTAGCCTTTACCCTCCACAGACCCGCCGCCTTAATGGACTGAACTCGTTCAAATGAACAAGTGCGCTGTGTGTTTTTTCTGCTCACCGTTAAAAGCCAGCCTGAAAGAACTTTGGCTTCATGCAGACATTTTTAGGGTTTCAAACACAGATCAATGTCCCAAAACTGCTCTGATCAAACACAACAAATCAACTGTGTACTCTGGTTCACATGACAACTTTGGTATGAGGACTGACTGATGAGGAAATGCTGCAAAACATGAAAATAAAATGCTAATTATTCTTGTTTTTGCTTTGAATCAGTTGTAATGTGGCCACAAAGCGGCGCTATAGACGATGTTGTGCATAGATGTAATAAACAGAGCTAACCGGTTGTTTGCTAACAAAGATAAAAAGAAAAAAATTCGACAATACAAGAAGAAACACAGAAAACTTTATCCATCTATGAGAGAAAAACGAAGAGAAGTCTTCATGAATGGTTTGTAATCAGACACGGTGTGATGCTTCACCAGAGGACTGAACTATGAAGCCAGATTAGTGGGTTAGCAGGTATGATGAGCTGAACGCTGTCAGTGTCAGGAAGGTGGCTCTCTGTTAACCTGGCTACATCTCCATGGTAACATAGACTGTGGAGCTACATCTCCATGGTAACATATGCTGTGGAGCTAGATCTCCATGGTAACATCCACTGTGGAGCTAGAGCTCCATGGTAACTGATGCTGTGGAGCTAGATCACCATGGTAACATACACTGTGGAGCTACATCTCCATGGTAACTGATGCTGTGGAGCTACATCTCCATGGTAACATACACTGTGGAGCTACATCTCCATGGTAACTGATGCTGTGGAGCTACATCTCCATGGTAACATACACTGTGGACCTACATCTCCATGGTAAGTGATGCTGTGGAGCTACATCTCCATGGTAACTGATGCTGTGGAGCTAAATCTCCATGGTAACTGATGCTGTGGAGCTAGATCTCCATGGTAACATACGCTGTGGAGCTAGATCTCCATGGTAACATTCACTGTGGAGCTACATCTCCATGGTAACATACGCTGTGGAGCTACATCTCCATGGTAACATACGCTGTGGAGCTACATCTCCATGGTAAGTGATGCTGTGGAGCTAGATCTCCATGGTAACTGATGCTGTGGAGCTAAATCTCCATGGTAACATACGCTGTGGAGCTAGATCTCCATGGTAACTGATGCTGTGGAGCTAAATCTCCATGGTAACATACGCTGTGGAGCTAGATCTCCATGGTAACATACGCTGTGGAGCTAGATCTCCATGGTAACATACGCTGTGGAGCTAGATCTCCATGGTAACTGATGCTGAGGAGCTAGATCTCCATGGTAACCGAGGAGCTAGACATCAGTCATGTGAGTGAAAT
Source organism: Amphiprion clarkii (assembly GCA_027123335.1). Taxonomy (NCBI): domain Eukaryota; kingdom Metazoa; phylum Chordata; class Actinopteri; family Pomacentridae; genus Amphiprion; species Amphiprion clarkii. The sequence continues at coordinate 2,641,335 of CM049581.1, read as the reverse complement.
GTTCGCTCTATCAGAACTGATTTTAAGTCAAAAACCATCAAGGGAAATTGGAGAAGTTTTTTTGAATTTTGCTGTTTTGATAATTTAACGTGGTTAATGACATCTTCATTTTATTTATTCATTTGTTTTTATGTTTTACCTTCTATTTTCTTCTTTTTCCTTACTGGACATGACATTTTTGGTGATTTTTTTTAAATATTCTGGTGTTGCATTGAGTGATGTTTGAATGAATCTTTCACTAAGTTAAACTCTATTTCTTCACTTCTGCTTCTCTTGTCCTTTTCCTTTCTGTTGTTCAGTGATCTTTTGGAGTATCCTTCTTGAAGATGTGTCCTAAATAATGTCCTCAATTTTTCCTCCAACTAAACATCCCAGACAAACGAAATGAAGATCTTCAGCGATTCAAACAATTTGTCCCACAACCCAGTTTTCTGTTTAAAACTGTGTGAAGTTCTCTGAGGTCCAACCTGCTAAAGTGTCTTCTTGGCACTTTATTCAAACCTAAATCTGACAATTTTGTAATTAAACGTGCAAAAGGTGCTTGTCGGTGTCGAGGCGCTTCGGTTCCTACTCTAAGCAGCTAGAAAGCACATCGCAGCAGCTAAATTTAATTTCCTCTCCTCTGAGATTCCGTCTAAATAAATGATGATAAAGATAATAGTGAGTGAGGGCTGGAAACTGGAAGCAAAATGGGAGCATGAGGGTGCAAATGTCACTCAGATAATACTATATCCTGCAGGGGCACGCTGCCCTTTCATGATGGATCATTGTGAGCTTTATTATGATCAGTCATGGCTAAACGGAGAGGGAGTATTCTGTTCCCGTGGACTCGATTTCCTGCACGAAGAGGGGAAAAAGAATCAGCCTGGTTAAAAGGAGGAAAAATAACTAACACCAAAGTCAGGTTGGGAAAACTGCAACTGGCTCCTGCCATATTGTATAAAACGGAAAGAAATTTGTTAAGGGCTGGTATTGAATTAAAATTGTTATTCAATCAAAGTGACATAAGAGCCCTTGACAGTGTGTAATTGCAATCAGTTAAATTGCTTAATTCAAACGGAGAACCGTGGGGAGCTGCAATTTGCAGAGAGAGAGCAAACAGGAGGGAGAAAGAGGGAGGATTTTATTTATTTTATCCTAACCACCTCTAACTATGTTTACATCAGGCTGTGCAATTAATTCAATCTGGATATTATGTTGTTTTTCATCGTGAGCTAATGCGCCGGTGAACGTACCCGACATGTCAGAGTGAAATAAACTTACACTCTCAAACTTTACTTTTTTTCATAGCAGCTCTACAATCCCCTCATTGTACCACAGCAAACTAATAAAAAAGGTGGTGTGTGTGAAGCAGCTGTGCATTAACAGGTTTTATGGCAACACAGTTTGACATCATACATGTAATAGTTGTGTTGCTCCAAATAAAACAACACAAAAACAAATTAGTTTGAAAGTGAAGCCTACAAAATTCCTAAATTTTTCTCAGCCTGTTCTCTTCTATTGGTCTGTACTTACATCATGCGTCACCTGACTTCAAGTTCTTTGTATTTTACATATATATGTATTTTAACCATAAAATACATATTCAGGTGACTGGGTTCGGATTCGTACGTTCTGCCATTGTCTTGTGGCATTTTCAGGCTTTTTGCTTCTGTTTATGGGTCAGTCCAGATTTGGAGGACATTTTACATCAAATTTCAAATAATCCATGTTCAAAATACTAAAATATGCAGTTGTTCTGTAAATGTACTTGTCCTGACACCAAATCTAATAAAAAAAAAAGGAGAAAAGAATCCAAATAAGTGAAAATGAAATTTAAATCTCCTTTATTTGGTTTTATTTTTTTCATTGATGTCTCTTGTAATTGTAGGGAATATTTTTTTCTTCATAAATCAAAATAATATTTTAAATAATTATTATTATGCTTGCAACCCAGTTGGCATAACCTTTTTAGCTGGTAGAAGAAGAAGAAAACAGGAATTAACATCATCAAACAGTTTTCCAAAAGAATGGGTAGAACAAAGCTATGTCCTCTCTTCTATTTTTCATATTTTCATCACATTATCAGTCACTCTGCCTAATATTATGAGGATAAGATTGTTTTCCATCAGTCAGTTTGTCCTCTTGGTCAGCAGTAACAGCAGCTAAATATCTAGCTTCTACTGCTGAGACAATGCTAACATTAGCATGGATTAGCATCCCTGTTACTGTGATTAGAGTAGGGTTAGCAAACAAGACAGAAAACATGGAATAAAAATGCTACCATTGATGTGGAAGCTGAGCCAGACAATACCTTTGATAGTTTATTGCCTATTATTGATGGATATGGAGCAGAAAACTGGAAAAGAGAAGGACTATTTTTCAAACATTTTGAAGCCCAAATGTCCTCCAATGCTACAAAACTACTTCATTAAGTTTAGGCACCTTTTAATACTTGGTTACATTTAGGAAAAGATTGCAGTTAGGCTTAAAATACACTCTTGCAAACACTTTCCAATCAATGTTTGCTTTTGTTTATGCTTCAAAACCCTTGTGTTAAGTTTAGGCATCCAGACTAATCAGTCAAATTCAGGAAAAGGTCACGATTTGGGTTAAACTGCAACTGTGAAAACATCAAACCACAAACCTCTGTTTGCTTTCTACCACGACGAATCCCACAAATTATCCCTTAAAAATGTGAGAATCTCACAACTGAGGGACTTACTGTATGAAAAGTACAGCATTATGGATTTCCTTCTTGGAAATGGAGTGTGGTTTGAATTGTGATAAAGATCTTCATCTACATTATTCTAGATTCCAGACATGAAGAAACCTTCTCTACTTGAACACTACTAATGGAGTAAAGCTTAATTTTTGTACTGTTTTGTTAAGAAAAATCACAAGAAGCACCTACATGCATCAAAACCACCATCGAACCCAACATGTCTACGAAAACTGACAATACTGGTTGTTTAAGAGCATTAAAGATGTTCAGATAGACGACCCTATTGTGACTGTAGAAATAAGAGCATGTGAAATGGTGGTGGTGTCGTCATTATTGTTCCTTTTAGAAGCAGACCGTTGGTCTAACTTTGCCGTTTCCACCATAGTTTTCTTCTTTCATTCCACTATCTGCAGGTTACCCATTCCTAAATCCTCCTATTGCCAGAGGAAACAACAACCAACAAGTTTTACCACAGATTTTGATCATGCAATGAGGTAGGCCTGCTTAGTTTTTTCATTGAATTCCCCTCCCAGAGCAGAAAGATTCCACCAAAGCAGTTCCATTATTTTTGCAGGGGCACCATCACTGCATCCTGGGATAGGCTCCACCCCCGGCTATTGTGATTGGTTTGTCATTCTGAGAAAATGGACGGTAAGCACATCGCAGTTGTTAAAAGATCCACTTTGAGCCAATCTGGGATCTTTTTCTGAATCTAGCTGCCTAAAGCGAACCAAACAGAAACTGAAATTTATAATAATAAACTAAATAATGTCTAAAAATAACCAAGACAAACCTCAGCTTCCTGGATGACGACCTACTGACCACTCGCCATGTTTCCATGATGTATTTTTAAAGAGATTCTGAAGTATCACTTTAGAAAACCTTAATGGAAACAGAAAACTTCTAATACAAACAAACAAAACAAAAAACAACCTACAAACACATTTAGCAAACAGACTTTATACACTCGCTGTGATTTAAACATGAAAAGCTCCATTTTAAATAGTGACAGTAACACTGACTGAATTCCATTCAGTAGCACTAGTTTCAGGGTCTTGGTATTCTTTAAGCTGTGTCTATATCCATATTCCCAAGTATTGCCTTTGAAACACCTGAAAAATGAGAAAATTGGAAGGAAATTCACCAATTATACTTGGTGGTGGTTTAGTTTATTGAGTTATTGCACTTTATATGTTGTGAAAACACTTTCTACTGATTAAATTCTGTTGTAGTGAACATTGAACTCAACTGATTAATCGGCTTTTTCCAAGACAGCTGACACGTAAGAATAATTACAATTTTCCCCGATTGAAAATGATTCTTGAAGACTTCTCTTCATTTTTTTCTCTCCTAGATGGCAAAAGTTTGTGTTGTTTCTTCTTTTTTTGGCAACAACTGGTTTTGTTTTTCCTCTTCTTTGAGTTTTTCTAACTGGCATATGTAAAGTACCAACAGGAAACGTGACTGCAGCTGCCCCACCTCCTCTGAAAGCAGAGTTTTATCATTCTTTGCTCTACCTCCTTTGCAAACACTCATTTTTGGAGTTGTTTGCAGTTGTTCTATTAGTTGTTTACGGGCTGCAGTAGCGGTTTAACCAGCTGACACTGAGAATTAGCGGCTGAATGCCTTTAAAGCTGAACTCTCCAGAATGCAATTGTGGCTGTTCGCATACAATTAAATGTTTTCTGAAACTTTGCATTCAGCTTTGAAGGCAACTTAAAAAGTTTACTTGGAACACATGAAGAAGTGTTGCTCTTATAGTAGAAGTAGACTCTGTAACTAACCCTGGAGTACAGATATTATCTATCAAGCATCTATAAATAACCTGTGATTTAAGTGCTTAGTTATTTTTCTGGCATCGTTGCAGGAGAGAAAAGAAGTGATGATGTCGCCAAGTGGTTCAATTTTCCTTCTCGCATGTATCACGGTGTATAATCAGGCATTAAAGTAGAGAATGTTGTGGCACTCTGTAGGCCACAGAGAAGCTCTTCAGGCTGAGATAAGGAAAGAGAAGATGGAGTGAAGGAAAGAGCGAGAGAAGAATAGAGTCATTAGTTGGGAAACCAGAGGAAGACAGAACAAAGAAGAGAAGTTTAAAGAGGAGGGAGAAACTACCTCTTTGTCGCATACTTTCATTATTCCATCCAGTTTTCAGTGCGAAGAGGGAGGCCTCCGGTTGAAATAATACATCTGGAGTGTTAGTAATGCCACCTTAAGTGCTGCTGGAGGAGTCGGGTGAATTAATCGTCTCTCTGACTCGATCTCAGCCAATTACATTATCCCCTGATTTATGACACAACAGGCCTGAACGCCACCCTAACCTTGAGACCAGGAAGTGCAGAGGAAATCTGGATTTCTGTGGGATTCCAAAAGGAGACTGAAGGAGAAGTTAAATAATAATTGTTAATAAAAAATAAATAAATAAACAATCTAATATTTAAGTTTCTGTAATATCATTTTAAATTCTTACATGTGATATAGTCAAGTTTTATTTGGCCATTGAACTTAATAAAGTATAAATGCACAAATACATTTTAAAAACCTCACAGGTGAAAGGTTGCTTACAGGTAAATAAAACACCGTGCAGCTTTGGTTCGACTTGATGAAACTTTCGAGCTTCAGGATGTGTTCTGGCTTTGAGAAATCTTGCTGACTGCTTTATTAAGTTAAAGTGCTGTAGTTGGACTATCATGGTGAAGAGGGAGCTGAGCCTGATATTCTACGTTCAAACGCTCATCTTTGGTCTTGAGTTCTGGGTTGTGACAGAAAGGATGAGTCATGGATGCAAGCATCTAAAAAAAGTTCCCTCTGAAGGGTTTCTGGGCTCAGATTTAGAGATTTGGTGATGAGGTTGGAGTTCGGAGTAGGGTTACTGCTCCTTGGCATTGAAAAGAGCCAGCTGAGGTGGTTTGGACATCTGATTTTAATCCTACTGGGCGCCTTCTTTTGGAGGTTTTTCCTGCAAATGGGAGAAGACTCTGGGGTCCACCAAGAACTCGCTGGAGGGATTTTATATCTCATCCGGCCTGGGAACACTTGGGATTCCTTGGGAGGAACTGGAAAACTGGCAGAGGAAAGTCTGAAATGCCCTGGATGGATGGATGGATGGATGGATGGATGGATGGATGGATGGATGGATGGATGGATGGATGGATGGATGGATGGATGGATGGATGGATGGATGGACGGATGGATGGATGGATGGATGGATGGCCATCAGAACGGTTATAAAAAAGACAGACTTGAATCATGAGGAAAGACCAAACAAAACACATTCTGAGCTATGACCAAACTGGGAACTTGCATTCTACAGACATAACAGGATGTGAATCGGGAGTTGCAGGTATCATCAGAACTTTGCAATTCAGATCTAAAAACAGCCTAAGAAACAATGCAAGAGGCTGCAATGGGACATTAAAGCATCATCCAGGATGGAACAATATCGCTGCAGTTTATAATACCATGAATAAGTATTGAACATCTCCAGAACATTAGAACGGAGACTTTATGTCCCTCATGATCATTGGTCATTAAATAATAGATGTACATAGTTTTCCTCAATGACTTTGTGTGTTTTACGCCAGATCCTCTGGTTTTAAAGATATTAAAGATAGATTATGTCTACCTGAAGAAACATCTATGGCGACGTAGTCAGATGTCATACTTGTAGTAGTTGTGTTGCTCCAAACAAAACAACACAAAAACCTACTAGTTTGACTATAAAACCTAAAAAATTCCTACATTTTTCTTGGCCTGTGCTTACATCATTTGTCACCTGACTTGCAAATGTCTTGTACTTTAACCAGCAAAATCTCCATATTCAGGTGACTGGGTTTGGATTCACACGTTCAGTTGCTGTTTGCTGTTGTTTTCTGTAATTTTCTGACTTGTTGCTTTTGTTTATGCTACAGAATAACTTCATGAAGTTTAGGCACCCTTAACTACTTGGTTACATTTGAGAAAAACTTGTAGTTTGGGTGAAAATGTATACGTTTCAATCAATGTTTACTTTTGTTTACAGCTTCCAAACTATGTGGTTGCAATTGGGGAAAAAAACTTGGTTCAGGTAAAAGTGCACCTGAGCAAACATCAAGCACAAACCTCCATTTGTTTTCTATGTTGTTAGCATGATGAAACCTAAGAATTACCCCTTAAAAATGTGAGAATCTCACCGTTTTACAGCATTTTTGCAACAATAATATGGTTTTTGTTGTACGCCAGTGTAGCTGTGATGCATTTGGACTGTTTGTGATCTACATTAATCACATAATATTGCCAACATTTGCCTTTCTTTGAAGCAGGACAGCAGGAAAATGCAGTGTCTGATGTCTATTCAAAAAACAGAACATGTTTGTTGCTGCAACATGACCACAACCATGAAGCCACACAATGTTCCATATTCAAAGGATCGTCTCTGATTGACCCTAAGGACGCCTGCAGCACAACTTCACCATGATGTATTCACTGTACAGCTCTTCCAATTATACATCACACTAATTTATACCAGCCTCTGGAGAAAAATTAAATTAATATTTTATAAATGATTCCATCCAAAGTGATGCCGAGCAGCAGACCACATCTGCTGGATCTGCATGTACGTCGTGTTCTGGAGAGACAGGCAGGCGTTGAACTAGTCCGTATACATTTTATTCTTAATTAAAACTGTGGGCAGAACTTTGGCTCCGACTCACTCTGAGATTTGGCCGCTGGCGCCGTCTCTGAAGCACCATTAAACATTTTCCTGCATCAACCCCTGGACCTTTCTCCTTCGGGGGTGTTTCAAACAAAGACGGAGTAAAAGCACAAACTGAACAGCTGCATTATGATGAGCAGCAGATCCAAACGGTGCCCAGAGAAGACCAAAGAGAACCTTGACCAGGAGCTGTTGCATATCAAAGTTTAACTGCAGCAGCCGATGAGTCGCTTTGATTTCTAATAAGTTCTCTTCAAGGTCCTTCAACGTTGTTTGTCTCATGAACTCTTCCTCCTTCACCAGGTGTTCACAATCTGGACTTTTCCAACTGGGATTTGAAGTAAGAAGGAAACAGCAAGTTCTTCTTCTTTGTACTTTGCCCCTGAAAGATTTCCTGAAACCCCGTGTTTGACTTTTAAAAAGCTATTTTGGCAAATTTTTTCTATACTTGTCAAATGTGTCTGACCCTTGCTGAGGGGTAATTGGTTTGGACCAGGTGGTACTGATTGGTTTGGGCTTTTCAGTTGGCTGATGAATCTCCCAGAAGACTCTTAAGTTCTTCTCTTAAAGCAGTCGGGGCTTTTCTGAACTGATCTTCTTATCATTGGTACTCCAAACCACTCAGAGATACTTGGTTATATTCCTATCAACAGGGCTTGTAGCTCTTTATCCAACACATATTCATTCATAACGAAATTCTTTTGCCAGATATTGCACAGAAAACCAAATGCAGTGCCTTGTACCACAGCAAAGAAGTATGATACATGACTGATGGTAAAATAAATAAGCTAAAATAAGACTACAGTTAAAAACTAAAATGTAATGCAGCCAATGTTACTGAAGTAGCAAGTGGAATCGCACACGAATGAAATATTACACACTACATGCATGACCTTTTCCAATCCTCTTATTTGAAAGCAAAGACAAGTCTAAAAAATCTCAAAAACAATCTCAAATTGATTGACTGTCCTCCATTTAAATCCAACAGATGAATGGTTTTTATACAGACTAACACGTCCTTCAGTTGGAGGGAATCTTCTTTGTTGGTGATATGTGTTTTAAGTATTTTAACAATATGCAGTGGAAGATGACAGTTAAATAAACGACAACAGCGAAGTGTTTCAGTAAGTTAATTCTAAGTACCATTCCTTCCACCAGAAGTGTGCTTGAGAATACTGTAGTTTAATGTCACAAACACAGCATTTAAGCAATTCTTTGTTGCTGCTGCTGATGCCTTTAACAGCTTCCACCATCTGTGCCACGTCTTAACAACGGCTTTTTTATGGGTGCTAAACTGAAAGCTTCCCTTAGATAGACTGGATGGATTACATCTGCATATATAACAAACCACTTACACAACAACAGACAGTCCATCAGGTTTCTTTACTTTTAATTCCCATTGATTCGTCCCGCGGCTTCAGTCCCATCTAAGGAAGAGAGCAACCAGAGGAGTCTGCGGCGGCACCAGCGCCTCGTCTTTTGACGGACGTTGTGGGTGATTGGATTGTCGGTATCAGCGTGTTGGCGGCTGAGACCCTGAAGCTGATTAAAGGCTGGCGCCGTCCGCCGCCTCCTAAACAGCTTGTGACAGGCCGGAGTCCAGCCGGTTCCACGGAGGCTCCTGCAGCAGCGAGGCGGAGACCGGAGGTGCCATCGCTACTTAGGGCGTCCATGACAGGAGCAGCTTCACAGGAGGACCGACAAAACCCACAGAAATCAATGGGCGCTGGTTTGCTGCAGTCTGAAAGCTGATCTGATCGTTGGAATAGCTTGTGGATTCCAGAGAGAGAGAGAGAATCATAGCTCTCCAGAACCTTAGCGGCGGCACGCAACAGTAAACACTGAGCGAACATAATGGATCTGCTCAATGCAGCACAAAGCCCCTCTGTGCTGAAAACAAGGTAATGACTGCTAAAGATATACAGAGGCAGAACAGCAGGTATTCTCTCAGAATGGAGTGGAAAACATTGTTCAGGCGGTTGCCAGGCCGCTGCTTCCGGACTTTTTATTTCTGCTCTTTTAGCTGTAAGGACACTAATTGTTCCTATTCATATCCAAGCGAAGGACTTGGCATTTTACTTTTCCAGCCACATTCAAACAAAGAGAAAGACCTAAAATAAATGGAGCCCGACGGTGTGTTTGTCTTTCTGCTGTATCGTCAGACATTATGCATTTTTCTCAACACCAGTTTCTGCAAACAAGTGAACTACTGCAAGTGTTTATACATACGTCTGTAAACTTTCATGAGTTTTCAGAAACTTAATATCACATTTGAAGGAGTTAGAAGCAGAGTGGTCTAATACACAAAACATCCAAACTGAGTTTTATATAGTTTCTGTAATATTTTAAGGCCTAGATTTTAGAGGCAAAGTGGTCTAACCCAAATACAGCATTACAGTGGTGCTTGGAATGTTCTTGAAAACACAAAACTTTGAACCCATTTTTCTCAAAAACTACAGAAAGTGCGTTAGATCACTCCGTTTCCAAACCCTTCATTTAATACTAAAGTAAGCTGCTTTTTATAGATTCAAATGGCAATAAAAGTCAAGACTATTTTCAGACTTGCTGCTTCTTAACATTGTACATGTGATTGATCTACAACTTGGCAATATCATCAGTAAAACAACGCAGGATTCAACTTCTTACAGCTGCACATGATTGGACGAACGTTGGACCAATATGGCGACTCAAATGGAAACTTTCTGATATTATGAAAACTGTTTACTAAAATGTTTCTGGTAACATTTGAGGTGAGTAGTACTGCTGAATCCATCTTAGAAGTTTGTTTAAAAATCTTTTAGGTTGTTTCCAGAGGCATTGAGTGTTGAGTAGATGCTCCAGATTTGCCAGAATTAGCCGAGACCTTAAGTTTATGTAAAGCAAGAGAGGCTTTATTTATCTAAACTCTACTAGAGTGCATTTAGAAGCATTGAAGTAGCGCATCCTGCAGAGATGCACCATGAGCTTTAATTTGAACAGCTTTAAACCTACAAAAGTTGGTCGCCCTCTTCTGGCAGTGAGAGTAACTACACAAAACACTTGATGCATGTTACAGGACTGATTCCCTTCTTTTTCAGACTGCAGTCCTGTTTTTTGTTTATCTAGATCAGCTCTACCAACTCCTAGCTGCTGTAGCTGACTTCGTCTCTGGTAATTTAGTTATTCCATATTGACCTAAAATTAGCCGCTACCAGTCCACCAGCGCAGGAATGTCACCATCAGGTTCGATTCCTCTGCAGGTTCACCTGCGTACACCTTGTTACGACTTTACTTCTTCTAGATAATTAAGTTTAATCGACTTTTTAATGCTCTCCCAGCCTGAAATACTGTAAAATACAGATAGATTAACCTGGAATAAATGGGCTGAATCAGCGTTGTGTGAACCTGTTTTACTTGTGTGTAACGGACTTTCATTTAAATGTTAAATTCTGCACTCTAAGCCAACATAGAAATGACTGTGTGGGAGGTATAGCTCTTTTAACACATCGTACCCAACATTTAGGGGTTCAGAAGATTGGATTTCTGCACATGAAGATAAAAAAAGCATTAGATGTAATGTTTTGTTGAAATTTATCGAGCATTTGAGGTCTAATAGACATCAGCGGGTGCTTTGTATCTTCCCTCTCTCAGGTGTTCAGCTCAGTTGGATTGAGATCAGCCAGTCAAGAATCTTACGCCTCTTCAGCCTGAAGAGGCGTAATATTCCGGTTGATTTGACCGTATGTTTAGGATCATCGTTCTATTGAATGATGAAATGCTGTCTGATGAGAGTTGATGCATTTGGTTGAATGTGAGCACACTGAATTCTCCTGTTTACCTCTGAATCCATCCTGCCACTTCCGTCGGCAATAAAAACGTCAATAAATGTGTCATATATGCCGAAGCAACACCAGAGCCACTGCCATGTTTAACGGATGAGATGAAAGCTTTGGGTCGTGACCTGCTGCCTCTTTTCTCCGCTCTGTCTTCTCTTCATCACGTCCAGGGATTTTCAGTTAGATTTTTTCCATCAGTCTGTAACAGTGAGAGTCTTTTTGTGACCCAGCCTTTCTGTAAACCTGCAGTGTTCCTGCATGGTCGCCTCCACATATTGACAGACAACTTGACCTCAGTGTAAGCAGCAATTCTCAGTCTACTGTTGGACGCATGTGAGCTCTTCTGTGCATGAACAAACATGTTGAAAGGACAAATATCTGCACAAGAAGCCTTCAATAGCCAAATGTCCAGTCATTTCTAAACCTTTGCACTTTGGGCACTGTGTTTCTAAAGGACTATGTCTCACACATTTCTATTAAAACTTACATTAAATCTACATCAGTGTAACACAAAGCAGAACAATAATGATGTACAGCTGCATAAATAATACAGTTTGGACTGTAATCATTCTAGTTGCCAAATACTGATTTTACACATAATATATACACAGAGAAGGGATGTTAAAGAGTAATGGTTAATCAATCCATTGCCATTAGTAATTTAACTGATGAAAGATCTAGTTTTCTTGCCCGCAGTGCAAATCCGAGTCATTTAATATTTAGTATCTGCCAATAATGAATGCCAATCCAATACTATTTTCCCTGAAAACCTGTCTTCTTTACATCAGGGGTGTCAAACTCATTCTAGTTCAGGGGCCACATTCAAGTGAAATCACAGCAAAAAACCTAAAAATAACCACAACTCCAAATGCTGCCCTTTGTTTTAGTGCAAAAAAAATACATTCTGAAAATGTTCACATGTAACGAACTTTCTTTTGCAAAACATTATGAACAACCTGAAAATTCTTAGGGTTTCTTAATGTCTTAAGGAAAATAAGTGCACTATCAACAATATTATGCCTCAGGTTATTGCTTACACATGGGCATTACAACTTAAAGATGGCAGAGTGTCTACAAAGGCACAAAACATTTACATACTGCGAACTCATGAAGCTCATCCAGAGAATGCCACTAGTGTGCAAAGCAGCAGTCAAAGCAAAGGTTGGTTATTGAGAAGAATCTAAAATACAGGAATGTTTTGACTTCATTCAGAGGTTTGATGCCTTCAGCGAGAATCTACAATGTAAACAGTCATGAAAATAGAGAAAAAAAACATTAAATGAGAAAGTGTGTCCAAATTTTAAACTGGTAGTGTACATGACCACCTCCATCTCTCTGGAAGCTGAAGTTAACTGAAAGGTGCACAACCGTTCAAAAGTTTGGAGTCACCCAGTTTTCCAGTAAAACTCCCACTTTTATCCATGTTCTAACATAACTGCAGGGTTTTCTAATCATCAATGAGCCTTTCAACACCATTAGCTAACACAATGTAGCATTAGAACACAGGAGTGATGGTTGCTGGAAATGTTCCTCTGTACCCCTATGGAGATATTCCATTAAAAATCAGCTGTTTCCAGCTACAATAGTCATTTACCACATTAACAATGTCTACACTGGATTTATCATTCATTTAATGTTACCTACATTGGGGGGGGGGGGGCTTTTCTTTCAAAAATAAGAACATATCTAAGTGACTCCAAACTTTTGAACAGTAGTGTAAGTTCTAAAGGATCCTACAGACGAACAGCGAGGCCAGAAAGGGCCGAACTTTGCGAGCAGCTCTGTCGTTGCAGTTAAATGAGCTGAATGTGGGACTTTAACAATGGCTGCACCTGTACAGTCACCGTGTGCGAGCGAGCAAATTGCCTGCACTCGGCCCTCCGGAGGGCGGGGGAGTTGACAGTGCAGGCCAGGCCAGACAAATGACCGTTTGCACGTACACACAGTTCTTACACTCCGGGTCAAGTGTTGGAGAGCCACAGATCCATTATCGAGATCAGCCTGCAGAGGATCCAGGTGTCTGGACTCGCAGCGCATTACGTGATTAAGGGGAGTTAAGATGCTGTGCAGGCCCAGTGTGGATGTAGATGCCTGCTCCTGTGTGTTGCAGATGTGTGTGTTTGTGTGTGTTTGCTGCAGACGGGGAGTAAAGGTTTCTGAGTCTCTCTCTGAGCTCTCAGATGAATCAATCCCTGGCCATCCAATTTACACTGTGGGGAAAAGGTGCATCGATCTGGGCCTGGGGTTTCCACAGACGGTGGTCGTTTCCAAAAAAAAAAAGCAGGATGAGTATCAGCTGCAGCGTAGTTTACATCTGGTGGTGGAAATCTTCGAAATCTTCTTGTTTCCAACGCTCGTTGAGAGCGAACCGATGTTAGATGAATCATTTTGGAGAAAGAATGGAACCGTGCAGCATTGGATAAAACCTCCTTCAGGATAGAACTGCAGCATGATAATGATCTTTAGCTTACAGTTACACAGGATTACAGTCAGAAGAACAAGGAGTAGATTAAATGCAAAAGGGTTGATTAAGTCAATAAAGACACACACAAATGAAGACTAAGAGGAAGCTGTGCCAGATCTTAACCCTTACATACTGTTCATAGTTTATGTCTTCACATATGGTCAAACATTCCCTCCTAGTCTGTGACTATACCAACTTTTAAACTTCAGATCTATTTAGAATGTCTAAACAGCTGATGTCACATGAATAAATGTATGATTAATCCTTAATAAATGTCTCAGAGAGCAGGAAGAGTGTATTTTTGAAGTTTTACAACCCTCGTTTTAGGAGAAACACACCTATTATTATGCAGTATCATGTTGTGTTTTAAATAAAAACATAAAAGCCATTAGGATTTAAATTTACTTCATTGAATTTGAAAATGTCATTGGATCCGTTGGAGTTTATAATATGACCGTGTTTAAACACTGCAACCGTTAAACGCTGTCCTCGCTGCTGTATCATGAGAAATCATACTGAACAATATGTTGAACAACATTTTTACAGTTTCTTCATATGATAAATGGTGTCAATTTAAGTTGTAACTTTAGATTTATTTTTTCCTAAGAAGAAGAAGAATCTGCTGGTGGGTTTTGGGATTGAAATGATTAAACATCTCGCAGTTAATTTGCACACCTTACTTGATGAATTAGAAGCTGCATGTATAACTTCAGGTTTGGTTTGTGTTAAATGCAAATGAATCTGCAGAAAAATAAAAAGTTCAGATGCTGGTAGAGAAAACGAGATGACAGGAAATCACTGAGACGGATGTAAAGAAGGAGAATAAAAGAGATTCAGGAGAAACTTGGAGGGGAGACAAGGACAGAGTGATGCAGTGGAGGAGCGACTGATTCCTGTAAACAGATCTGGACGACCTCAGCTTCCTCGTTGAGATGCTCCACATGCCGGGCCAAATAATGACAGAGCAAAATACTGTCGAGCTGTGAAAGCACATATAAACCTTTATCGCTCTCGAGCTTTGACATTTAAAAACACCTCAGAGTAAACATATAACCAATATAAGCAAAGCTCCGTGTTTATGAGGCTGTCGGCGCCGTACGTCTCACGTGTTTATCATCGTCAGGAACGTGTCGGAAAAATCAATCTCAATCTGAGCCTCCTGAAGTCGCCAGAATTCACATGCCATCGGTGCGTTTTACAATCAACGGCAAAGGTCTGGAACATGGATCATGTCGATCTCCGGGTTAATCTCATCGTCCTGCAGCACAGCTCGGCGACCATCATCTGTCTGATGGTTTCTGCTGCACTGGACCAACACTGATGGCTCAAACTCAAGGATTCTGTTTGACATTTTGTGGTTAAGGCAATAAATTTTTACGTGATGACATTGGACTGAAGGGTTTGGGGTTTTTTTGAAGGATGAATTCAACTAAAACATTCCTGCAGTGGTATGCTGACAGTTCTGGCTCAGATTCTAGGTATTGGTCTCCATCATTTCTTAAACCACGGTACAATAAATGTGAACGCAACAGTCCCTTGGAAAAAACATTCCAAATGAGGCCATAGATTCTACCATGTTTATGAAATGCTAAAAGGATAAGCAAGACAGCAAAGTTTTCCAAGGTGTTCCTAGGCCAGATGAGATATGTAAGCCCTCCAGACACAGCTAGAAGAAAAGATCTGAGAAAGTTCAGCAAAGTTTTAGTGATATTATGATATTATGAGCCGTATGTTCTTTTTTAGTTCCCAGAATGTTCTTCTTCAAGCTAAGAATAGCAAAGATGTTCTAGAAATGTTTGGAGGCGCTGAACTGTTACGGCGCAATGTTCTCAAAAATACATTTTGCACTGAAAATAGTCTTCTTTTGTTGTCATGTCACATTGAGGAACCTTGTGGGAATGTTTTAGTGATTCTGCAATATGTTCCCTCAACAGCATCCTGAGAACTTTTTTTAAGGTATTTTTTGGGTCTTTTTCAGCTTTATTGATAGGACAGCAGTGAGAGAGAGACAGGAAAGTGGGGAGCAAAGGGACAAGAGCTGGATTCAAACTCATGACTAGTGTGTCGGGGACTATAGAATCTGTTTATGGGTCGCCCACTCAGCCTGTTGAGCTACAGGGGCACCCAACATCCTCAGAAATTTGCAGACAGAATGTTCCACCTTTGGTAAAAGAACCCACACCTTGGCATAAAGGTGTATTGGCTATGGAGACTTAAGGGACAAAGACAGACTAGCTTTTGTCTTTGCAAACTCAGACAAACCAAATCCAAAATGATGAAGCATCAGGAGACTCTCAGACTAATGCACCTTAAATACGACGTACACACAAATGAACAAAACCTTTAAAACAGTCATCAACCTTTAAACTGTCTTGACTTCATCGCCTACCTCAGCGTCACAGAGGAGTCCATGCAGCAGCCAGTAGACCATGATGATGCCACCGCTGCTTTAAATACCCCCAATCAGGGGCGGAGCCATTGGAGGAGTCGATCCACTTCCTGGGTGGTGCGTTCAAGAGCTATCAGGAAATACTGCATTCACCCGAACACATAAGTTCCTACTACATTATCATAGAACGCAATCTCAACAACCTCCAAACGACCTAATAAGAACATTTTGAAGATTCTAAATATCTTTGAATGTATTTGAGCTTCTGCCTGGAAAACCTCCAAAGGAAGGCGACTAGGAGGCATCCTAATCATGTGTTAACCCAATTCATCTGACTTCTCTCTAGACACAGATGAGACAACTCTACTCTGAGCTCCTTCTGGATGTCCGAGCCCCTCACCATGTCTTTAAGGAGAGTAAAGAGATGTCACACATTAGACGTTCATGGACCATTGGAAAGTTGAGAACCTTTTCTGTTTTTTGCGATGATGAATGGTGTCATCTTTGTGATTTTTCTTTATTAAAGAAAACACACCTTTAAAACCTGCAGGTATAAACATTAAAAAGTGACTCCCACAGTAGATTTGTAGACATTTCTTGACTTATTAGAAGTTGTATCTATAACTTCAGGTTTGGTATGTATGAAATGAATCTGTAGAAAAATGCTGGTTCAGCTCTTGGTGTGAGAGTTCTGTGAGGTATCTTAATCAGAAAACCAAACCATTTCAGCCGGATCCTTTCAAAACAAAGAAGCGACAACTCTAGTCTGAGCTGTTTCTGGATGTCTGAGCCCTTCACCATATCTTTAAGGCTCAGACAAGTAAAGTGATTTTAAGGTCAAATCACAATTTCAAGCTTAGATTTGGTTATTATTCCTGAAACACATTAGACGTTCACAGACCATTGGAAAGTTGAAAACCTTTTCCGTTTCTTGCAATGATAAATGGTGTCATTTTGGTTTCTTTTATAGAAAGCATGCCTTTAAAACCTCCAGTTTTAAAAGATTAAACATCAAAAAATGTCTTCCATGGTTAATTTACACTTTCATTATGATTTATTGGAAGCTGTATCTATAACTTCAGGTTCGGTATAGATTAAAAACCAAATGAATCTGTTGAAAAAAGTTGGTTCCACATTTTGAGAGATCTGGGTCTATCCCAGGGTCTCCACTTGGAAAATCTCCAAAGGAAGACAACCAGGAGGTATCTTAATCAGAAAACTGAATCATTTCAGCTGGATCCTTTCAAAACAAAGAAGTGACAGCTCTACTCTGAAATATTCATTCTTTATCTAAAGCTGAGCCCAGCGATCCTACGAAGGAAACTCCATCTTTCGGTCATTACCTAGAGCTCATAACAATAGGTGAGGGTTGGATCGACCTATAAATGTATCCCTCTGGATCAGCTCCCTCTTCACCACGACATTCCGATCCAACACCTTCATTACTGCTGATGCTGCATCCATCCATCTGTCCATCTCATGCTCCATTTTCCCATCATTCATGAACAACATCCCGAGATACTTAAACTTCTTTGCTTGGGGAAAAATCTCCCCCTTAAACCCAGAAGGTCCTGCCAGAGAAGCACAGCTTTAGACTCAAAGGTGCTGACTTTAGTCCCAGTTGCTTCACACTCTCTGAACTAAAGGTGTTGTGAATACATCAGTCACAACTTGTCCTTTTTTGTAGGCTGCAGTTGAGACTGTTTATGCGAGAAGCAATAAAATATGTACAGCATAAAACCGTCATATTTCACATCACAAAACAAGAATGGTTTACGGGACTGGAAGGAAAACAGAAGGACTGACAAAATTCAAAAGCATAAATGCAGCTTTACTTCTGACATGAACTGATTTATTGTGGCATCTAACTCATCCACATGTCAAATATCTGGAATTCAGACATCCTTACAGCCTGTTCAGTTCTGAAATATGGCATTTTTAAAACAACATGTGACTTAATATGTGAAATTATTTTCCAGATTTGGTTAAATTTGATAGAAAACTTCCAAAAGTAGCCAGATGTGTCACTGTTTGGGGTTATAATGTGCGAATAAAGCAATATGGCTCCAAAAGCTCTATTATGAGTTGTTGCCAAGTTCAGGAGGCAAAAAGTCTGGAAACTTACTAACAAACCAATTATCGTTGAAAAGATTCACATTATCTGTAACCTTTTTTCACATTCTATCCGGTGTTACACCAAGAAATCACCTTAAAATCAGATGGACAGAAGTTTTCTGCACCAAAAACTGTTTTCTATTTTATCTGAACACTAGATGAAGCTAAAACAATATCAGCTGATTCCAAAACATGACAGCTGCTGATTATTTTTACCATTACAGGAGTCCAAACGCTTTCAAAAAATAACCGAGACGGGTGATTTTAATTTTTTTTCCTTTCATTGACATTTTCCAGTAAACAGTGTGGAGCTGTCACACCTCCTGTAAGAACATTTCATCCTTCAAAGCAGAAAGCTTGATTGCTTGTTTGAGCGTTGTTTATTGTGCTCAGTGTTTGGACCAGCATGGCAGATTAAGCAGCTAATCTATATTTGAAACGCATATAAAAACATCAAAGGTAAACGCTGCTCGTAGGAAACAAAGGGTCTTGTCAATTTGATGTCTTTCCTTTTTTAACCGAGTCATCAGTTTTTATTCATTTCAATATGCAAAGTCTTCAATGTACATAAGAATTCCATCACATTGTCTTTGCATTAATATCATATTTAATATCATTTAATTGAGATAAGAGATCATTGAGCAAGATTTTGAGCAAGTCCTGGTATGATGCCTCGTCTTAGTGGTACACGAGGTCAACCAAGTCTGCAAATCAGATGAAAAACATGGATTTGTTGACCTGAATTGATCATTATGTGTTTAAAAACAATGTTTTGCGTCTTAAAGGTTGGATTTTAAAGCACCACTAGCAGCAACGTTATTGTGCAAGACACTTGTGCCACATTAAACTAGAGTTTGAAGGCTTCTTCAGTGGGACTTCTTGCAATTTAAGTATCACCAAAGTAGGAAGTAGAAAATACCAGCCTTACATTGACTTCAGTGTCAGACCTACCCATATTTCTGCAAGAGTCCTGACCTCAACCCGATTCAGATGCTGTAGCATGACCTCAAGAGAGCGATTCACACCAGACACCCCAAGAATACTGTTGAACTGAAACAGGATTGGTCCAAAACTCCTCCTGACCATCGTGCAGGTCTAATCTGTAACCACAGGAAATGTTTGGTTGAGGTTATTGCTGCCAAAGGAGGGTCAACCAGTTTCCACCCTGCATTTTGAATGTTTGCATGTTATGTTCAATAAAAACATGAAAACATAATCTTTTGTTTAGGCAGACTGTGTTTGTCTATTGTTGTAGATTAGATGAAGATCAGAACACAGTTTATGATCAATTTATGCAGAAATCCAAGTAATCCCAAAGGGTTCGCATACTTTTTCTTGCAACTGTACATACAGTGCCATGAAAAAGTATTGCCCCCGAATAGAAATCTTCTATTTGTACAAAGTAAAATTATATGCAGGAGGTAAACAGGCCAGTAAAAGTGAAAGGAACAAGATTATACACACACAGAGTACTGACTGGGCTATGAGATTCAAGTGGAACAGACGAGGGTGGAAAAAACAATCAAAAAAGGAGGGAAAACACACAAAGGGAGGAAGCATGAGCAGTAACTTTGGAATAAAACAGAAAATAACTGAAAGGAGACTTGGATATATATACAAAGGGAAACCCATGAGACATGGGGAAAAGAAACACGAACAGGAGTCATGTTAAAAAAATTTAAAAAAAAAAACCCAAAACAAACCAGAAGCCAAAACTGACAATATGCTGTGATTTATTCACTTTGTCATCATAAGCTGCAGTCAGTCACCTTCTGCTGCACTCTCAATCAGCAGGTAGAGTCCTGTGGTCTTTATATGTAGACTATTTGTCATATTTCTAATTCCAGTCTTTAGATAATTCATCAAAGCCATCACAGAGGACGTACGAGTGTTTCGCTTCTCCAACGATCCCAGCGGCTTGTTGTGCTTGAGTCCTGGAATCTTCACCGCAATCTGCTAAAGAGATGAGGTTCATTTGTCTTTTTAAGTAGCACAAACACACAAATTGCTCTGTGTGGCTTCGTGCCTCACAACAAACCACCACCCTGCTTCCCCCCTCCGCCCCAAAACAAACTTGCGTGCAACATTTCCAAACCAATTAGGGACGTAATTAATGAAACCCAGCACCTGTAGCGCCACAGCAATCACCAGAGAGGGGACAGTGAAAAATGTAGCAATCAAATTAATCAAGCAAAAGGCACAGACCAATTACTCACAAACCATCTAGAGTGTGGCGCCGCAGTCGGAGAACAGGTGATAGTTATCATTAAATTAGAGGGAGATCAGCGGCTCGGCCTGTTTCATCATGTGGTACCTTGATGAACCGCCGGCCGGGTGGAGCATTGCTTCTTCTTTTTTTTTTTTGCGGCAGACAAGGCAGGCCATATGCTGGATTGTTTAAGAGGAGAGCAGCAGAGGTGGCGGGATAATGATTAATGAAAATGCGAGCGACTCTGCGGCGGCAACACAACAACATCTGGTCGTGAGTCGGGCCCTCGTGTACATCCAGAGGCTCGGTGGGAGTCCTGCAGGTGAACACTCCCATTCAGACTGCAGAGTTTACAGAAAGTTGTCCGAGTAGATGTTTTCTCCTTTTTTTTGGGAGGTAATTCGCAGCCGTTCCACTGATTCTCTGAACACTGCAGAGAAAACATTCAGAATCGTAAAGCGCCTCTCTGGTAATTGATTTAACTCCTCAAACTCATCTTTTTGTTGCAAAGTTGCACATTCAGAAGCTATTTTTTACCTTCAGATGTCTAAGATGTTGCTTCCTTTAGAACAGGGGTGTCAAAATCATTCTAGTTCAGGGGCCACATGCAGCCCATTTTGCTCTCAAATGAGCCGGACCAGTAAAATCACAGCATAAAAACTATAGCGTTGAACGGGTCCTCGCATCCTTGCTGGTCAGCGAATCCAAGCATGTCCACCAGGTGGCGCTGAGACTGAGAGTGCATTTCCACCTATGTATCTGGTGAAGGCCGGACTCTGATCATACATGTAAAGTCTGAGGCAGATTGGAGCATGTGGAGGCCAGTTAGACGGCACTTCCTGTTTCATGGCGAGCCATCCAAAATGTGTGAAAGGTGGTGCTATTGCTGTGACTGTATATTGGCCTGTGAATGTTATCAGATTGGAAGTCTGATCATACATGTAAAGTTTGAGGCAGATTGGAGCATGTGGAAAGCACTTCCTGTTTCATGGTGCAACATACAAAATGGCCACTTTCCGCTGGTCGCCATTTCACTCCCTCAGACTTTTGCAGAGCATTTTGATAGCTTTAGATCATTCATGCCTGGTGTACTTCATGGCCAAATTTGAGCTTTCTCGGGATTAATATCGTCCAAATTTAAAACTTGCCTAAAATAACTTGAAATTTCTCCAAAGTAACAAAAAATGTCCAAACTGACTCAAGAATTGTCCAAAATAACCTGAAAACTGTCCTAAACTACTGTAGACTAGTTTAAAATGACTTCGATTTTGTTCAAAACAACAGTTTTGAGTCATTTTGGACAATTTTTAGACAGTTCAGAGTCAACTATAGAAAAAAATACTTGTCAAGATCTGGAGATTATTTTAAATTTACATTCATTTCCACTTCTGTGCAGTAATCCTGACCACCACACCAATCAAACTAAAGTGGAAACTATTAAGGAAGAAGGTTAAGTTATCCCTCTGCCTTCTAAATGTGTGAAATTTATACATAAAAAGTTGTAGCAGTACATCAAAAATTGGGTTCAACCAAATCACTCTTTGGTACTAAAGCTGACATCATGTTGCGCAATGTTCACCGTCTTCTCTGTAATTTTTACACTTCGCAAAGTTGTCCTGTATGTTTGACACCTCCGCTCTAGAAAATGAAGATCTATGATGTTTCTCTCTATGAAACTGGCCCCACTCCCGACAGCTAACAGAAAACTACTCTAAACTCTGCAATGGTAAGTTGTGATATTAAAGCTGATTCTGCAGAAGGATAATGATACAGAAATCTCCATCCTGCAACAAGCATTAGACAAACGTTTTACGGTAAAACTTGCTCTCAATGCAAATAAAACCAAACAAATGCCACAGAAATGGTCACTAATCTGACTGGGCAGAGCATTGAGAGGGTCTCTGAGTACAAATATTCGGATACCCAAGTATTTAAAGATACCTAAGAGTATTTAGACATCTTCTTGAATTTCTTGGATCAAAAACTCACGTTTAAAATTTGAAATTGATTCAAAATTGGGTATTTCTACAGAAACAGTTACTTTTCTTCAGCAGAAAGTGAATAGTCAAAGTTCTAGTCTGTCTTAGATTATGGAGATGTCCACTACAGACTTCCTTGTTAAACTCGTCATCAATTTATTATTCTACTCGTTCAAATTATTGGTTGACATTGCATGTCTGCTGCAGACAGCTGGAACATTTCAGAGTAATTACTGAAGCTTCCTGCACCTGTTGGTCAGTTTAAATCCAAGATTTCACTGCTTTTGAACATAACTGATTTTAAGTTCTGTTTGCTTGCTGACTGTTGCCCATTGATTCTGTTGATAGCACCATTGGCATTACATTCCTTGAGATTAAAACAAAAGTCAAATAAAAGTTGACAGGATTGGTTCGGCAGGTTTCTTACGGAAGAAACACAGAAAGTGTGACCCCATTTTTGAGATTATCATCAGTTCGCTGGAGTTTCAAGGTGGAAACACTCAGTCGTGACTGTTTATTATGCTCATTATGTATGTTTTAGTGGATAAGAAACACCGTATGAACCTATTTCAAGATGTTATTTATTGCAATAATAACGGTTTCTGTTCACTATTTCCAACTCCAAGCTGAAGCAAATCTCATGCTTGAATCAGATGAGCAAAAAGACACTAATCAGTCGAACCTGTTTAATTAATACCAGAACGTTTTCATGACTCAGACATGGTTACAAAACCCTTGTCTACATGTCGTGTCGGCATCAATGAGACTTTGAAATTAGGAGTTTCTGCTCTGCTGAACAGGCAGGGGTGCTCCCCGATGGCAAATAGGACTTTTTGAAAATGTTGGCATGAAGGACCAGGAAGTTGGAATCAGCTGAAGTCGTTTAACAATTCAGAGACGCAGTTTGTGGAGCTGTTTCGTCTTTAGAGCAGAATATTAAAACGTTGCTGGTGGTGCATTCGTGTGCACTGGCATGTCTAATTCCTTTACATTCTGTTCATTTGCACATTTGATAACTTTGACCTCCTGGTGTTACGGTTCATTTTCTCGATCTTCATCTCAAACACAATTAACTCATTTTCTTTCCTTAATTAAACAGGGTCATGCTTTTGAACTGTAAGTAACAAGTTGCATCTCCACCATCAGACCAATCAGTAGAGTAATATGCATAAATCCCATGAGTCCTTCGTCTTTTCTAAATGATAAGTGCACCTAATGTTCCTGTCCAGTCTGATGGTTGATATGCATTGGATTGCTGACAAGAGCATATCTGGGCTCTTCAGAAAGTCAAATAAAGCAAAGCCTTGTAGATAAAAACAGTGGAACAGATGGTAAATTTGCAGTAGAACTATTCCCTATGTGCAACAACAGAATGAGCAGTATCACTGTAGCTAAAGTCAGTACATCTTTCATTTCTGAGATTCAAATCTTTCCTTATTTTTAATGACATGGAGGGTAACAGCGTTTCACCAATTTCTAAAGAGATGTTCTCTTATGCTACAGAGACTATTTTTAGCAGCTCTTTGCTGGAGGAGTTGTGTTGCTCAACCATTCTCTTTAAAATGCTCAAGTCTTGCCCTTTTCCTTCAGTAAAAACTTGTGTGGGATTTTTGGCAGTGAGTTTTGGATGATTCTCGTGCTGGAATATCTTCTTCAAGCTTGGACTCATCTTGTCTGTTAGTGTTTTGGTTTATCGACAAACATTCATGGTGCATCTATAAATACCATCTTACCAACACCCTTTGCACTCATGCATCCTCATATCATCACACTCCCACCTTTGTGCTTCACTGTTAGGACTATGGATTCACTGTGATTGTCCTGGTCAGGAGAGACACAAACTGGCTCCATGCTCCATAGATAGGGGAGGGACACAAAACTGCCACAAAGAGACACAAAATGGATCTGTGCTTCACTGTTAGGACAATGCATTCACTGTGATTCCAGTATTCATCAGACTTCTGTTAATGGTCTTTAGCAAAGTTTAATCTTGCACTGAAGACAAAGCAAGTTTTTTTTTCCCCCCTTGTCCTCCATCCATAGATGTTGGCTTTTTAAATGGTCCTTCACACTGAGCTGGACAGAAACTGATTTCTTTTGATAACCGCTGTCTGTTTTTCACAGCTAGATTGCAAAAGTAGTTCACTGTTGGTGCTGCTGTTTTAGAACCACTGTAGCCATGATTAGTGGTACTACAGCTCCTTCCACACCTCTGATTACTGCTGCCACTGCCTTTCACTGATATTTAGTTGACCTTTACTTTTCTGTCTTTGAGAATTGGATTTTTCAGCCATGATGATAGACAGACGGACGGACGGACGGACGGACGGACGGACGGACGGACGGACGGACGGACGGACGGACGGACGGACGGACGGACGGACGGACAGACAGACAGACAGACAGACAGACAGACAGACAGATAGATAGATAGATAGATAGATAGAACCCACAGGTCCTAAAGTGGGAAAGTTCACAGCTCGTTTTAGAACCATGTTCATGCAGGTGAGCTGATTGGAAATCACAGGTGGATCACTGGTTTCATAACTTGAGAGTTTCTACTTGGAGGCCTGTATTTTGAATTTAATTTTGTTTCTAAAACATCTTTTTGTTATTGTTCATTAGAGAAAATACTTGTGATGTTGATGTAACTGATATTGTATATGAGTGTGTTCACTACTCTTGGATATTATATACATCGT
Source organism: Amphiprion clarkii (assembly GCA_027123335.1). NCBI lineage: Eukaryota > Metazoa > Chordata > Actinopteri > Pomacentridae > Amphiprion > Amphiprion clarkii. The sequence continues at coordinate 2,616,265 of CM049581.1, read as the reverse complement.
TCATTAAATGTCACCTGAAAGGTTCAACACAATGCAGACATTAAGTGTAATAATATTTTAAAAATCCCACTTTAACTTTAAGGCATTGAACAAATAAAAGAACATTAGGCTTTTGTGTTGTACTGGGAGGATGTCCTGACTTTTCTTTGTAGCTTCGCTGCAGACTGCCTCCTTCAATGCCAGCGTTTGCAGCGTGCTGTTTTCGACCTTGTCATTAGTAATGTTGTTTGTCACTGCGAAGGAATGAACTGCTCTGCGTGGTGCAAATTTGATTAAAGCCTCCATCGGAATGGTTAATAAACGGCGGAGGGCTGCAGGAGCATGCGGTGGAAACAAAGGCTGGGCTGAGAGCACGTAACGGGAGTGTGAACGGCGTGGCGCATTTCAATCGGTGGAGGCGTGAGAGGTGCTGTCCTGCTGCTGATTAGCCTGGATGTGCCTTAGAGGTCGGCCGGATGGAGGCAGCGCTGATGGACTGAGCGTAATAACCTGCTGCTGATTCACAAACCAGAGGCCCGGAGTCGCTAAAGCACGGCCGACAAGTAAAACGCCGGACAATAGCTGCTCCGTAGCAGGTTCTGATTATGCAAAGTGCAGGATTTTCCTCAAAGGTCAAACAACGGAAATCCATTTTGTGTCCAAATTATCTCGGGAGGGTGAATGTCTGTTTCATCCAGAAGCAACAGCAGGAAACACATTTCAGATTTTAAAGTTAGCTCAACAAAACTTGTCATTATCTGGTTTAACTCAACCCAACAACAGCACAAAGCAGTCACACAAACCCAGTTATCAGCCAATTAAACCAACCCAAATTGGTGAAAAATTTGTAATTTCACTGAATTCTCTCATTTAATTTTTCAGATTTTTGAAATGCATGAAAATAAATTATATGTCTAATGTAAAGTAACAAAACAAAGAAGACAGAAAACAAGAGTTATCTGTAAAAACTCTTATTTTAATCCAAAATTAACATTTAGAGATTACAGACAGTTACCAGAATCATAACTTTTTATTTAATTACAGCTGTTTATCAGACAATTAAGTCAACCCAAATTGGTGAAAAAAAGTGTAATTTCACAGAATTTTCTCGTTTTATTTTTCAGATTTTTTTCACATTTTTGAAATACAACAAAAATATCAATAAAATTACAAAAGCAGACACACGTCTAATGTAAAGTAACAAAACAAAGAACATGGAAAACTCACATCATATGATCCGAAATGAACAGTTAGATAGTTGTAATAACTCTTTGTTAAATTACAGCTGGTTATCAGGCAATGAAGTCAACGCAAATTGGTGAAAAATGTGTAATTTTACAGAATTTTCTCACTTTTTTCACATTTTTAAAAATACACAAAAATATCACTAAAATTAAAAAACAGACAAACATGTATAATGTACAATAACAAAAAAGAAGACAAGAAAACTAGATTTTAATGGAAACTCACATCATATGATCCAAAATTAACAGTTATATTGTCAGAATCATAACTTTTTGTTTAATTACGTGATAAATCTAGTAGCAGCTTTATCGTCATTCTACTGAGGTCAGACAACAATATAACTTTAATTTGGATGGTGCTCCTGATGCATAAAAACAACAAAAATAAAGAAACAAACAATTCAAGGTAAAAAAAAAAAACGTATTAGAATTAAATAAAATGTAACATAAAAGCAGAATATAAAAGTGCATCAGACAGGAGCAATATTTGCATCCATTAATTTCAATATTATTACTACTTTAAAAAACAATTTAGTTAGAATTTTATTTTACAGTCAGAAATATTGTTTAACAATTAAGATTTGTCAGATATATGAGATATTTAGGTAAAGTTGTGTGTAAAAGTTTATATTTATGACAAATTGCAATTTGAAACTGAATTAATAGCTTAATAAAAGTATCTTGACTTTTTTTTTTACATTACTTTATATAAAATTGCAGAATTAAACCCAAATAATAATGGCACTTTTTTGCACCATTAAATCTGATTGTTTGTATTATAACATTATTCAAATATATTTATAGGTAAGTTGTTGTTTTTAAACATGTAAATGTCCATCATTAAACTATTTTTTTAAAGTTAATTAATCTGAAAAAAATATTAACTCCACTGTTATGCACCCTAGGCTCAAAGGGCCACAACAAACGTGGAGGACACAGTGAGCTATCAAAAATAAAGCGCTTTTATTTTACATGTCGTTATATATTACTTTGTACAAATATAAATAAAGGTTGTTGGTTCACCGCACGCTGGGAGATGGTCCTGGTGTCCTGAGGAGAGGCGAGAGACCAGGTGATTAGAGTTGGGCAGATTAAATAACAGGCAAGGAGCACCGGGCCCAGGTGCCCCTGATTATCAGGCCCGTCCCACAGTTAACCCCATGATGGCTGGGGCCATCACACCACAAAAAATAGACCTTATCTGCATACAAACAGCCTTAATTTTTTAAGGCTATTTTAATGTGGAAAATTAGTGTATTTTTATGATGCGGTAGTTTTTATTTTTTGTTTTTTGCTCAGATCTAAAGCCAAACTATAAACTGTAAACCCAAACTAATATGAGGAATTAAAAAGCATAATACAGACTAAAAGCAACACAGCTGCAGCAGCCAAAGTCAGGAAGGAAAGCTGGCAAAAAAAAATCCTGCCAAACCGTGAGAATGTGTGAATAATTACAGTTTATTAATATCAGTGCCCCGTCATTAAGGCACAGCAGATCTGACTATAATTACACTCGTGTCTTCCATTAAATTAATGTGCTGCAGATGTATTCTTATGGCTCAGTCTGATTCTTCCAGCTGCAACTCCAACAGAAAAACATCATTCAGTCGACTTATTGCAAATCCTATCAGGTCAGCAAGCAGGTTGTAAAGTTTTAGTGCCTGTTTTAGGATTATATCGTTGTACGAAGGACGACAGAACAATGGAAGGAGTTTGAAATTTCTTGTGGTCAACAGCAGAAAAATAAAGGAAAGCAAGAAAAACAGACGTTCTCTCCTCTGAGGATCTATATTTCTGCTATCCATGCTCACCAGGGGTTCATGCATTCATGCCATTTTCCCAGAGAACCGACTGGTCAGTAGATGATCTACTGCATGTTCTCAAACAGAACCAGCTCTGGAGCAGAAAACCACCATCGTAACCCTAAAGAACCCAGAAATAAACCTGAAAATACCTCAATATCCTCAGATCCTGCTTCATAGTCCAGACCTCTGCTGGGGGTTTTATTCCCAAAACGTTCTGAGAAAGTTCTGCAAATGTTTTCCCAGCATGTTCTTCTTAAAGATTCCATTCAAAAGACTGAAGGGTTGTATTTGGCCTGAAACATGAAAGATCAAAGATCAGAGCTCATCTTCACTCCACTAAAAGTTACAAATCCAGTCAGAAACCTCAGTGTCATTATTGACTCAGACCTGAACTTTAACAACCATTTGAAAGCTGTTCCTAAATGTGCCTCAAACCACCTGAAGAACATGCTAGAATCAAGGGTTCCTGTCTGGAGAAGACGCAGAGAAACTTGTTCATGCATTTATTTTCAGTAGGTTACATTATTGTAATGGTGTCTTTACAGGTTTTAACAAGAAATCAATGAAGCAGCTGCAGCTGATCCAGAACTCCAGAACCAGAGTCCTAACTAACACCAGGAAACTGGACCATATTACACCAGTCCTCAGATCACTGCACTGACTTCCTGTTAGTCAAAGGATAGAGTTCAATCCTGACTTCTGGTCTACAAAGCACTGAATGTTCTTGGACCAAAACACATCCTGGACTTATTATCTCCGTATGAAGCATCCAGAGCCCTCAGGTGATCAGGAACAGGTTTACTGTGTTCCCAGAACCAGAACCAGAACCAAGACTAGTGAAGCAGCATTCAGCTATGATGCTCCTCACCTGTGGAACAAACTTCCTGAACACCTGAGTTCTGCTCAGACTGTTGGCTCTTTTAAATCAGGCCTGGAAACCAGATTGTTTGCTGCAGCTTTCTCTTATATAGTCTGTTTTCTTGACGTTGAATGCACTTTTATCTTTTATTTCTATGATTTTAATGTATGTTCACCCTTAAATATTTTTTCTGAATGCATTTCTCTGCCATTGTAAAGCACCTTGAATTGCCTTTTGTTATGAATTGTGCTCAACAAATAAACTTGCGTCACTTAAGGGCAGGATAAGTAAAGATGTTTGAAACATGTTTGGTGATAACATTGTTAGAATGTTTTGCTCTGACATTTTCAAAACTGAGAACCTTCACTTGTGGGATTGTTTTAAAGGTTCTGTAATCCGTTCCCTCAACAACATCCCCAGAACATTGCAGACAGAACGTTCCACTTTTGTTAATTCATTACATTACAGGAACGTTTCATAAAAAAATCAACTGAGGCCTCGATAACGTCTGGAAAACTTTTCGAATGTTAGTTTGGGAACATTCCTTTTTTTGTCATCGAAAACATCATCTGAATGTTGACATCATATTAACTGAGTAGAAACATTAGTGGAGATGAAAAATATTCTTAAAAGGTTCTTTGAACGTTTAATTAAAACATCTTCTTTCAAAAAGTACCGTCTTTGTTTGTCCTGCCTGCTGTTTTCTTGCATAAATAAAATGTTGAAGCTGCTTTAATCAATATTTTTGTTGCATTAAGAACTTATCTAATGAGTATACGTAATGTGAAAGTTGGTCCTAATGGAGTCTCCTCTTAGTTCTACAGAGACTTTTAGCATCTTTTAGCTCCTTATTTTGACTTTAGAACCCACAGCTGCTCTCATAAATCCAGCCACAGAGGTGACAACTCACTGAAGGAGTTGGTTCAGAACACTCAAAGAACCTTTTGTTGATTCACCAGAAACAAGACTTTAAATGAAGCATGTTTTCAAATAATAACTAATTATAACTATCCAACAAGCAGTTTGTGTTGCAGTTAAAAGATGGACTAACACTTTATAAATTCTGTTGTATTCCAGTGCACACATAGATTTTTTTTTAGATGATTGTGTTTTAATAGCAGCACATCGAAGAGGTGAGGAAGAAGATTCATCATCAGACCAGGGGGCAGATTTAATCAGCCATATATCTGGTGGATTAAATCATAAATACCTAATCCATGTCCACAGGTGTTGAACAGGACGCAAAGACGCATTTTCACATCCATTAGGTGTAAAATGACCCGTTTGTGGTCGTATAGAAAGTTTGTGCTGCATGTTTTATGTGTTGTTGTTGGGCAGTTTGTTTTATTCTTGTACAGTAGTGAATATTTTCAGCTTTTTATTCACTGGTTTTATCTCATGGTTGGAGTCGTGACGCTCACCAAAGTCTACTGCACAACACAGATACCAAAGTAACCAAATTCAGCCACCAAGTGGATTTCCATTTGTTTTTTGGATTAGTTTGTTATCTGTACTGTACAGATGGATTCTACAGTGCAGACACATTGGAATTTTGGTCATTTTTGATTCATGAGGTTCTAGAAATTGGCCCGGCTCCGACACCAGGGACCCACAATCCCATTATACCGAGTCGCTGATTGTGAACTACATTTGGAAATGTGACTAATTCCCTTCTTTATTTTTTTATTTCTCTTTTAACAGCTCGACTGGAATCGGAACAAACACATCATTAAATCGGCAATGTCCCACTGTCATTGTCATTATGAAACTCAGTTTGATGCCAACATCTTTCATTAAAAAAACATGCTTTGAGTTTCCTTCGCGTACGGAAACGTGACGCCGGTCGGTGGCCGGCGAGTCCCGGGAAAACCGCTCCCTGCTTCAGGAGCGTTTTCAAATAATACCATTAAAAATAATAATTGATGAAGTTGGCTCTGAGCAAAGGCACTAAGCGCTTTAAAAGCTTTCCGTCGTCTTCAAATACAATTTCAAAATCAATATTTCATTAAGTGGATAGAGGTGCAATGTTCCTTGTTAATAAAGCAGGTTTGGCTCGGTGCAGAGTGAACGCTTGGTGTTTCTCAGACGGGGAGGTGGACCGTTATGTTCCACCCGGCCTTCACACATCCACTCCATTCTCCACACTCTCAGGCTCGGTCCTCTCCTGATTGTTTCTGTGTTTATGGCCCATTTTACGACCGAAGAGCGTCTGATCTCCAGCGTCGCCGGCCGTCAGGTGACTTTCCCGGCGGCAATGCCGAGAAACAAACAGGACCGTGGCCCTGGTTCAGCGCGGTGCTAACAACGCTGTAAATACACAGCGAAATTCAGGAGAGATTAAGGTCGCAGGACGCTTTTTTCAGAGACAGAACACTGCGGTTAAAGGGATGTCGGTCTGTTGTTCAGACAGTGAAGGAGACAGACGAGCTGCTGTATCTGTCACTGTCAAGATCAGAGAAAAGGTCTGCTGAGGAAGTTTCACGCCTTAAATATGGAGAATCAACGTCGTTGCAGTGAGAAGAGAAAAAATATGCATCACATTTAAGGAGAATTACACCAATCTTTGACCACAAAGAAGGGAAAATATCAGTTTGATGGCCACAGCAGCGTTCACATTTTATTGTAATGTAAAACATACACTCATTGACCACTTTATTAGGTACACCTGTCCAATCACATGGCTGCAACTCAGTGCATTTATTCATGTAGACGTGGTCCAGACAACCTGCTGGAGTTCATCAGAACGTTGAAGAAAGGGGATTTAAGTAGCTTTGAACGTTGCAGGGTTGTTGGTACCAGACAGGTTGGTCTGAGTGTTTCACAAACTGCTGATCTGCTGGGATTTTCACACACAACCATCTCCAGGGTTTACAGAGAATGATCTGAATAAGAGAAAATATCCAGTGAGCTGTGTGGATGAGAATGCTTGGTTGATGTGAGAGGTCAGAGGAGAATGGACAGACTGGTTGGAGATGACAGAAAGGCAACAGGAAGTCAAATAACTGCTGGTTACAACCAAGGAATGCAGAATATCTCTGAACCACAACACGTCCAGCCTTGAAGAAGATGTTCTACAGCAGCAGAAGACCACACCAGCTGCCATTCCTGTCAACAAAGAACAGGAAACTGAGGCTACAATTGGAACAGGTTCCCCAAAACTGGACAATAGAAGACTGGAAAAACGTTGTCTGGTCTGATGAGTCTCCATTTCAGCTGCAACATTCAGATGGTCACATTTTGGTGGAAACAACATAAAGCATGGATCCATACAATTAGAAAAGTTTGACAGAAAAAACATAAAGGCTAATAATGACAAAAAATGACAAAAAAAATAAATAAAAAGATTGAAAATGACAACAAAATGAGACAAAAACAACAAAAAGTTTGAAAATGACAAAAAGTTTGACAAAAAACAATAAGATTAAAAATGCCAAAAAATGCCAAAAAACAACAGAAAGCTTGAAAAGGACAAAAAAAATAGGACCAAAAAACAACTGAGATTGAAAATGACAGAAAATTAGATTAAAAAACAATAAAAATATTGAAAATGATAAAATTAGACCAAAAAACAACAAAAGGATTGAAAATGACAAAAAATAGAACCAAAAAACAACAAAAAGACATTGAAAATGACAAAAAAATAACAAAAGGCGATTAAAAATGACTGAAGTTTAACTAGAAGTGTGATTCTCATTTCTCTGCTCTTTTAGCCCACATTCCCCCCACTTACAATCATATTCTAACAGAACAGTTTTCAAATATTTGGTTAATAACTGACACATTTGGCACACTTGAAACTAAATATTTCACTTTTGAGGCAATAATTCAATAATCACAACATGTGGATGACAGTTTGCTTCTTTGAAAAGTTTGAGTGTTGTGCATCTATGCATTTTTTGTCACATAAAACTGGTGAAAAAGTCTTTTTTTCTTGAAAAGCAACAACTTTTGTGTGTTATGTGCAACCAAAAACTTCCGTGCTTATGTTTCTGAATTGCATTTAGCTTATAAATATGTTTAAATATGTTTAGCTGCTGAGCCCCGAAGGTTTTGTTGCGTTGAGGTCAAACTCTTGAGCAGAAAATTCAGATCTGGCCAACAACAGTGTTGGAGGTGAGCTGAACAACTGCTTCAAACTTGTTTTCATCTTATTACTTGTAGTATTTTCTGGCTTTGTGCCTCCCTCGCTCTGTTTTGATTTAGCTCTGGGTGGATTTGTTGGCGTTTTGGCGTCGGTGCAGAATGCAGCGGTGCTTGTCGTTCAGACCTGGACGTGGAGCTGGAATGAAATATTGGAATGCAGACGCACGGCGGCACAATTACCCAAAGTCAAGTTTACTGTAACAGTCTTTAATGGTAGTTTTTCTCATTGTGCTGCAGCACGCCGCCCAGCGCTCACTGCTGCAGCTTGCATGACCAACTGAAATATTGAAATTCATCCTGATGAATTGAAAGACATGCGGCGCACACACCCAGCAGGATTCAGTCAGATTGGTTTCTGTGTCTCCGGCTTCATGTGGGATGTGTGTTCAGGGAAGCCGTCCTCCGTGAGACGTGAAGCGTGACTCCGAGGACGTGAGCCGCTGAAACCTGCAGGATTCAGATGCGATGCAACAGTGACACCCAGTGCAGGACGAGGACGCAAATCAGTAAACATCTGACCGCCTGCTGGGGGACGGAAACCTGCAAGGAAATGACTGAAAATTACACACAACAAAAACAATGAGACTGACAATGACAAAAAAAAAAATCAGACAAAAAACAAGATTGAAAATGACAAAAAAATCAGACAAAAAAAACAACAAAAAGATTGAAAATGACAAAAAAATTAGACAAAAAAACAAGACTGAAAATGACAAAAAATTAGACAAAAAAACAGCAAAAAGATTGAAAATTACGACAAATTGACAAAAAAACTACAAAAAGACTGAAAATTACAAAAAATGAGACTAAAAAATAACACAAAGTTTGAAAATGACAAAAGAGAGATAAAAACAACAAAAATTTGGCTGCATTTTCTGCAGAAGTGATGGATAAAGCTTCGTCATTATTACCCTCGCGTCGTCCTGCGGTCAAAATCGACCCGTTTTAAAGAAAAAATGAAAATGTGGGGAAAAAATATTTTCACAGGGAAACTTCTGATGTCATTCAACATTTTTGGGAAATCTTTGAACATTGTTTGGTGGAAACAAAATGTTAAAAATGTTTATTAAGAACATTCACAAAAAAATCAACCAAAATCCAGTGATATTCGCTGGATTTTGGTTGATTTTTATGTGAATGTTCTTAAACAAAATATCTAAAGTGATTACATATATTTTTTTTATTTTTATATATATATATATATATATATATATATATATATATATATATATATATATATATATATATATATATATATATATATATGTAATCACTGTAGATATTTTTAGAATTTTTTAGGAAGATTTTTACTTATTTTTTACAAGAATTTTCTTGCCAAATTTGGGGGATTTTTTTTAAATTTTTTTTTAAATAAAACTTTTAGGGGAAACTTTTAAGGAATTATTGGAATTTTCTTCCTGGAGGTTTTGCAAATTTTCAGAAATTTGGGGAATTTTTTTTCAGAATTTTTGGATTTTTTTCAGACAAAGAAACAATATTTTTGGTGCCAGTAAATGAAGACAACAGGAGAGTTAATTCTATAGCTTCTGCTCTCGGTTGTGAGTTTAAAATCCGACCAAAATCCAGCAAATTTCACTGGATTTTGGTTGATTTTTTTTCCAAATTTTCTTAAAGAAACATTTTTTTTTAACATTTTTTTTTCAACAAAAATTTTTCAAAAATTTCCCAAAAATGTTGAAAATGTGGAAGTTTTCACTGTGCAAATATATATTTTTTCCACATTTTCAAACTATAAAATGGGTCAGTTTGACCTGCAGGATGACAGGAGGGTTGAAAACAGATGCATCCTCTCACTGGCGACCGTCCAGAGAACCAACAAAGTGTTTTCGTGTCTGGATTCGTTTCTCAAGGGCGAAGCGTCGGCCAGCGGGCAGCTCGGCGCCGTGGATTTCATTTGGGAGCTAATGTTTTGTTGTTTCTCTGCAAGAGACAGAGAGAAAGAGAGGGAGAGAAAAAAACCAAGATAAAATGGGAAAGTTAAAAGGAAACAAATAACACCCTCAGGCTCTGGCTTCTGATTCCTATTAGTTTCTCAATCCGAGCGTCCGCTGGGCCGCCCGCCACGCTGACTGACAAGTAACATTAAACACAAATGAAAGGAAGCATCATGGCGGCCCAGGCTGTGTTTTCCATGCGCCGTCCTCCAATAGCTAACTCCACTGTCGGGATGTTTCCTCCGGTTCACTCCCAGCGCTGGCGGCACGTTTCCTCGTCGTGATGAGCTCATGTTTGGAAAGAGACGATGCATAATTCACTTCCTGTAAACCGCTGAACTCGACTCCCCCACGGAGGGACGGTGGGGCATCGGGGCTGGATGGCAGTGCAGCTTCTCCTTTTTTGTGTTTTTTTTGATCATTTATTTATGCGACTCGTGAAAACCACAGTGGAAGGAGAATAAATGTTTCACCACAGCAGAAGCTTCTGACAAAACATATGAGGATTCCGTGTTAGTTCTGCATGTTGTGGTGGAAAAACAGTCTGCATGTGACCTTACTGTGTGGTGAGCTGAACTAATGTGAGTAATTTATGGGCCTGAAGGTTCGCTTTAATGGTCGATCACTAGAAAAAGTGGTTTGACAAAAACAAATCCACTCACCAAAATCGTAAATCATCGTTTACCTCCACGAAAACTAAACAGACTCCAAAAACACTGATAAAAAAGTCCTGTTTGGTAGAAATACACTAATATTTTTTATATTTCTGCATTTGTGCACCATCTTTCCAGGTCATGTACCCACTGATACTAACTCTCTGCAGCTAAATTATTACAGCTAGTCCGCTAACAAGAATAAAACACTGAGTAAAAGTTAAAGAAACAACATGTAACGTTCTAATATCTGAATATTTAATCTGCAGATATGTTAAAATACTTACATCATTTGAAATGTTGCTCATGATAACCACCTTAACAGGGCTAGATGCAAGGTTTCAGTTTCTTAATTATGGATTCTGTACATTTTCCTGATCATTCCAAGCTGCAACTGGTTGCTATTTATCTTGTTTTTACATCTATCCATTAGTTTCCTGCTTCATCCTCTAACAATAATGGTAATAATGACTATTTGTATAGCATTTTTCAAAAAAAGGGTTTTACAATAACACATTTTTTATACAGCATGACAACAGCCATCCCATCAAAGTGAAAAATCCAATAAAAAACAGTTATGACTGGTGTTGCAAAACTAACCTAGCAAGTGTAAATATCACGGTTCAGAACCTGCAGTTATTTGTGGTGTATTTTTACCTGAGTAATTTACATATTAGGGACTAAAACCGTACAAAAATTATATGAAATACTAATTTACCTGACTATAATTTATATAAATACAGTAATATATATAATAAGGCTGAGATCTTACAGTGTCATTAATTGTGGATACTAACCCAACTAGTGTAACAATATAGCTAAGGCTCTATAGTATCATAAATTACATGTAATTATAGATTCTAAGACCCTTCAGTATTATTAATAATGAAGATTAACTTAGCAAAACTTTTGACTGTACATGAAAACCCAACAAATTCAAAAATTCATTAGATCCCCTATGAGTGAGCTTCGTCTTTAGTTCTCATTTTTGATTACATATGGATTATTTTGTGGGGGGTTTTTATAGTATTTTCTTATTCTGTTGTTATATTTTGTTTGCAGTGATCAAGAGGAAAGATTCCTTTGTGACAGGAAGAAACGTCCACCAGAACCAGACTCAGGGAAGGCAGACGTCTGCTTCAACCAGCTGGAGTGAGGTGAGACAAACAGACGACAAACAAAACAACACAAACATCAACCCAGTCAGCAGGACAGGAAGTTAACAGAAAGAGTGGAGGTCAAACTGAGATGTGGAGATAAATTTTCCAAGAAAACACTTCTGATTGATAAAAAACACAAACTGAAACCACTATTTCACTGCATACGACATTCAGGAAGACGAGTCAGAATCAGAAACGCCTCCACAAATGTGACCAGTTCAATCTTTTCCTGCTTCCTCGAAACAAAATTCACCACCAGAAGTTTGCAAATGAACATCTAAACAAGCCTGAAGCATTTTGGAGACTGGTCTGATGAAATAGAACTTTTTGTCTGGGGTGAGTAACGGTACGTTTGGAGGAAAAAGCGTCCTGGATTTCATGGAAAGAACACCTCCACCGTTCAGCACGGAGGAGGATTGATCATTCTTCAGGTTCGTGTTGTAGCTGGTGGGACAGGGAACGTTTCACTGGCAGAGCAAAGAATGGATTCAATTAAATCCCAGCAAACTGTGGAAGCAAACATCCTTTCTACCTCCAGCTGAAGGTTTTCCTCAGTCGCCCAACCTAAACACCATCAGAAATCTGTGGACCGACTTCAAAGAGCGGCAGATGCCAGACGGCCTGAGAATCTCACAGAAGTGGGAACCTTTTACACGAAGAAAAGGCAGAAAAATCCTCCAAACAGGAAGTGAAAGGCCCTTAGCTGCTACAGAAAGTGTTTACAAGCTTTGCTAAAAGACTTTCGCTTCAGGCCCCAATCCGTGTTTTTTTTTTTTTTTTTAAACTTTAAAAGATGGAAGCAAAAAGCAATCATGCTTAAAATATTAAAGAAATGTGTCATCTTTAACTTTACGCCTTCTGGAAATGAAGTCATCTTTTACCCACTGATTAAAGAAACGCTTAATCGGAGTTGTCTTCTGAGGATTTGTTTGGTTGGTTAGTTATCCAACAGAAGACGAGCAACTTTACCAGTTCGCCTTCAAAAAAACGTCTGAACTTTTCACAGATGTTTCTGAAGATGGATTTTGCAAACAACATGATCCACAAAAGTAAGTTCTCAGCTCCTGAAAGTCAATATGAACTGCTTCTCCTGCTCAAATCACATCATTAATCCTGTGTTTTTGTCCCTGTTTAACCTGCAGTTAACCTGATAATGACTTTGCCAACAGCTTCCCATCATCAAATGGATTCTTGAGGAGCTGGAGAGGTTTCTGTGGTACAGATGGATACAGGAGCTTGAACTATGTTGGTATTATTGACATGTCTGATAAGTAATGGGAAAATTCAGCACAGAAATGTTGAAACTGTTGAAAATGTTCAGAAACTACCAGAGAACAGTGACAGGTTGATATTTCAGCTCTAAGATGTGCGTCTCGGTACAGTTCCTGGTCACAGCTCATAAACCCTTTCAACTCACTTTTTCTCACTTTATGCTCATTTTCAACTGCAAAATAAAGTCCTGCAGCTCTATGGAAACAGAACAACCATGAAAAAGAGAACTGCTCCACCTCGCTGGTGGCTTTTAGGGGTTCATAACATCAAAAATCGAATTTCAGGGATTGTTTTCAAAAAAGTTCCATGTTAATTACCTGTTAAATTATAACCTGCTGTTGTTTTAACTTTAGTTGTCACTCTTAGTTTTAAGTGTTTGCACTGATGAGGATCATGTTATCATTTTACGACATACGTAGGAAGAAATCTTGAATCTTAATATCAACAATGAACATATCTGATGTACAATTAACAGATATTTCAATGATCACATCCGCATTAATCTCAAAAACCGGTTATTGCTTCTGTTGGTAGGGATGGGCTGTATTAAATAATTAATATCCTCCTCAAAGTCTTCTGTGAGTTTGCATTCAGAAAGAAAAAAGGGTGAGTCAGGTAGTGAAGTCGAGCCGAGAGGAAGATGAAGGCTTTTGCTCTTTTCAGAAGTCGGTGCTGTTTGGTGCCGTGGGACCGAGGCGAACTCCAACCTGAGATTGAGGGCACTTGTCTGCTGAAATTGGGGCCAGCAGATGGCATTTGATTTGAAAACGCACTCAGAGCTGCTGCTGCTCGGAGCCGACGAGGGCTTTGGAGGGATGTGGTGACGGACAGAAACACCAACCAGATCAGGAGCAGGAAACTAAAGGCCAATTAGGAACCTCGACAACCCCGAACACCGCGACCTTTAGAAAGTACTAATTCCCAACGAGGACGCGTTTTCATGTCGTCTCCTTGCGTTTGTTCTCCTGAAGGATGCACATTCAATTTATTAGGAGAATAACGGGCCATAATAATGACGAGGCCGAGGGAGAACGGATGAAGACATGAAAGACGGCGCATTAGGCAAACATAATTGCATCTCGTATGAGTTTTAGATAAGAAGAAAAGTGCAGCAAATTAAACGAAGTCAGCAGATAACGGGTCTATTTGGATATTTTGCTTGAATCATTTGAAAGACGGCTGTAATCTTGTTCTAAAATGCAATATTCTTTGCTTGTCCTGCAGTTGGACTGAAGGTTTGAAGAGTTGTGGCTGCTGCCGTCACCATAGATCATCACGGTGAAGCAGCTCTTGGACGAAAACAACAATCTTTGTCTGAGGTGCGATGCATCTTTTTCTACCTTCCTTCCTACCTACCTACCTACCTACCTACCTTCCTTCCTACCTACCTACCTACCTACCTACCTACCTTCCTTCCTACCTACCTACCTACCTACCTTCCTTCCTACCTACCTACCTACCTACCTACCTACCTACCTACCTTCCTACCTACCTACCTACCTACCTACCTACCTACCTACCTACCTACCTACCTACCTACCTACCTTCCTTCCTACCTTCCTACCTACCTACCTACACTCCTACCTACCTACCTACCTACCTACCTACCTACCTACCTACCTACCTACCTTCCTACCTACCTACCTACCTACCTACCTTCCTTCCTACCTTCCTACCTACCTACCTACCTACCTACCTACCTACCTACCTACCTACCTACCTACCTACCTACCTACCTACCTACCTACCTACCTACCTTCCTACCTACCTACCTACCTACCTACCTACCTACCTTCCTTCCTACCTTCCTACCTACCTACCTTCCTACCTACCTACCTACCTACCTACCTACCTACCTACCTACCTACCTACCTACCTACCTACTGCCTCTTTGGTGTATCGACACCAGCAAACCACTGGAAAATTGCAGTTCTGATGGCAGATTTTACAGTAGTTTTTGCCAGACGCTATTTATCAAACTGCTCTGAGTGAAATCCTGGATTTCAGCAAAAACCTAAATTTTAGGAGAGTGCCAGACCTTGTAAATTAACTGAGGAGCAGATTACAGCATATATGTAATGTCAAGAAAGTCGTATAACTCAGAAATGCATAGGTTTCCTCGTGTAGCTGTACATTAGCAGCGGCACAAACACAAAGAATAAAGCCGGTATTGATTCTGTTTGCAATCACTTTCATGTTGCACTGACTTGTTTTTCTCTGCTGTCTGTCAGCTACCAGCAGCTGACTTTCCTCTGATTGGTTTTCTTTCATTATAATATCGTCTGTGTACATTTTCCAGGTCATGGCAATCCTAAGAGCTTCAGTAAAAAGCAACTCTTCCAACGTATGCTGTCTAGAATACATAAAATACCAGAATAACAATCTTATGAGCTTTAGAGGAAGGCATCTGGACTTCTCTTTTTGGTTCCTGAACTTGTTTTACCTTCATCCAAGATTCTTCTTCTGTTCTAACTTCCCCACTGCTTTCCGAGTCTGTTCAGTCCTAGTATTCTGATTCCTGAGTTTCCTGGTCTCTCCAAATTTTCAGCCTGTGTGTGTGCAGAGTTAATTACTGTTTCCGTTTAACTTTCCTGACTTGGTGGTACCATGTAAGGGTTAGTTCAGTTTACTCGTCTAGTTCTAGTGTTCCTCCGCTCAGTTAGGGTTCTCTGTTGTTACCTGAGCTTAGTAAAGCACTTCCTGTTTTCAGGTCAGAGTTTATTTCACTTCCTGTTGTAGTTCCTTTGTGTGCTGTTAATAAAATTATACTTTTACACTCCAACGCCTGCCTGTTGAGTCTCCGTTGGTGTCATCCAACTGTTCCTCTGTTTAGAAGCCTCATGGGTAAAGATAAAATGCCTTCAAGAACCAAAAACAGAAGTGAAGCTCTTAAGATTGTTGTTTTGGTGTTTTATTTATAGACAGCAAACTTATGAGAGACAAGAGCAGTGACATGCATCTAAGATCCCTGGCGAGGAGTCAAACTGTGGATATTAATTTAAAAAACACACAAAATAAACATCCTAACGCTGATTAACGTAGATTTTTATTGTTTTTGATCTTCTTGGCAATTTTCAGTTTGAAAATATGGGCATTAAATATCTTAAATATGGTGTTTTGTGAATGTAAATACCACTCAGCTTGAGTAAGATGCATTCTGCCTGTAATTAAGATGGTAATTACAGTAATAAGGCAGATTTGTTTGCTTTTCCGTTCATATTCGTCTTTCTTTCTTCATATAAATAGCCCATTTATTTGCTTGTCTTTCATTTTCATCTTTCTTTCATCATTTAAATGCTCCTTACTCAGCTTCTGGACTCCAGCACTCTCACAACATCCACAAACCCGACTCAGTTTCTGTCACATCCTTCAAACACCATCGTAAGTCCAGGATTGTAAGCAGTGTACAGTGGTGCTTGAAAGGTTGTGAGCCCTTCAGAATTTCTATATTTCTGTATAAATATGGCCTAAAACATGATCCCATTTTTAAATAAGTCTTAAAAGTAAAGAGAAATCAGTTAAACTTGAAACTTGCTCATTTATCTACGAGGAAAACCATCCAGTATTAACTTTATGTGAACCTCTAGAGCATGGGTGCTAAATATGTGGCTCTCCAGCCCCAGGACGACTTTATAAAGTGTGAAAATTCCAGAGAAGACATTTAACGCAAATTGTAAATTAGTAAAACTATAGATTTAAAATAATTTCGAGACCATGACAAGCTGCTTTGATCATAAGGTAAAATACTAGATTGTTCATTGTTCTTTTGCCATTGTGTGTCTCATTTTTGGAATATTTTGTCTTGTTTTTTGTTTTTTGTCTTTTTTGTCTGACTTTTGTCGTTTGTCTCATTTTGTCATTTTGTTTCATTTTTGTCTTGCTCATGGTTTTTGTCTTATTTTGTCATTTTGTGTTTTGCTTTATTCATTGTTTTGTGTGTTTTTGTCGTTTTGTATTTCCTTTTTATTCTTTTTTTGTCATTTTTTGTCTTGTTTGTATCAGTTGTGTAATTTTTTTGTCCATTTTTTGTCGCTTTGTACATTTTTTGTGTTATTTCTTGTCTCTTTTTTTGTTTTGTTTTGTGTCATTTCTCTCATTTTTGTCATTTTGTGTCCCGTTTTTGGAATGTTTTGCTTTTTTTTTGTTTTGATCATAAAGTAAAATCCTCTATGGTTCAGTTCCAGGTGACTAAATGGTGTGTTCCTTTGTCGACACTCTGTGAGCTGGAAGTTGTAATGTGTAAATGATGAACCGAGGCAGAATGCTGTTGAAATTGAATTTATTTTTCTTAAGAAATTTCATGTTGTTCATAATGTTTTGTAAAAACATAATTCCTTTAATGTGAACATTTTCGGAATGTACTTTTTTGCACTAGAAGAAAGTAAAAACTTGAGTTGTGGTTATTTATAGGTCATTATGCTGAGATTTTACTGGTCCGTTCCACTGCAGATTAAACTGGGCTGAATGTGGACCCTGAACTAAGATGAGTTAACTGCTATCTATTAGAGTGTGATCTTTCTGGTATACAAGGACAGAAATGAAGGATGAAGGATTTTGAGTCTAGAATCAGGAGATCGTTGATCACATATCAAGGCAGGGTTGCAGGGTGAAACATGCTGATGTCAGAAATGAACTTTTCTGCCTTCTTCACATGGACAAGCCAGAAACCTGCTGGGAAAACGCAGAAGAAACCAAACTGGAAGAGTGTTGATTAAACCTGGTCCCATCTGTGAAGCACGGCGGTGGCAGCATCATGGTTTGGCCTGTTATGGGTCAAAACGTGAAACGAGGATCATGCTGCAAAAAGCCTGAGTACATGGTTAAAGAAGAATAAAGTTAATGCTTAAGAATGGCCTTCATCTAATTAAACTGTTGTGTGGAACCTGTTGTGAGCAGATTATGTGAGGAAACCCACAGTTTTAGTTGTTCTCTACAGAAAAATGAGCTAAAATTCCCTGAAACCAATGTGATAATATTCAAATAAACGACTAAGCATAATATTAGTCTCACATTTCCTCAGTTCTCTACTTTTAGGACCAAATATGTAAAAATCTGATGGTCGTATTCATGCAGAAATATAAAGAAATCACCACTGGACCCTGCTTCCACTCGATTTATATTATATTTAAGGACATATCTGACAGCATTAACATGGAGTTCTGACTGTCCTGGTGTCCAGAAGCTGAGAAGTTCTTATTTAAATAGAAAAGAAAGCAAATAAACACTCTGATTGCAGAATTGATGCATGCTTTTCATTCAGCTCATTTTCAGAACACCCCTGTTGAGATATCTGACGGCTCTATTTCTCAGACTTCAGTAAAGGCAAATGAAAGCTGAGTGGCTTTAATGGCGGCTGCATTTATCAGCATTACAGGACTGTGTTTATCTACTTATGTGAAAATATTACGATGTTTAAAGTCATATTTATGTAGAAATATAAAATAATTCTAAACTCTCAAGCATCACTCGGCCTGCAAACGTTTCACTAAAATCAGTTGAGGGGCAAATGTGTCAAGCTGGGGGTAGAAACCACAACATGAGACTTTCCATCGCTATAACAAGGTTAAATTATCTCATATTTCATGAAACTCTCCTCTTTATTTACTGCTGCATTATCAGTTTTATTTTAGAACAAATAAAAAGACGACTTGGTTACAGATTCACTCGTGTATTTATTATTTACAAATATCAAACGCTACGCACACATGAAGCGACTGAAACTACAGGCTGTGGATGATGGTTCGGCTCCTCAGGCTCTGGACGTACTCTTTGGCCTGGTCCAAGCTGGTCCTCTCCTCCTTCCTGGGCGGCGAACCCTCCACCAGTTTGACGAAGTAGTGGCAGTAGACTTTGTCCATGATGCCGAACATCCCCCTGCCGTGGTACCGGATCCGCTTCAGGTACTTCCCCTTACCGGAGTAGGACTCGGCTGCAGGAGTGGAACAGGAGGAGACGGTGTGATGAAGAGAGGACGGACAGCGAGGGGGAGATAAGGCACGGAATAACTCCGTTTAATTCACACAAGTGCCCTTCAGTGAAAACAGGTCAGAACAACATGGATGGAGTTTCTCTGTAATAACGACTGCAGCTCCACAGGAACCTGCTGCTTTCTCTAAATGAGACGCTCTGTTACCCGCTCTCACTTGGAAATGGATGAAATCGGATATTAGCCATCACGTAACTTCAGAGGAGTTTAGGGAAGTCAAAGTCACTTCAGAAAGTTATTAAGTGAAAAGTTTGTTGTCTGGTTGTCATGTCAGCTGCTTCATATTCAGGCATCTCAGACCTTTACAACTGAATGCTTTTCTTTCAATAATAAAGACTTTCTAAGTGATCCCAAAGTTTTGAACTGTGGTGTACATGAATTAAAGTTGCTCTATATTAGTTAAAGTTGCTCTATATTAGTTAAAGTTGCTCTATATTAGTTAAAGTTGCTCTATATTAGTTAAAGTTGCTCTATATTAGTTAAAGTTGCTCTATATTAGTTAAAGTTGCTCTATATTAGTTAAAGTTGCTCTACATTAGTTAAAGTTGCTCTACATTAGTTAAAGTTGCTCCATTAGTTAAAGTTGATCTACATTAAAGTTGCTCTATATTAGTTAAAGTTGCTCTATATTAAAGTTGCTCCATTAGTTAAAGTTGCTCTAAAGGAGTTAAAGTTGCTCTATATTAGTTAAAGTTGCTCCATATTAGTTAAAGTTGCTCTATATTAGTTAAAGTTGCTCTACATTAGTTAAAGTTGCTCCAAATGAGTTAAAGTTGCTCTACATTAGTTAAAGTTGCTCTATATTAGTTAAAGTTGCTCTACATTATTAAAGTTGCTCTACATTAGTTAAAGTTGCTCTACATTAGTTAAAGTTGCTCTATATTAGTTAAAGTTGCTCTATATTAGTTAAAGTTGCTCTACATTAGTTAAAGTTGCTCTATATTAGTTAAAGTTGCTCTATATTAGTTAAAGTTGCTCTACATTAGTTAAAGTTGCTCTACATTAGTTAAAGTTGCTCCATTAGTTAAAGTTGCTCTACATTAGTTAAAGTTGCTCTATATTAGTTAAAGTTGCTCTATATTAAAGTTGCTCCATTAGTTAAAGTTGCTCTAAAGGAGTTAAAGTTGCTCTATATTAGTTAAAGTTGCTCTATATTAGTTAAAGTTGCTCTATATTAGTTAAAGTTGCTCTACATTAGTTAAAGTTGCTCTACATTAGTTAAAGTTGCTCTATATTAGTTAAAGTTGCTCTACATTAGTTAAAGTTGCTCTATATTAGTTAAAGTTGCTCTATATTAGTTAAAGTTGCTCTACATTAGTTAAAGTTGCTCTATATTAGTTAAAGTTGCTCTATATTAGTTAAAGTTGCTCTACATTAGTTAAAGTTGCTCTACATTAGTTAAAGTTGCTCTATATTAGTTAAAGTTGCTCTATATTAGTTAAAGTTGCTCTATATTAGTTAAAGTTGCTCTATATTAAAGTTGCTCTATATTAGTTAAAGTTGCTCTATATTAGTTAAAGTTGCTCTATATTAGTTAAAGTTGCTCTACATTAGTTAAAGTTGCTCTATATTAGTTAAAGTTGCTCTACATTAGTTAAAGTTGCTCTACATTAGTTAAAGTTGCTCTACATTAGTTAAAGTTGCTCTATATTAGTTAAAGTTGCTCTATATTAGTTAAAGTTGCTCTATATTAGTTAAAGTTGCTCTATATTAGTTAAAGTTGCTCTACATTAGTTAAAGTTGCTCTATATTAGTTAAAGTTGCTCTACATTAGTTAAAGTTGCTCTATATTAGTTAAAGTTGCTCTATATTAGTTAAAGTTGCTCTACATTAGTTAAAGTTGCTCTATATTAGTTAAAGTTGCTCTATATTAGTTAAAGTTGCTCTACATTAGTTAAAGTTGCTCTATATTAGTTAAAGTTGCTCTATATTAGTTAAAGTTGCTCTATATTAGTTAAAGTTGCTCTATATTAGTTAAAGTTGCTCTATATTGTTAAAGTTGCTCTATATTAGTTAAAGTTGCTCTATATTAGTTAAAGTTGCTCTACATTAGTTAAAGTTGCTCTACATTAGTTAAAGTTGCTCTATATTAGTTAAAGTTGCTCTAAATGAGTTAAAGTTGCTCTATATTAGTTAAAGTTGCTCTACATTAGTTAAAGTTGCTCTACATTAGTTAAAGTTGCTCTATATTAGTTAAAGTTGCTCTACATTAGTTAAAGTTGCTCTACATTAGTTAAAGTTGCTCTATATTAGTTAAAGTTGCTCTACATTAGTTAAAGTTGCTCTACATTAGTTAAAGTTGCTCCATATTAGTTAAAGTTGATCTACATTAGTTAGCTCGTTGAGATGTACAGTAAGTGAAGACAGATTGTAAAGACATCTCTAGGTCAAAATGAAGTATTTATAAACTTCTTTAACGTGTTTTTTCATATGCTGGAAGCAGTCAGCACCGTGTCTGAACATTTACACCTTGAAACTGCAGTACATTGAATGTAAAACACAGCTTCAGATCGACAAAGTTAACCAGTTCAATACTACAGCGTGTCAGTGTGCAGCATTAAGTAGTTTTACAGCAGAGTGGAAATCAGAGGTTGGGACTTTATATACCTCCATGTTAGTCATATGTAAGATATATTAAAGTAAGAAGGGATTATTTTCATGGAAATACTTAAATGTGACACAGAGATTCCTTTTTAGAGGTTTCATTATTGACCAGAGAAGAGTTTTAACCGTGTTAATGTGCAGATGTTTCCATGATTAAACCCTTCAGGGCTGCAGACACTCACCTACATACAGGTTGGATTTGTATTCTACATTGTGATTCTTGACCGCCATCTCTTGAGCTTCCAGAAGGACCTGAAACAAACGAGCAAAACGACAGAAGTGGAACTTTCTGGCTGGAGGATGATGCACAATTTAACGACCAAACGAGCAGTGGACATGGGAAATTCTAACAATAAACCTGCCACTGTGGCCTCGAATCTTCTCAAACACTCACATGAGGGCTGACGGCTGAAGCAGGTGGTGTTTTCTGGCATCACTGGGTTAAAACTTCCACACTAACCCATCAGAATATTGTGATTTTGTACCTCCTCTGGGCTTTAATGTCAGTCCTTATCACCTCAGATAATGGTGTTGCTCCACCAGCGCAGATTTTCTTCAGGGTTTACTTATTTGTGGACCAAAATATAATTCTGTAAAAATATTTAGCAGAATTTTTAGAGCTTCATTTCAAAATATAACTCCTACAACCATGAAATTTGGTGACGACACAGACAGAATTGTTTCCAGTAGATTCAGATCATTAAATGGCTCCAGCAGACTTCAAATGTTTAATTATTCGTTCTTAAAAATGACAGAAAGTGCAAAAAATTCAAACAGGAATGGTATTCAGATCCCTCAAACCTCCTGTAAGTGTATATATATGGATGTGTTCAAAAAAAGTCAGTATTTCCTACTAAAAATATTGACTTTGGTCGACATTTTACCAACTTTTGAGGCTCTAACATCAGTACAATCTGATGTGTGGAAAGTTTAACAAGACAAGGTTCCAGTTTGTTGAGTTTTGGACTTGGAATCTTCTAAAATAAGTAAAAAAAAAAAAAAAAAAATCCAAATTGCCGTGAAATTTGTCCAAAATTACTCAAAATTTTGGCAAAATAACATAGTAAGTATCCAAAATGATGATAATGGATCAATATTGAGCCTTGAAATTAGAAAAATGTGCAAAATCTTCTAATGAGGGTGACCCTAGAAAGTTCCTGCAAGTGCATATATATGGATGGATCCATATTTCTACAATAATCCTGCATTTGGTTGACTTTTTACCAACTTTTGAGGCCTGTAACATCAGTAGCATTTCATGTGTGGCAAATATGGCAAGACGAGGTTGTATTTTTTTGCTATTTTGACATCCCTAAATGGTGATGTGGACTCATGTCGCATCCACACAAACTTGTGATGCAAAAGGGTCTATATATTGTCACCAAATTACAATGGCTTCCCTGGTAAGATGGGGTTTTTGAAGGTGAAAATGCAAAAATTCTCAGGTCTGACAACTTAAGTTTTCCCCATATTCAGACAAAATATTTGAAAGAACTGATGTTTTGGGGTAACAAATAAGAAAACTCTAAAGAAAGTCTGAGATGGTGCAGTGACATCTGAATTCTCTCTGAATAAATCTTGTAGTAAAATCCAGCTCCTAACGAGAAACTTCAACCAATCACAGGTCTTTTCATCCACATGATGGTGAAATAGTATGAAAACCAACAAAGTGAACAGCAGTAGAAGGACGTGGTGATAGCTGAGGACTTTTACTTGAGAGAGCGGTGAAGCCATAAATGATTACAGCCGCTCTGAGAGAAGTCAACATGCAGCTCCAAACCTCTTTCATGATTTTTGCTCCTTTCTTGTCGTTGAACTCCAGCTGTGCGATGGCCTCATCGACGCTCATCCCTCGGATCTGGAAAAGAAGAAAAACAAAGGTTTGTGCACAGCTGCTGGGACAGCAGGGAGTTGATCTGTCAGAGGAGGAGGGTTCCTAACGTCATGCTAGATCAACCCTGAACACAGCCAACAAAACAAGAGGACAACAGTGCACACCACACGTAAGACTCAAAATACATGCAGCTTTTTGTTGCTTTAAAATGAGAAAATATTTAATGGTGTTATATTTATTCGATTCAATTTGAAGTATAGTAAGTTGAAGCCAATTCTGACATGATGTAGCATTTTTTCCCATCAATTCAGCAAAACAAATCAATGCAAGACACTGCAAATGTATAGGTATGAATAGAACACCATTAATTTATGAATTATTAATTAAGTCACAATGTAGAAAAAAATCCTGCTATTCAAAATTCTGACTTAAATGAACTGTACTCAAGAAAAAAATGGAAAATCAAAAATATATATCAAAGTAGATTCATCCAAATTGCTTATTTCCTTCAAATCTTTAAATTTCTCTGTTTAACCTCAGTTTTAAACGTCATTTTCATACATTTCAGAGATAAGAGGGACCAGATATGACCGAGTGTTTGGTGTGACGCTGCAGGTCTTACCATTTTAGCCAGGTACCACAGCTTATCTTTGCTGTATTTAATCTGCCTCCTGCTGTGGTGGATCTCCTGTGGAAAGTAAGCAAACTTTTGAACTGAAAGATACAGAAACAAGCTTACTCTAATAATATAAGTGCATCACTGTCATTTAATCAACACCCTGCAGAACATCTTCTAACTCTGCACATCTTCTCATTAACAGGTAGAAAGACTCACTGCTGGTCTGCGAAGTTCATCTGGCAGCTGAGGCGGATACACTTTCAGGTTCCTCCTCTCCCAGCTCTTTGATTCTAGTGAACTGCTGGTGTGGAGACATGAGAGCTGCAGAGGGCCACTGCCCAGAACCTGGAATCTATGGACGATATAGAGGAAAGGTGAAAATAAAGAGTGGAATTGTACGCCTTTGTTGTACATATTTAGACACTTTCTCCCCTTTCTAAGGTCATAATGTCCTTTAGACCGGCAGACGCTACAGGACGTTAGATATAGTCTATTCTAACGTGACTAAGCAGACTAATTATCTCCATATTGGTCTATAATCTAAATCTGACCTTCTCCCAACTATAATATTTCCCCAAAGATCAGAGAGAATCCTCAGAACTGATGCTGGCGTTGCTTGCATGAACTGCTGCTCTGTTGGTGTCACTTCTCCTGATATCATTAAACTTTACTCCCAGCCAAAGTCATCTGAGTCTCCAGTGTGTCTCTGTGTGTCTACCTCCTCATCCTCTCTCGCTGAAATTCCACAGCAGCACAAACTTTATCACCTTACAGTACTTGAATGATTTCTAAGTAGACTATTTCTTCTTGTGAAAAATCTAAACACTAAATATTTTACAAGCACTATGCTGTAAATTCACACCCAAAAGCGGAAATTCAATGCAACAAAAGTGCAGTCCACCTGTGAGTTCCAATCAGTCTAAATGCAATAACATGATTCTAAAATGAGCTGTGAACTTTCTTAATTTTTATCCAAAGGACTGTGTCTGTCTGCATCATGGCTCCACGTGGAAAAGAATTACTAGAGAAGCTGAAAAATCTGACTGTAAGACTTTACAAGACGGAAAAGGATGCAGTGAGATCAAGTAAAATCAGTGGAAACACATCTACAGCAGTAATCAGGAGGTACAGAAGGAGCTGTAATACCACTAAACAGAGCTGCAGTGGTCATTCTCCTAGAATAACTCCACAGACAGTGCATTACTTTCACAGTTGAGCTCTGACAAACAGATGGCATTTGCTTCTTTGGCAGCTCAGTCTGAAATCAGTTCATGTCATCAACCTCTATGGATGAAGGACAATAAATAAACCCTTGCTTGGTCTGTGGGGCAAACTAGCAAGATGAGGCTTTGCTGACATCAGAAGCACATTCTATGGTCAGATGAGACCAAGATAACTTTGTTGGGCTCAGATGGAGTCCAGCATGTTTGGTATGAACCTGACCAGGACCACCACAGTGAAGGCATAGTCCTGACAGTGACAGCGAGGTGGGAGTGTGATGATTAGGGTTGCCATCGGTCCCTTAAAATACGGAACTGTCCTTTATTTGACAATTTATTGTTGCATCCCGTATTGAATCAATATGGGACACAAATTGTTCCGTATTTTCATAAATGTCCCGTACACGTCTGTTACACACTCATCAAAACTGTACAAGGAACAAAATAATCCACACAGGAAATATTAAGGGCAGCCAGTTGCATCTTCATAGGACCTATGTAGCGAGGACCTGATGTGAGGTCCAACGGATAGACCTCAGACTTCTCTGTGTGTCCCGTCCTGCCCAGTCCTGTCTCTGGTTGCCAGGTTACAGACGCTGCTGCACCCGCACATTTAAAAATGTCTACACCTGAAACTCCATCACGTCTAAAGAAGCAAGAACGTTTTCAAAATTACAGACGTGATTGGGAAGAGTGGAACCCCTGGCAGTGGGTACGAGACAAACTGTGTTTTCTGTTGCTCATGGACTGGCTGAAGGAAGGCAGCATCAGGAGACCAACATGTAAGAACCATGAGAACAGAGAGAATCCAACCAGCAGGTCACAGTTTATCATTATCTAACCATCTCCTGAAGTCCATATGGTGAGAGACATCAGTATCTGGTTGTTAATTTACCAGAAGGATGCTTAGAATCATGCTGATGTGGTCCTAGACTCTACAGTATTTTAGTGACTCAATAAATGCCTGAGTTCTTTATTTTTTAAAATGTTTTTTAGTTTTTAATAAACATTTATTTAATAGCCTATATGTAATCAGTAAATGGACTTTACCTATCTCAAGAAAAACTCACTCAGAACTCTGATATGTTAACAGTACTAAATAAATCAATAAATACATGCATACATACATAAATAAGTTAATACATTAACTGTGTTAAGATAAGATTTAGATTTAGATGAAAAAAACAACTGTGTAGAGAATTTCTTTGTCCAGTATTCTGCATTCAGTTGCTAATGTTTTTGCAGAATCCAGCATTGCTCACTGGTTGGTCTTGACATTTTATTAGTTTGGTTTCACTGTTTAAAATGATGCCACTTCTGTTCAGACAGAACCTGTGATAATAAAACAATACAACATTTTTAGTTTCTTGTTAATAAAGCACTTAAACCTTTAGGTATGACTAAATGCTTTTTTTTCCAAAATTAAATATACCAGTCCTTGGGTGGTAGTGGACCCGAGTTCAGTAAAGTTGGAAAGATATTCACAGATTCAGCCTTCTGACATCAATAACTCGTTAGATATAGGTTGTCAAAACATAAACGATGCCTCTTCCCCACTGTTGTAACGCAGACCATGTGCTACAAGCCCAGTTTAATCAACAGTAGCTGTCTTTCAAGCTACAGAAACAACATTAGTGTCTACGGAGTGAACAGGGTCCGTCTGCAAATTGCAAAACCGCTGCAACAGCGAAGAGAGACACAAATATTTAATAACTTCACTATTATACTGTAGTGTCACTAAAATCACTGCAGCCTTCAACTGGCTCCTGTTGACACCAATGTTATTCCTGCAGCTTGAAAGACAGCTACTGTTGATCAAACTGGGCTAGTAGTGCATTGTCTACCAAAGTATATCTGAGCTATTGATGCTGGAAGTCTGAATCTGTGAATATCTTTCCAACTTTACTGAACTGTGGCCCTGAGGAGTCGTGGTGGACGTCCTTTATTTTCATTTCTGAAAGGTGGCAACCCTAGTGATGACATGTACATCCTTCTGATATATGCTGTCAGTAATTCTGCCTTCAGGAAGGTACAGGAATCTGTCAACTGTAGCAGTCAGCAGTATAATCTCAGAAATTTGTACTACTAGCACAGCGACAAAGTGATTAGCTAAACCAGTCCACAGAACCTTAAAAGTGACCTAAACCATCAGCAAATCACCATTTCAACCAATTCATAACATCTCAACTTGTCTACAAATACTTCTAGTATATGTGCAGGAATTACTAAACACTATACCAGTAGTGTGAGATGATTTAAAAGCAGCTAACACAAGCAGCTGCTCTGCATTGGATTTGTCCTTCTGTACAGACAGTGTTAGCTGTGAGGCTAAGATGCTAACGATATCAAAGCACTTACCGTGTTTGTAGCAGCCCATATATACTCCCAATAAAACCTAAAATAAAAGAAATAATCCGTTAAAAACACAGACTGACAGAAGCAGTTAATTAATGTCACTTAATGTCCAGTTTGTGGTTAGTTGGGTCGCATTTCTCTCACCACGTCCGGTCATTGCAGTCGCCATGTTGGACTCTTTACGACGTCGCATCGGCTTTACGGTAGGAATGTTTACAGCGCTAACCTGAGATTTATTTAGCAGCTAACTTATTGATTTTGGTTAAATTGAGATACTTTCTCAAGAGTAATGTGAATTATTATAGTTACGAAGCTGGGAAAATTGATTTAAAAATATCAAACTTGGTATGTTTTGGTACACATGGGCTTCCGTAGTCGACACCGGCAGAATTTACGACACCGCGCTGAGCCGTACGGCCGTCAGTGTTGTAGCTACGACAGTTCTGGTAACACGTGAGGAGTTTGTTTTGTGGTGTTTTCAGACTTTATTAGAGAAAATATATATATTTTTTAAACTCTCCGAGGCGCAATGAGGGACCGGTCGCTCCCCGCCTCCCCCAACTGGTACTGTTCCCGCTGCAGCGACGTGAGCCGCGGGGGGCTGCTGGGGGTCGGAGCCAAAAACATCATCTGCCTCCTGGACGTGTCTGCGTCTACCTGCAGGGTCACAGGTGAGTCTGGTGTCTGCGTCTACCTGCAGGGTCACAGGTGAGTCTGGAGTCTACACAGGATGGACTCTAAGATCCACCTGAAGTCTCTGTAGTCATAAATAAAGTTTAAAACGCAGGTAAGAGACAGTAAATCTGCTCACAACATTAAAAAACAGAAAATAATCTGACTAGAATGCTAACTAGTGATGAAATGAAGTGACGGTTGATTAATAGTTTGAGTCACATATGAAACAAAAACACCTAAATATAGAATAGAATAGAATAGAATAGAATATGCTTTATTGTTATTATACAGTGTATGACGAGATTGAGGAGCTTCTTCTTTTCAGTGCAAAAGAAATCCTAAAGATGTACAGTATAAATAAGAGTGAATATAAATAGAGTGAATGAGACAGTGGCGTATACTGCACATTTCACATTGCATTGCTGGCTGGGTGTGAGACATGAGACAGCTTTCTGAGAGTTCAGGGTGGTGATGGCTCTCGGAAAGAAGCTGTTTTTAAGTCTGTCCTCGCTTTAATTCATCTGTAAGGCCTTCCAGAGGGCAACAGATCAAACAGCTGAGAACCGGGATGTGAACTGTCCTTGATGATGTTCTGAGCTCTGTTGAGGCACCAGGTGGAGTAGATGTCCATGAGGGAGGGGAGAGGACAGCCAACAATCCTCTGAAGCCTCGCTCTGTCTGCCTCAGTGCAGCTTCCTGTACCAGGTGGAAACACAGAACATCAGCAGGTTCTCTATGGATGAGCTGTAGAAGGTCAGCAGCAGCTTCCTGTACCAGGTGGAAACACAGAACGTCAGCAGGTTCTCTATGGATGAGCTGTAGAAGGTCAGCAGCAGCTTCCTGTACCAGGTGGAAACACAGAACGTCAGCAGGTTCTCTATGGATGAGCTGTAGAAGGTCAGCAGCAGCTTCCTGTACCAGGTGGAAACACAGAACATCAGCAGGTTCTCTATGGATGAGCTGTAGAAGGTCAGCAGCAGCTTCCTGTACCAGGTGGAAACACAGAACGTCAGCAGGTTCTCTATGGATGAGATGTAGAAGGTCAGCAGCAGCTTCCTGTCCAGGTGGAAACACAGAACATCAGCAGGTTCTCTATGGATGAGCTGTAGAAGGTCAGCAGCAGCTTCCTGTCCAGGTGGAAACACAGAACGTCAGCAGGTTCTCTAAGGATGAGCTGTAGAAGGTCAGCAGCAGCTTCCTGTACCAGGTGGAAACACAGAACATCAGCAGGTTCTCTATGGATGAGCTGTAGAAGGTCAGCAGCAGCTTCCTGTACCAGGTGGAAACACAGAACGTCAGCAGGTTCTCTATGGATGAGCTGTAGAAGGTCAGCAGCAGCTTCCTGTACCAGGTGGAAACACAGAACATCAGCAGGTTCTCTATGGATGAGCTGTAGAAGGTCAGCAGCAGCTTCCTGTCCAGGTGGAAACACAGAACGTCAGCAGGTTCTCTAAGGATGAGCTGTAGAAGGTCAGCAGCAGCTTCCTGTCCAGGTGGAAACACAGAACATCAGCAGGTTCTCTATGGATGAGCTGTAGAAGGTCAGCAGCAGCTTCCTGTCCAGGTTGTTTTTCTGAGGACTCTTAGGAAGTGTAGCTGCTGCTGATCCTTCTTTATGACAGCCGTGATGTTGTCTGTCCAGGAGAGGTCATCAGAGATCTGGACTCCCAGGAACCTGAATGTATGGACTCTCTCCACTCACTCACCATTGATGTAGGGGTGGGGGGGTCGGTTCTGTTCCTCCTGAAGTCCATGATGATCTCCTTTGTCTTTGAGGTGTTTAGTGTCAGGATGTTTTCTGAGCAGCAGGTTGTGAGTTTCTGGACCTCCTCTCTGTAGGCTCTCATCTCCCTCTGAGATCAGACCAACCACTGTGGTGTCGTCAGCAAATCTGACCATGATGATGTTTCTGTAGGCTGCTTCCACCAGTTTTATACAAGTTTAATTTGAATAAATAGGAGTTTTAGACTGTCTGTGTTTGGAAATAACTATATAGCTGAAGATAAAACTGAACTACTAACCATGATATTTATCAAAACTGCAACAATCCAAATGACTGGAGCTGCAGTTGTTTCATAAATTCAAGAAGTGATGCTCCGGCCTACAAGTCAGATGTTCTACACATAATGAAATATGTTTGTTTAGTTCAGACAGCAGCAAAACTCATACAGTTAATTTTATATTTAGGTGGGAAAAAATGCCAAAAAAACACCAAAAAGCAACAATTCCCACTAAAATTCTTGCTCATATTTATCAAAAATAATCGTAATTGGACAGTTTTTTTTGCTTTTCGAAGACATTATCCTAACTACTGGGGTTAACTGATTAGGGAAAAATGTGTAATTGAGATTTTTATGACATATTGGGATTTTATTTGTGATATAACTTGAGTTTTAGTTCATTAATCACTGTATAGTACATTTAAAACATGTATATTAAGTATTAAAACGGTGTAAATCCTGTGCTGCAAAATGTATGAAATGCAGCTTTTAAATAAGAAAACTGGGAGTATGTCTGTTTAAGTGAAAAAATAAATGCAATAAACACCCAAAAAAACAACAATTCCCACTAAATTCTTGCTCATATCGATCAAAACAATTGTAATCAGATTGTTTTTTGTTTTTCAAAGACATTATCTTCATTACTAGGGTTAAATAATTTGGGCACAATATCTAATTGAGATTTTTCTGACATATGGAGCTGCTTCTTTTTTGATAAATGTCCCGCCCACAGCATCATCTGATTGGCTACATGTCACGATTATTAGCCAATCAGCGCTGTAGGATAAATACTAAAGGTTCTCTTTATATTAAACATGTAAAACATACATAAGCAAAGGTATTTATGTATCTTTTATCGTGGAGTTTGTGTCATTCCGATTCAATATTTTTCTGCAAATCTTTATTGGTTCCAAATATAATCTCTTGTTAAATACCAATAATCGGTCTAGATAACTCAAATGCATGTCTGGGGTTGATTTTTCAGACTTTCCAAATGTCTCTCATAGTCACAGAAGACAAAACAAAGCTGTTTGTTCAGTAACGGTGGCTGTAGTTATGAGCAGTGCTCTGACTTTGACCTGTAAATCATCTTTGTGTGTCCTTCAGGTGAGCTTGTGGGCCATAAAGACCTGGTTTCTGGCGTCTCTTTCTGCCAGCATGAAGCTCAGAGCCACATCTGTGTCAGCTCCTCCACCGACGGCAGCGTTCGCTTCTGGGACTCGGACAGGAGGACGTTAATCAGAGAACATGCAGCTCATCAGGTGGGAGTCGCTCCTCTCACAATCAGTTTCATATCACGCTGACGCCCCCTACAGGCCGCTGTCTGCTGCTTGCTTTCACATTTCTGCGCTTTCATAATGAGATTGGACTCCGGAGAGAGAAACTGAAGCGTCTGAATGGTTTTTATGCTGCAGACGGATAAACGAACACAACAGATTTGTGCAGCTCAGCGATTCAGAGTCTCTCTGGAGGGCGTTTTTAAAAATGTTATCAAGGTTGGAGAGGGCACCGCTTATTTATTTTCCATTATTTGCTCCAAATGATGCCTTGGAGCCAGAACGTTTGTGTGGTTTCACCTGAAAAATACAAGCTGTGTTTGTCTTTTTAATAACTGCTGGCATAACAGAAATCAATCATAAGACGTTTCTAATCCCCGGATTCAGAGAATGTTTCTAGATTGAGATCAGTTCAGATGTCAGGTGTGAAGGTACAGACTAAAACCTTCCACAGAAACCTAAATAATGATTTGTCCCGACAGAACCCGGTGTCGGCGGTGCACTGGTCCCCGGTGGATAAGAACCTGGTGGTGTCGGGGGATGAGAAAGGCATCGTGGTCTGTCACTGGTACAACACCGGAGACACCAGCAGCTTCTTCCCAGAGCCGAGGACCATCTTCTGCCTCAGCTGCTCCCCTCACACCTGGAACTGTGTCGCTGTTGGGTGAGAAAACACACTAAGTCAACAAAATGTCATTTTGATTGTTAAAAAAATGATGAATCCTGGCTGTTTTTAATTTCTTTTTAGAATAATTGAATACCACAGTCCCACAGTCTGTGCTCAAGAGACAGAAAATTAGATGAAAATCTTTAAAATCATTTACAAAAGCTCGAATATTCAGGTTCTACTGGGTTAACTCTAGTTTTTTTTAATGCTTGAAAACGTGTCCAAAATTGTCCAAAAGGACTCAGAATTGGCCTTAGTAACTTAAAACCTGTCATAAACGAGTTAAAACAATAAGTACCTGTGGATTGATCTGTACATGTGAAGGACACTGTGGGGTTGTTGACAAAATACTAATGACAGCTGCTTTATGTTCATTTCATTTATTTAGTTTTTAAATATGACAGTTCTGCACTGTCATTGTAAATCTAAAAATAGTTTATTTCTGCTCTGAAGGATCTGTTTGTTTAACATCCCAACGTAAGATCCAGCATTTGCTTTTTGCTATTTCGTCAAAGCATCCAATTTTTTCACTTTAAATTTAAGCATCTGTGGTGCAAACTATGTTTAAAATTCATCTAAATGGATGCAGTTTCCTTAAATATAGAGTCTGCTTGCTTCTGGGAATACTGCATTTATGTATGTCTATTAAAGAGACGTAAAAGGTAGAAATAAAGAGGTTAAAACCACCTAAAGCTAAACTAATGCTTAACTTTTTCTGTTGCATTCATGCTCAGCTGCAGAAAGAAATCCAAACTACCCTCTAGAACCTTTTTACCCCCCCAAAAAAGTGTAAATTCTGCATGAAAAGTTGTGAAAATCAGAATGTTGCAGCTCTCGTCAAGTTAAATCAAACAGCAGATGACAGTAATTGTGATATCGCAGGTACAAAGACGGGATGATCGTGCTCATCGACGTGAGTAAGAAAGGCGAAGTGACGCATCGTCTCCGTGGACACGACGACGAGATCCACTCGCTGTCCTGGTCACCAGTCGCATCCGAGGACGTTTTCTACAGTAGACCTGAGGACGGGGAAGGTAGCAGCCTGCAGTCACTTACAACAATCTAAAAGTTCCTCTCTGCAGTAGCAGCCTCATTTGTTTCTAAGTTTTTTGCTCATTTGAAACTGTTTGAAATGAGGCTTCTTTGTTCTCCAGCAACAAACGGAGTGTCTGCAGCCGAGGAGAAAGGAAGCTATCTGGCATCCGGCAGCAAAGACCAAACTGTGAGAATCTGGAGCACAGCGAGGGGAAAAGGTGAAACAAATACAAGCAATCTTGTCATTTTTTGCCCTATTTCTGCTGTTACGAAAGTGAAAGCGGCTTAATACAGTATGAGTATTATATTTGTCACTTCAAATAAAAGAGACTAAACCCACTAAAAAGGACACAAAGTTGACCAAAATGTGCTTGACACCTGTCCGAAATAAGCTGAAAATCATTTTATTGTTTTGAAACTTGTCTAAAATGATTAAAAAACGGATTAAAAATTCCCCAAAATGACTCCAAAATTGTCCAGAAGGACCCACACCAGTCCAAATGGACTTCAAACTTGAATTAGTTTTAAAAAAATGCTTTAAAATGTGTCCAAAATTGTTCAAAACGACTCAAAGTTGGCCTAAAGTAACTTGAAACCTGTCATAAACGACTCTAGCTGCATTATTTACTCAAAAATTGTCCAAAAGGACCAAAACCTGCCCAAAAAGACTTGAAACTTGTCCTAAATTAGTTTAAAAAATGGTCCAAAATTGTCCAAACAGGCTCTAAACTGCCCAAAGTAACTAAACAACCTGTCATAAATGACTCTAGCTACATTATTTGAGTTAGAAACTGCCTAAAATTGCCTAAAAAATGTACAAAAGGACACAAAGTTGCCCAAAGTTACGTGAAACCATTTTAATGTTTTGAAACTTGTCTAAAATGATTAAAAAATGGATTAAAAATTTCCCAAAATGACTGGAATCTTGTCCGGAATGATTCAAAAATTGTCCAAAAGGATCCAAACCTGTCCAAATAGACTCAAAACTTGCCCTAGATTAGTTGCAAAAATGGTCCAAAATGCTTTAAAGTGTGTCCACAAGGACTGAAAATTGGCCAAAGTATCTTCAAACCTGGCATAAAAGAGATAAAAGCAGTTTAAAAGGCTTTGAAACTTGCACCAAGTGACTCAAAAATTGTACAAAAGGACCCAGACCTGTTCTAATCGACTTGAAACCTGTCCTAAATTAGTTTTAAAAGGACTGTAAATTGCACAAAATGACTTGAAACTTGGTTTCTGTTATTCTACCAAAGCAGGGCTAAACCACTGGAGATGACTTGTACATATCAATGAACCTGCAAAACTTCAGGACTCCAACAACATTATTTCACAAGTTATGGCTTCAAACACTGATCTACAGATTAGTGCAAAGAAAATGATGGAAATATTGACATGGTTCCGACACATTTTACTTACTAACATGCACAAAATTACCAAATCTGACAAATATGAGATGGTCAGGTGTGAACTTTTTATAAAAGCTGGTGAACTGAATGAACCAGCAGATGTTTTTCGGAGACTTTCAGACTTCCAAGAGTCTTCATTTTGTCTCATTGTGATGCAGCTGCAAGCAAACACAAGGAATCTTGTCATTTTTTGCCCTATTTCTGCTGTTATGAAAGTGAAAGAAGCTTAATACAGTACAAGTATTAGATTTGTCATTTGTAATAAAAGACACTGAACAGGTTTAAGGTGTTCACTGAGGATGAGTTGTCGAATTTAGGAAATCAAAACACCAGATATACAAACTCTAAACACATTTCAGGCTGGATTTAGGTGGTTTGGTTGATTTTCATTGCTCAGCAGTTGCAATAATAAAGCTTAAAGTGGGTTTGTTCATCAGTATTTAACAAAAAGGTGTCAAGAATCAGCTGATACCTGCAGGAAAGTTTTTTAAATGTGTTTTTATTAACTTTTATTCTTGGTGCAGGTGGTGAAGAATCTCCTCAAACAGTATTAATGTCAACTATCTTCCAGTGGTTGTTGCCTTTTTATTTAACTGGCAAAAAGGACAAGTAAGAAACTATCCTTGTCAAGACAACAGATTCAACAGGTTTAAATAGGTTTTACATGATAATAAAGGGTGCTTTACAGTGTCATAAAATCACAGGAAAAATATGTTGCAAGGCTTCAGCAAAGATGATCCAGGCAGGACGATGTGAGTCGGTCATAAAATGAACATCTGATTATCAGATAGCAGGAATAAGCAGCTTCCTGAACTTTATTTGTCAAATATAGATCCGTAGATATGAAGGAAGCAGCCCTAGAATGGTTTTGTTTAGTCTCCAAGTGTCCCCCTCAGAGATGGAACCTGATGATGTTCATCTTCTTGCAGGCGTTACAACATTAAAGCTGCCGTATCTGAAGAGAAGAGGCTCTGTGGTCGACCCCGGCGTCAAAGAGAGACTCTGGTTGAACGTCCACTGGCCGAAGGGACGAGCGACGCAACTGGTGTCCAGCTGCTTCAGGTAAAACCAGGTCGTATCCATCATGGATGGATTAAACATGATAGCGGTAGAACTCAGTCATCAGTCAGAGGAGTTGGGTGGAGTCCAGCCAGATAAAACCCTTATGGTGCCACGTTTATAAAACTCTTCTAACCTGCTAATTAACTGTCCTAATATTGGCAGTTTTAATCTTTTTATCTCATGAACTATGCCTCTGACAGGTACTATACTCTACATTTTAAAGACATCACCTTCTGAGGGTGAAAAATAAAGGTTTTATGGTTGGTGGATTTGTTTGACCAAATTTATACCATCAACTCCACCGCCACATGTCCTAACCCTAACCCCTAACTGACTTGAAACTTGCCTAAAGTTAATTTTAAAAATAATGGTTGAAACATGTCCAAAATTGTTAAAAACGACTCAAATTGCCCAGAGTAACTAAAAACCTGTCATAAACAAGTCCAGTTACATTATAAGAGATAGAAACTGTCTAAAATTGTCGAAAAAATGTAGAAAAGGTAACAAAGTGACCCAAAGTTACTTGAAACCTGTATAAAATGTGAACACCATTTTAATGTTTTTAAACTTGTCTAAAATGATTAACTAATGGTCCAGCAGGATTCAGCAATTCCCAAAAGGACTGGAATCTTGTCCAAAGTGACTCAAAAATTGTCCTCAGGGACAGAAAGTTTCCCAAAGTAACTAAAAACATTTCATAAATAACTCTAGCTACATTACAGTAGTTAGGAACTGCGTGAAATTGCGTAAAAAAATTCCCTAAATTACTGGAATCTTGTCCAACCTGACTCAAAAATTGTCCTTAGGGACTCAAAATTGCCCAAAGAAACTAAAAACTTGTCATGAATGACTTTAGCTACATTTTTTGAGTTACAAACGGTCTAAAATTGACTAAAAATGTACAACAGGACACAAAATTGCCCAAAATGACACAAAAATTGTCCTAAAAGACCCAAACCTGTCCAATTAGGTTTGAAACGTGTCCTCAATTAGTTTAAAAAATGGTCTGAAATGCTTTGAAAATTGTCCTAAAGGACACAAAACTGCACAAAATGACTTGAAACTTGCTTTGTATTATTTTGCCAAAGCAGGACATTGATCCACAGATTCAGGCGAAGAAAACAGCGTAAATATTGACATGATATTGTGTCATTGTGATGCAGTTGCAAGCAGGAGCTGCTGCTAGTATAAAAACATGCAAAATAACTTGTAATTCCATTTGTAGAACCTTTTATTCGACATAACATTGTCTAGAGGTCAGATTGTCTATTTATGCTACATAACAAAGACATTAAAACATATATAAAAGCACTTTATGGGAGAGTTTTTCTTTTTGGCCTCATTGTGTTAAGGTCGTGTGAATTAAATGAATTAAATCCGTTATTTCCTCTCCTCCAGTGGTGAGTTGATGATGTGGGACTTGGCTAAATCAGGGAAGCAGAGGTGGACTCTGTTGGGAACGTCTTCGGAGGGTCAGAACCACAGCAGGATCGTCTTCAACATGAGTTCCTTTCAGCTGCCGGATGGGAAAGAGCTGCTCATCAGCACCTCCATGGATAGAGAGGTGGGTCGCCTTTCTTTGGTCTGGTTTGACATTTTTGGGGTTCAAATCAGGAGCTGAACTTCTGTTGACTTTCACAGCAAAACAGAAAACCTCTGGTTAGTAGAAGAGTGTACTTTGGTTGAATTAGCTCTTTTAAATCCACATTTTTCAACACTGGTCTTGTGGAGAGAACAAAACAAGTGTGAAATATTTAGACTTCATTTGTTATAGATTAGAAGTGCAATGATAAATTGTTGATTTGAGTAATTAATAATAGAGAAAATAGAGCTGCAGCTTCTTAACTGTGAGTATCTTCTGGTTTCTGTCCTCCTCTACGATGGTAAACTGAACATCTTTGTCTTGTGGACCAAACAAGACGTTTGTCATCTTGAGAAACACTGATCGAATGTTCTGACATTTTACAGACCAAATAGCTAATCAGCTATTGGGGAAAATAATTGACTGGTTAATCAGGGTTGAAAATTATCATTAGCTGCTGCATAAATGTTTCTCCAAACCTTAGCTTGGCTCAGTATAAAGACTGGAAGCAGGGAAACTAAATCCACCTCAGCAGCGTCTCTAAAGCTCAATAATTAACATTTGATAATTTAATCAGTATAAAAACTAATTATGAAAGTGACATTTCTGTTTACATATTTAGTTTGTTTGTTGTTTAGGACGTAAAACTAAATTTTGTAAACATTTTTTGGCTGGATCTTGAGGATCTACTATGTAATGGGAATTTTTGGATTCTTCTCCCCTAAAAGGGTGGGAAGCCATTTCAAGGGTTCAATATCTCCAGAAATAAAACTCCCAGAGCCATGAAATTTGGTGAGGACACAGACAGACTGGTTTCCAACAGATACAAGTGACCAAATCGCTCCAGAAAAAGCCACGTTTCTAATTATTGGCCCTTGAAAATGGAAAAAAAGTGCAAAATTTAGGTATTGTGGCCCCAGAAAGTTGGTGTAATATGGATGTGTCCATAGTTCCTACTAAAGCAAAGAAAGGCAAAACAAGCTTTGTATGATAGTATACATGAACATGAAGACATGGAAGCAGCTTGTGCATCTATAAACCATTTTATGGTCCAGTCAGTGAGCCCACATCAACGTTTTGTCACAACAACAAAAAAATGGAACCTTGTCTTGCCAAACTTACCGCTCATCAATTTCTACTGATGTTAGAGCCTCAAAATTTGGTGAAATGTTGACCAACGTCTGTATTTTAGGCAGAAAATACGGATCCATCCATATATATACACACTTACAGGAACTTACAGGGGACACCGTTCCAGTCTCTAATGGAAAATTTTGCACTTTTTTCCATTTTCAATGTCCAATAGTTATTCATTATTATCATTCTGGACAATTTTGAGTCATTCTGGTCCATTTTTATTTTATTTTGGACAATGCTGAAATAGCAACAAACTGGAACTTTGTCTTGCGATACTTGCCGCACATCAGATTCTATTGGTGTTAGAGCCTCAAAAGTTGGTGAAATGTCGACCAAAGACTGTATTTTAGTAGAAACATGGATCCATCCATATGTATACGCTTAGATGAACTCTCTTGAACCGTTATACCAAGCTTGTTTTAAAACTTTGCTTTTTTTTTTTTTTTTTTTAGCATTTTCAAGGACCAGGAATTATTCATTATTATAAATTTTGAAAAAATTGTGTCATTTTAGGAAAGTTTTGACCCAGAATATTAAAAAACTGGAACCTTGTCTTGTGAAACTTACTTTACATCAAATTCTAATGACGTTATAGAGGCCTTAAAAGTTGGTGAAATGTCAACCAAAGACTGTATTTTTCGTATAAAATAAATAAAATCCAAGATGGTGAAGCAACATATTTCCTGAAATCTGTCTGAACTGACCCATGTGTCAGACTTTGTGCTATGCTAAGCTAACTGACTGCAGAGTTCAGCTGCACACTGAACATGCGGACATGAGAGTGGGTCATTTATCTTGTTCTTGCACTGAAAGTGAAAAAGAATATTTCCCAAAATGTCACAAATCTTCCTGCAATGTTCATGTGGTCAAGTTAGTTTTACTTTCCAGAAAAGCTGTTAGCATCTTGACTTTTCCTCCAGATCAAATGCTGGGACTTGGCCTCTCTGGACTGCTGCTGGACTCTGCCCACCCTCGGCGGGTTCGTCTACGCACTGAGCTTCTCCCCGGTGGGTTCTGGGTGTCTGGCGTTGGGTGTCGGTGACAACATGATCCGTGTTTGGAACACGCTGACCACCCAGAACCGGTACGACACCAGGTCCTTCTGGCAGGGCATCAAGTCGAAGGTCACAGCGGTAAGGAGTTTGTCTAAAAGCTGCATGTAAATTTAGCATCATAGAATATTTACCTGATTTCTTGGTGGGTAATCAATGCATATAAAATGGTACATGACCTGCTATGTTGCTAGTATTGATAGTATTTCGTATTCAAGTCTGTATGTAGTTTTCAGAAATAGATTTTCAGAACTGTCACGTAAAAGAAACAACTGTTAGAACAGGGTGTCCACTAATCATAAAGTTCCAGGTTTGATAGCAGGATGCTCTTGTACATGTACAAGTGTGAAGTCTCTTAAATAGTAACTGCAATCAAGGTGTAGCAGCTTTCAGCAATCACAGCTGCAATCTCTCTGAGAATTGCACGTTCTAGTTCTGCGCTCTGAGCCCAACTTTGTAACGATCCACTAGTTAAAAGGGTTGCAGGTTTGATAGCAGGATGCTCTTGTACATGTACAAGTGTGAAGTCTCTTAAATAGTAACTGCAATCAAGGTGTAGCAGCTTTCAGCAATTACAGCTGCAATTTCTCTGAGAATTGCACGTTCTGGTTATAAGCTCTGAGCCCAACTTTCTGACAAGCTGAGATATGCGAAAAAAAAACTGTATTTGTGATGAATAAAAGTCACTTTTTCTGTTTTCTGACTGTCGGTTTTTTAATAAATTAGATGCCTGAGCTACTGATAAGCTCACAGACTCTCCTATTAGCCATTTGCAACCTTAAAATTCAAGATTTGTAAACATACTATAAGTTATCAGTTTTTGCATCCTTTAAGTTTTACTCCAATTTTTCAACTCCCAGAGTTTGATGATAGTGGGTGAATTATATCAGGCATCGAGCTGTTAAATTCTTAGACAAAGCATAAGAAACCGTTGAGGTAAGATGCACTAAGAAACTCTCCATTTATTGCAGCTGGCGTGGCACCCGACGAAAGAAGGATCCTTGTCGTTTGGAACAGACGACGGTAAAGTTGGAATCTACGACGTCTTCTCAAACAAGTAAGATCCACTATTTACATGTTTTTCTGTCCTTACATACACAGTCACCTTAGTTCTTTTGCTCACTTCACTGTTAATTTTTCAGTGCATATAGTTTTTCCTGAAACACCTTACTTGGGAAGCCATTCAAAGGGTTCAATATCTCCAGAAATCTGACTCCCACAGCCATGAAATTGGGTGAGAAAACAGACAAAATGGTTTCCAGCAGATCCAAAGATTGTAGGTGGTCCAGGAGAGACAATTTTTAGAATTTGTAGCCCATGAAAATGGAGGAAAAGGGTAGTATTGTGGCCCCAGAAAGTTCTTAAAAGTGTATATGTATGGATGGATCCATATTTCTGACTAAAAGTCCAGTCTTTGGTTGACATTCCACCAACTTTTGAGGCTCTAAGATTGGTAGAATTTGAGGTTGGCTGAGTATGGCATGACAAAGTTCCAGTTTTGGGATAATTTGACAAAATAATGATGTGGACTCATTGGTAGGAGACAAAAACTGGTGCAAAATTGCTGTCATGTTGTCTGAATGTTAAAATTGAACAACATATGAGGCTTATTTTATCTTTTCTTATAACAAACACTAAACAAAATCCAAAACAGTGCAGCAGCTCTGCTACCTGAGATGCCACAGACTAACCAATGACTGACATGCAAAGCTGAACGTATGCACACTCTGAGATGTTATCATTGAATTGTTTTATGAAGAAAGTGCATTGTGTTTGTTAGACTTCCATTATGCACCTGTGTTTTATGAGAAAGTTAATATAAAAACTTGACGTCCAAAATGATTTTTAGCTTCAGAAATGATGATTGTTTTGATCTCTGTTGAACTTTGGCTTTGGAAACTTTTTCTGAAAGTCACAAAGTCAAACCTTAGCTTGTGTTTTCTGAGAGCCTTGTGGATTCTTCGTAATCCCTCGAGGCCTCGGAGTCCCATTTTCCTGCAGCTCTCCTTGTCGCTTGTCCCTGACTGGGCATTTGTTCTGCTTCGTCTCCTCCCAGGCCTCCTCAGATATCGAGCTCCTATCACCGAAAAACAGTGTACACGCTGGCCTGGGGACCCCCAGTCCCCCCGATGTCATTTGGTAAGTTCTTAATGAACTCTTAGCAACTGCTGCAGTTAGCTCTGAACGCTCTGACCCAGCAAAAACACCGGCGGTGGGACGTCGGAAAAGCAGCGACTCAGCGAAAAAATGCCCAACATCTCTGCGCACCCCCTTGTAATCGGCTCTGTAATTGAATGAGGCGAGGAAACACTTACAGCTCACCTCCCTCCACTCGAGCCGCTCGTGGGGAAATCAAGACGCAGGAAGTTAATTTTACCAGCTGTCGGTGGATGACATTTTGATTAGCGTATCCCTCACTCGGCTTGGAGGCTGCAAACGTAATTGTTGCCGTGCCAACAATCTGCTGATGGCTCCTAAACGAACAAAAGGAGCCGCTAATTTGTTTACCTGCAGCACTGGCACCGGTTCAGCTCGCCTCACCAAGTTCTGATTGGCTCTGATGTCTTACGAGGAGCGTGCAGAGTGAATCTGGACCAGCTGCTGTATCTGGACGTATCAAGTCCTCCATGAAGCCGTCATTGTCACAATGGGTTTTTTAACTGGCACTGAATGCTGAGTCATTATAGTTAGGTCTTAAACATGCTTTTTCCATCTCAAATCATCACATTTTTAGAACAATTTCTGCTCGACCAACTCCAATTTGAACTTTTTATAGCATGAAATATGGATTTTTACAGAGATATTTGTGAAATTAAAATAAATCAAATCACTTCACTCTCAGTATTAAAACCACAGATAAAAACTGAAAAAACAAATGGTCCATAAAACCAACAAAACAAGCAGTTTAAGAAAATTTTCAGAATTCAGTTATAGCAGCAACAACAGTAAAGTGCAACAGTAAGTCATAGCTTCACATATCAAAGAGTTTATTAAGATATTTATTATTTTTCACTCATTTATGACAGTTTCCTTTTTAAATAACCATAGTTTATAATGAAATCATTTTCAGTGGTTGAGCAGAAGGCTACTGATGATTTGAAATGGAATAAGCCTTAAATCTTCAAACTTCTTGTATGTTTAGCTGCTGAAGTGTGACCTGTATATCTTATATACTACTATGAATTCTATTTTTCTACTATTTGTGTGATCTGGTTGCAGACATTCTCTTCAGACAAGCCTGCATCTCTTTAAAAACAGCTTGTAATGAGGCTTTTTCCTACCAGAAAGCAATTGAATAGCAGATTTTCTGTGTTTTTGCTCTGTTATGTGTGCTGCAGGGTGTAAAAACCATTTGGAAATGCATTTAGGACGTAAATGACAAAAATGTTCCCTGAAATGCAGCACAGCTTGAAAACACAGCTGGGTTTAAACATTCGTCCAGCAGCTGAGCCAAAAAACCCAAATCCATCTTTATAAGACAGTTTGTCTGCAGCAGGAAGTCAACCCACCATCCTGAAAACGTGTATAAATCTGTTTCTGTGTGACGTTCAGGTGCAGCAGGAGGAAAGCCGAGTTACAGCCTGTACAGCTGCGCCGGCGAAGGAGTTATTCTGCAGCACGATCCGTCCAAACTGAGCGGAGACGCCTCGGACATCGACCGGCTCATCAGAGACACCAACAACATCAAGGTTTCACACTCCTCCAAGATGTTTCATTGGTTCTAATTGACTAGTGGGGAAGTCCAAGTATTTATTCTCCCCCCCAAATGACAGGGGGGTCTTGACTTACATCGGAATTCTGTTCCTATGGTGCAACGTAATGCGATTTTCTCCGTAGGTCATGTAATGTTAGGTTCAAGTACACGCTTTTTATCGCCGATGATCATGGAGACAGTCGTGCGACTAAGGCCAAGCAACCGGCCGATGTTCGTCTTTGTTTTTCCCTTTTCCGAGCATTTTATTTTATCTAATTCCACTTCCATGGCGATGGCTTTCCTTTTCTTCGAAGCACCGACATCAGAAGAGTCTGACTTACACTAGGGAGCCATAACGAAGGGCAAAAAGTTTCTGAAAAGCAACACAAACGAAAGGAAGCGAATGTAGCACAATCCAATAAGATGTACAACCGGAGACTGTAAACAAAGCAGTCTTCCTCATATAGCGCTGCGTGACGACGTATTCACCCACTCCACTCGCCAACTAGTTCCCCCGTAAAATTTGTTTTGACGCTGCAAACGCCGTACGTCGGATTGATGGAACAAGACTTTCTTAATAGATTTATGGTAGATGGTGACATAACCACGAAACTCCTTAAGTCGAGGATGTCGTAGACCGAGAACCTACTGTACATGATTTAAGGTGTTAGTGTTGGAGAAACTGCCTGGTGAGGAACCTAAATACTGCACCATATGTACCTGATGAGTGGTGCTCCTCTGTTTGGAGATGGATGTTCTAGTTTAGATCCTTCAGATCTTTCTCGAAACATCTGTCTTGTGGACAGATGAGGAAATATACGACACCACTTACCA
Organism: Amphiprion clarkii; assembly: GCA_027123335.1. Lineage (NCBI taxonomy): Eukaryota > Metazoa > Chordata > Actinopteri > Pomacentridae > Amphiprion > Amphiprion clarkii. Next base: position 2,572,156 of record CM049581.1, on the reverse strand, counting down.
GGTACGTAGAATATAATCCTGAGATTAATCACCAGGCAGTTTCACCATTGAACCAAAAGTGACAGTGCAGACATTTAAGTGCTAGTTTAGATTGTCCAAATTCCTTTGGATGTTGAAATTACAGAATTACACACATCAATAGTATGAGATCAGTCAGCTAGAACTGAAGAAACCTCTTGGATGAAACGTCTTCAAGAACTAAAACGAAGCCCAGTTACTTTCTGATGAAACATTTAGGATTTTGTATGTGTTTAACCTCACACCATAGGCCAAACATTAAATAAATCGCAGAAAACAGAATGTATTTGTGTAAATGTGGATATTTGTTGCCAAAAATGCTGACATAGCAAAGTCAAAATTCAGTTTATCCCAAAAAGAGCTAATCACATAATAAATAATACCCTAGTTTCACATGAGGACCTGAGAGAACCAAGACAGTCAAATCACGTCACTTTACTCTAAATTGTCACACTGCATATTATATAACACCACAATACATTCACTTGTGAATACAACTAACACACAGAAGTCAGGTTTCTGAGCCTGAAGTGACAAAGACAAAACAACTAACAAAATAAAAGGAGTTAATCCGACCATCGACAGGTCATGTAAGGCCAGACGGACTAATGAAACCAATCAGATCTCACAAATAAAACCAAAAATGACAGCAGGGAACAGTATAGTTAGCAATAACTGTACCATGTAGTACTGCAGCATCTCCAACACGGATTAAAAACACTTTTATTAAGAATCATTTAAAACCACAATGAACCAAAACTGCATGGTTCTTACATTCCTGCAACATCGATGTCACACGTAAAGAAAAGCTGTGTAGCTGAAGATATACAACTGCTAGAAAATGTGGCATTTTGTGGAACAATTTATTCCTTAAACATCCAACATTAAATCATTTCCCTCAAATCACTCAAGACGAAAACAATCTAACTTTTCCACTTATCTAACTTACTTTATCATTCTAGAAGCAGACAGCAGAGAACCACCAAGTGCTATCATGGTTAAATATGATTTTTAATTTCAATAAAAGTTTTTTGGGGTGTTTAAATGTTCATAATAAAGTAGAAATTAGAAGTAACCTACTCTGCCACCCACCACACCATCCAGCAGCTGCAGCCCTGAACAAAGAGTTCACATTGATGCTTGATTAAAGACCCTGAAGTAATCTTTATATCTACAGAGACAGAAATAGTGGTCAGTGTTCCTGCCACCACTAGGTTTGGTATTTCTGCATTCTATGCCCTCTTAAATCTTCAAACCCACCTGTCAGCCTCAGTGAAACCTGACGAACACACAGGAAACCAACAGTGTAACTCTGCATACTTCATATTAGAGCTTTAATGAGCCGTTCTCCGTCGGCTGCTGAATGTAAATAGAGGTGGTTTGAATAGGTTATTGAGGTGAGCTCTGCTTCCCAACAGCACAAGCTGTCTCCACACACCGACCTCAGCTGGAAGCCAGATGGGAAAGTTGTCGCCGTCGGCAACGAGGACGGGTGAGTGAGCGGCCGGTGGGAGTCCAGGGAGGAACCAACTGTCCGCTGACAGTGTGGCGTCTTTAGGCTACAGAATAATGAATTCTGTTCTGTGTGAACTCTTGAACTCCATTATCTGAGCCACACTCTGGGTTTGTGATTGGCTGTCACACCGACTCATCTAAGCTCCTGAACCGGACGGCAGAAAATAAAAAGAGCTTAGATTTGCAGCAGAATTTAGTGGACATGATGCACTATACAGCTGCATCTCATATAATTAGAATATGATGGATAAGTTCAATATTTTTATCAGACACTGAGGAGTTTCATGAGCTGTTATCATCAAAATCAAAACAAATAAATGGAAATATTTAAAGCCTTTATGTGTAATGGGTCTAGAATGAATGATATGTGTAGAATACCTTTCATGCAACGATTAAAGTGCTTTAAAATTAAAAATGAATCACAAAAAACTATTTAAAAATCATAAAATACTGAAGTAAAAGCAGTAAATATAACCACAGATTCATCTCAGACTTTTTTAATGAGCTGTTAGCTGTTGTCAAAATTAAAACAAATAAATGGAAATATTTCAAACCTTTATGTGTAATGAGTCTAGAATGAATAATAATATGTGTATAACACCTTTCATTCAACACATACAGCTCAGAATGCTTTGAAATTGAAAATAAATCATAAACCACAGATCCATCTCAGAGATTCATTTTGGGGGTTTTCTGTGAACTGTGAGCTGTTTATTATCAAAATTCAAACAAATAAAGGCTTTTAATATTTTAATTTATGAGTCTAGAATCTATACAGTTTTCACTTTGAGCAATGTCTAATGAAAACTATTGAACTTTTTCCACCATTTTCTAAATATATGAGATGCGCCTGTAGCAGCAGCAATGTTTAAACTTGTGTTTGTAGATATAAAGCATCAAAGATTTAACTTCTACTGACACCAACAGATAATGTTTTAATTGGAGAATGTTTAAACACCGTTTTTTACAAGACTCAGAACCTTTAAAACCCTCTGTACTCTGAATGCCAGTGACAGAAAAGCAGAGTTGGAAGTGAAAGAGGCAGATATTTCTCTCAGAATTGTAGATTTTTAAGAACTAGTCTGGTTGCATCTCCTTCGTACGTTGCTTGTTGTCTTACAAATACAGTTCACGTACATTTCTGGTTTCTTGTGTTTACCTCCTGTGGGATATCTGAGTGCGTCGTCTCTGCTGCAGGTGTATTGATGTGTATCAGGCTCCCAGTCTGAAGCTCCTCTGCAGCATCCAGCAGCATCACAAGATCATCAACTCGTTACGGTGGCATCACGACCACAGTTCTGCTCCGGAGCTGCACAGTCTGCTGGCGTCGGGCTCCAGCAACGCCACCGTCTTCGTGCACGATCTCCACTCCGTTATAGGTGGGAGGAACGTTCTCTGATGTTCTGCCTCTCCGGGGAATTTCATTGCACTTTCTACTTTATTTGCAAGAGCAAGAGCGTTTTTGCACATTTTAGCGTTTAAGCAAAAAAATGTATTTTTTTGCAGATAACTTAACTAGCTGCTAGCACTCGTCTTAGCTAGTGGAATTGTGGTCTACTAACTGAAACTTTGACCTCTTGCAGGTTGGTAAGACTTCCTCAGTAATAAATTCACTGAATTCCACCAACTTTCCCTGTAGTCAACTGGAACAGGCTTCTTTGTTCGCAGATTTTTCCACTTTCTAACCAAAAGTCTCTACACCAAACGTAATAAAGCGTAGTCTAAAGAATAGTTTGAAAAGCACTAACACTTTAATGTTTCTGTTGGTGTAAACATCAGGGTTTTTGCTTCTTTTTTTGTTGCAGAGAATCCTCCAGAGAGCCCCGTGGTGCTGACTGAACCTTACCGCCGGCTGTCTGGACATACAGCTAAAATCACCGGCATGTCCTGGAGTCCTCACCACGACGCCAGACTGGTGACCGTCTCCTACGACGGCACGGCTCAGGTATATATCCAGAATACTGTCCTCATAGGAGTAATTCACAGGTAGACAAGCGAGCTAATGATGTGATGTCTTCTCTTCAAAGGAGAATCATAATTTACTGCAGAAATCAGATAATAACCGAAACATAACAAGTTAATATACGAACACACTAAACAGAAATCACAGCTGTGCTTGCTACCAATAAATCACAGACAAATGAATGTATTTGTGATATTTATTGCCAAAAATGCAACTATTCATCCCAAAGGGAGCTGATCATCTGTTAAATTGATGCCCTAATTGCACATGAGAACCAGGAGAGTCACATAAAAAGTCACTGCACTCGAAATTGTCACTAATAACACTGCAATTAATTCACTCATTGATACAACCGACACACAGAAGTCAGGCCTCGGTACAACCTGGGAATGAAGTTGCTAAAACAAAACAACTAACAAAAATCTCCATGTCATGTTCGATGAAATATCAAATGAGCTGCCAGTTAACTAAAAGGCTTCATGAGTTCTTTAATTTCTTTGTCAAAACAAAAGCACAGCAGCTATATTTGGTTTATTTTAACTAAGAATTAGAATGAAATACTTGCAGATAAGTACCGTCCTAGGCATGAACAAGGTAAATAAATTGCTGGCTGCAGATTTCACAGAAATCCCTCTAACATTACTGTACACTGAACAACCAGTAGGGGGCTCTGCAGTACACGAAACTCTGCTCCACTGTCTTAAAGGCAGGAAAGGACAGTCAGAAATAACCAGAAAACTGCAGAATAACAACTGGAATCTGGATGCAACATGTTTATTGGTCAGAGATTTGGTTTCACTGCTCATCTAGTGTCTTTTTGTGCCTGATTGTCCAATTAAAGTGTGTAAATATACGTTGTTTGGTTTTTTATTTCCTGTCTAGGTGTGGGACGTGTTGGAGGAGGCGGCGGTCTCCAACTACCGTGGACACGTCGGTTATCTGCTGAGCGTTGACTGGTCGCCCGTAGATCCAGACGTGATCTGGACCGGAGGGAAGGACTTCACTGTACAGGAGTGGAACGTCTCCAAACAGGAGTTTACAAAGCCGCCTAAAGGTGAACGTCTGTCTCCCTTAGAATGACTAAAAACCGCCCCCAGCGTCTGAAAAAGAAGCTTAAAAACAATCTGTCGTGTTTCTCCTCTCAGGGAAAAAGATGGCGGATCTGAAGGAGAAGATGAAGACCAACACCAAGCAGAAGAAGAAGAACAAGAAGACGACCGGAGGAGCAGCGTCAGCAGATATGAATGGAGAGGCTGTTACCGGAGAGAAGGTGGTGATGGGTCTGGATGTGTCTGCTGAGGATGAGGAGGATGAAGTCAGCTCTACTAATAGTCCTGTACCTGCTCCAGGTGACTCAGCACAAAACTACTGCTGGGACGAATTAGATCTAAAATCATCTACCTCTGATTTACTTCTAACTATTTTATTATAAACTATGAATATTTAAACCAATTTATAATGAGTCTGTCTGCACAGAAACCAGTTTATAACCAGTCTGTCCAGTCAGAAACCAGTTTATAACCAGTCTGTCCATTTAGAAACCAGTTTATAACCAGTCTGTCCATTTAGAAACCAGTTTATAACCAGTCTGTGCATTTAGAAACCAGTTTATAACCAGTCTGTCCAGTCAGAAACCAGTCTGTCCATTTAGAAACCAGTTTATAACCAGTCTGTCTGCACAGAAACCAGTTTATATCCAGTCTGTCCAGTTAGAAACCAGTTTATATCCAGTCTGTCCAGTTAGAAACCAGTTTATATCCAGTCTGTCTGCACAGAAACCAGTTTATAACCAGTCTGTCCATTTAGAAACCAGTTTATAACCAGTCTGTCCAGTCAGAAACCAGTTTATAACCAGTCTGTCCATTTAGAAACCAGTTTATAACCAGTCTGTCTGCACAGAAACCAGTTTATAACCAGTATGTCCATTTAGAAACCAGTTTATAACCAGTCTGTCCAGTCAGAAACCAGTTTATAACCAGTCTGTCTGCACAGAAACCAGTTTATAACCAGTCTGTCCAGTCAGAAACCAGTTTATAACCAGTCTTACCATTTAGAAACCAGTTTATAACCAGTCTGTCCATTTAGAAACCAGTTTATATCCAGTCTGTCCAGTCAGAAACCAGTTTATAACCAGTCTGTCTACACAGAAACCAGTTTATAACCAGTCTGTCCATTTAGAAACCAGTTTATAACCAGTCTGTCCATTTAGAAACCAGTTTATAACCAGTCTGTGCATTTAGAAACCAGTTTATAACCAGTCTGTCCAGTCAGAAACCAGTCTGTCCATTTAGAAACCAGTTTATAACCAGTCTGTCTGCACAGAAACCAGTTTATAACCCGTCTGTCCAGTCAGAAACCAGTTTATAACCAGTCTGTCCATTTAGAAACCAGTTTATAACCAGTCTGTCCAGTTAGAAACCAGTTTATAACCAGTCTGTCCAGTTAGAAACCAGTTTATATCCAGTCTGTCCAGTTAGAAACCAGTTTATATCCAGTCTATAACCAGTCAGAAACCAGTTTATAACCAGTCTGTCCAGTCAGAAACCAGTTTATAACCAGTCAGAAACCAGTTTACAACCAGTCAGAAACCAGTTTATAACCAGTCAGAAACCAGTTTATAACCAGTCAGAAACCAGTTTATAACCAGTCTGTCCAGTCAGAAACCAGTTTATAACCAGTCAGAAACCAGTTTATTACCAGTCAGAAACCAGTCTTTAACCAGTCATAAACCAGTTTATAACCAGCCTTTAACCAGTCAGAAACCAGTTTACAACCAGTCAGAAACCAGTTTATAACCAGTCAGAAACCAGTTTATAACCAGTCAGAAACCAGTTTATTACCAGTCAGAAACCAGTCTTTAACCAGTCATAAACCAGTTTATAACCAGCCTTTAACCAGTCAGAAACCAGTTTACAACCAGTCAGAAACCAGTTTATAACCAGTCAGAAACCAGTTTATAACCAGTCAGAAACCAGTCTTTAACCAGTCATAAACCAGTTTATAACCAGCCTTTACCAGTCAGAAACCAGTTTACAACCAGTCAGAAACCAGTTTATAACCAGTCAGAAACCAGTCTATAACCAGTCTATAACCTGCCTTTAACTATTAAAAAAATATTAAAATGTGTTTGACATCAAGCCAACATTTCACAGATATCTTTATGAATATTCATAGTTTAGCATTTAAAAAAGGCAAATCATGGATGGTCAAGTGAAAATTGTTCATAAAAATGTGATGATTTTTTTCAATGGAACAGTTTGTTTTAGTGTACCTTTGAGTTGATTGTAAAAATCATTGCTGCTGCCTTTGTTCCAAGACTCAAACCCCAACCCTTTTTTTCCAGCCACTTTTGAGATGCAAAGAAAATCCTCTGCTGTTGTAAAGAGTAAAGACAAACCAGGTATGTATTTAATTAATGAAAACAAACACACATGCGTGCTTCTTTATGTGATTTTCAGAGTTAATCTGTGTGTTTATTCAGACCTGAACCTGCTGAAGAAGAAGAAACCTCGCTCCATGCTGCCCCTCAGTACATCCATGGACCACCGGCCCAAAGAGGAGCTGCTGCAGGACTGCATCACTCTGGCTTCAGTCCAGCACAGCGACGGTGAGACTCACTTTACTGTCTGACACAGGAGTAAACACACAAACACACAAACAAACCACTGAAGGACGCACTGCAGCAGAAATCCTTTACTGCTACAAAACCAAACCAGATAAGAAGTAAGATCAAAACGTTTCTACCACCATATATTTAATGTTTGTGCATTTCCACATGCTACATGTGCATCTCATATAATTAGAATATGGTGGAAAATGATCCCTATTGTCTTTGCTCAAAGTGAAAATTAGATTTATTCTAGACTCATCATGCATAAATTGAAATATGTGAAGCCATTATTTCTTTTAACAACTCATGAAACCCCACCAGAATCAGTCTGACATGGACCTGTAGTTACATTTACTGCTTTTTTTTGCCTTTTATTATTTTTTTTAGTAATTTTTATTTTGTATTTGTAATGTTAAAGCACTTTAAGCTGAATGTGTTGCATGAAAGGTGCGACACAAACATGTTTTTTTATTATTATTGTTATTATAACATTAGAATAAGTAACTGGTACAATAGATGGTAACAGCAGCTGAGCCTCACGGTTAGGAGCTTTACATCATCCGTTGCCATGGTAACAGATGAGATGCATGACACTGCAGAAAGGTGCAGCCTTTATATCCTCTCAGGTGGCCAATGATTGGTTGTAATTCTCCAGATTTACCCACCAGGAGAGGATAAGACGTCATACCGAGCCTGAGGAGCAGCATATTAAGACAGTGGGGGAATATAACACCGTCCTAATGTCAGAAAAAAAACTAACACTTTTGGAAATGATTATATTCACTACTTCAACATCAGTAATTTAGGCTAAATATTGACCAGATGTTTTTGTTCTTGCATTTCTTCTTGCAAATCTGTGTTTTCTTGTCGAATGTCACGTGATCTGGTTGGTTGTGTTTTTCTTTACTCCAGCAGGTCCTGCAGGATGTGTTCCAGGTCAGGGAGATCACATCCATCTGGGTCTGTTCACTGACAGAGCAGCTCTGCATCGCATGTTCCAGGCAGAAGGTACGTCTTTCTTTTTCCCGCAACCTGGAATGTCGATGTGTCGGTACGTACCAATGTAGTAAATACTGCAGAGAGATGTACACAGTGCTTATAAGTTTGGGGTCACTCAGAAAAGTCCATATTTTTGAAAGAAAAGTGTTTATTTTTTTCATTGAAGATGACATTAAATGAATGATAAATCCAGTGTAGACATTGTTAATGTGGTAAATGACTATTGTAGCTGGAAACAGCTGATTTTTAATGGAATATCTCCATAGAGGTACAGAGGAACATTTCCAGCAACCATCACTCCTGTGTTCTAATGCTACATTGTGTTAGCTAATGGTGTTGAAAGGCTCATTGATGATTAGAAAACCCTGTGCAGTTATGTTAGAACATGGATAAAAGTGGGAGTTTCCATGGAAAACATGGAATTATCTGGGTGACCCCAAACTTTTGAATGGTGGTGTAGGTCAATTTTGATGCATTTAGAGCAACTTTAACTCATTTTACATCAACCTTAACTAATATAGAGCAACTTTAGCTAATATGGAACAACTTTAATATAAGGCAACTTTAAGTCATTTAGAGCAACTTTAACTAATATGGAGCAATTTGAATTAATGTAGAGCAACTTCAGCTCATTTTTGAGCAACTTTAACTCATAATATCAACTTTAGCTAATATAGAGCAACTTTATTATAGAGCAACTTTAATAAAAAATATCAACTTTAGCTAGTATAGAGTACCTTTAACTATTATAGAGCAATTTTAACTCATTTTTGAGCAACTTTAACTAATATAGAGCAACTTCAATTAGAAATATCAACTTTAGCTAATATAGGGTCATATCTTTAGAGGAAAAATGCATAAATTAGCATTGAGCTCTTAGTGTTTCAGGTGTTGCCACTCATTGGTTGTGCCGTTCATGTTGGTTTCAGAGGAAGGCCACGTGGAGGCCGGTCATTTCGACTCTGTGGTGTACCTGAGGCTGTGGAGTGGAGACCTGGAGGGGGCGCTGCAGCTTGCCACTGAGAAAGGAGAGCTCAACGACCACCTGCTGTCCATCGCTCCCATGGGTAAAGACTCAAATACCGAATTACTGCAAAAGTCGGAAGCCGAGACAGAAAGAAGGAGATTGGGTGACTATTATAGTGACCGAAGGAGGCGTCACTCAGATTATAGGAAGTCCATGTTGGTAATCAAAGAGCATTGTGGGGGTTTAGCTATCAACGGGCACCATGACAAAGACTTCTGTGACGCTTAATGACCTCCGACCAGAACTTGTATGTAAATCTTGAGTTGGAAGCCAAGACAGAAAGAAAGCAATCATCTGCAAAAAATATCACATTTTCACATGGAAACTTAAAAATGTAAAAAATGTGATTTCACACACGTTATAAACTACAACTTCATCAGTTGCAGTGCCCACTATAAAGTTACAGTTTGACTTTTACGACGCTACCAAAAGCAGAACCTTGCAGAATTTTGATGGTTATAGTGTTGAAACCTACGGCAGCAGCATCTGCTACAGAAAGAATCCTCAACTGTTGCTGGCAAAACAGCTTCTGACCTTTATTTCTTTTTTGTGTCGATTCTGTGAGCTTTAATGGAATTCTGTTACTTGATATCCTCTCTGTTCGCCAAATACCCGACTAGAGGAAGCAACAAAACCAACACTTGCTTGTTTACAGTGGCCAAGCCAAGGCATAAATTACTGATTTGTGCATTTTTTTTAGCCTTAGCTCGATTCTTTGTTCATATTGTCATCGCAAAAAGAGCACAACTTGGGCAGGATGCTAGAGATGCAAATTTTTAACATTTTTTTAGATCAATACTCAGCAGCATTGTCAATCAGCAATAGATTATTTGATAATAGTAAATTGGGCGCAGTGAACATTTGCTAATGTTGGTTTAATCTGTGGACATGTGATGTTTCACACATTGGTTGGAGGTCATTAAGACTCACAGAAGTCTTTGTCATGGTGCCCGTTGCTAGCTAAACCCCCACAATACCCTCTGCTTGTAGTCTGAGTGACGCCTCCTCTGGTCTTTACAGTATTAATCAGTAAGGGACTCCACCTGGTGGAACAACCAGGTACTACAGCTGATCTACATTTAATGACATCATGTAGAGAATACAGGTTTTCTACATCTTTGGGGCTTTTGGAGCCACAATGCACCCTATCATCGAACACTACACTTGCCCTCTGATGCTACATTTACCCTCTAATACTACATTTACCCTCTGATGCTACATTTACCCTCTAATACTACATTTACCCTCTGATGCTACATTTACCCTCTAATGCTACATTTACCCTCTAACACTACATTTCCATTTCATTTTCATTTGCTTGTTTAAGGCTTTTCCCAGCAAATATATCTATTACTAGTCATGCCACAGTGTTTTTTTGATGATGTTGGCCTCTGGTACCATATAACTGTTGAATATGACACAGTGACCAGCTCATTAAACCTAAACATCATCTAGTCTGAACCCGGTGTGTCTTCAGTCACCTCTCGACAGGCTTGCAGTGATCTGTGCTTCTGGTTTCAAACTGAGAATAACCTCTGTTCTGCTGTGTTTGTTTCTCCAGCTGGGTTCGGGGTTTGGAGTCGGACGGTCGAGGCCTTCGTTAAGCAGCTGTGTCTGCAGGAGCAGTACCTGAAGGCAGCGTCTCACCTGCTGTCCATCAACAAGCTCTACGAGGCTGTCGACCTGCTGCGCTCTCACAAACTCTACAGGTTTACAGACAGCTTTTCTTTGTATTGCTCATATACACCACTGTTCACAAGTTTGGGGTCACCCAGACAATTCCATGTTTTCCATGAAAACTCCCACTTTTATCCATGTGCTAACATAACTGCACAAGGGTTTTCTAATCATCAATGAGCCTTTCAACACCATTAGCTAACACAATGTAGCATTAGAACACAGGAGTGATGGTTGCTGGAAATGTTCCTCTGTACCCCTATGGAGATATTCCATTAGAAATCAGCTGTTTCCAGATAGAATAGTCATTTACCACATTAACAATGTCTACACTGGATTTATCACTCATTTAGTGTCATCTTCACTGAAAAAAACACTCTTCTTTCAAAAAAAAGACATTTCTAAGTGACCTCAAACTTTTGAACGGTCGTGTATATGAATTAAAGTTGCTCTATATCAGTTAAAATTGCTCTATATTAGTTAAAATTGCTCTACATTAGCTAAAGTTGCTCAGAATATTAGTTAAAGTTGCTGGACATTATCTAAAGTTGCTGGACATTATCTAAAGTTGCTGGACATTATCTAAAGTTGCTGGACATTATCTAAAGTTGCTCTTCATTCGTTAATGTAGAGCAGTGTTTTTTCTGGGCTTCAGTCGCTAACGTCAGACCTTTCTGTGTTTTATTTCAGGGAGGCCATCGCTCTGGTCAAAGCCCGGCTGCCGGCAGACGAACCCGTCCTGAAGGAGTTGTACACCTGCTGGGCCGCCGCGCTGGAGAAAGACGGACATTTCTCTGCAGCCGCTAAATGGTCAGAAATATTTGCTGAATCTTTTAGTCTTCTTGTGTTTCCGTCGTGGTTAAAACAGCGTCTCGTTCTGCAGTTACCTCGCTGCTGGCGCCAGTTTCGATGCAGCTAAAGTGGTGTCCAGGAAGAACGACGTCCTGTCGCTGAGCACGGCGGCCGGCCTCGCCAGGATCTCCGGGGAGGTGGATCTGGCTCAGTCGCTGGCGCTGCGATGTGCTAAACACCTGGCAGCTGCTCAGGACTGGGTGGGAGCTCAGGAGGTTCTGAGCTCACAGGACAGTCTGCTGGTCAGTAGCAGGAAGAAATGACGTCTGACAGGTCACAGTCTGGAAACACTGTCCTGTTCCTGAAGGAATCACAGCATTAATGTAAAACATCACTGAAAACTAGAGTCCTTTCCATGTTCTCAGGTCCACAGGCTGCATCTCTGTGTTACTGAGCTGCTGACTGTGACTCTGCTCCACTCTGACGTCGTCTCCACTCATTCCTGGGCGTCACCAGGTGAACATCGCATCGGCCTCCTGGACCGGATCAGAGGCGTCTGGCAGGACCAGTTCAGCGATTCCCTGATCTCAGCAGGACTGGATCGAGTCGGAGGTCTTCTGCAGGAGCTGAAGTCTGTGGAGAGTCCAGCTCCGACCGCTAACGTCCCCCTCAGACAGGTACAGCTCGACTAGTGGTAGAAAGACTTCTCCTTACATTTATAGGAAACCGATAAATATCAATTCTCTGAACCCCAAAACCTGACCATATGTTTGAAAGGCGTGTTAGTTTTTAAAAATGCCAAAATGACGCCATTTATCACAACCAGAAACTGTAAAAACAGAACTAATGATTGGATTTCCCACTTTTTTGGGATTTAATCGTGTAACTTTGAGTTTTGTTGGGGAAAAATAACCATTTAATCAAAATGACTTTATTGTACATGCCACATTTAAAAATTCTCCAAAAATAAACAGTTTGCTCGAATCGGATTCTGTACCAAAAAACTAAAAATTCTGGGCTTCATGACACGACTGAAAAGCCACGAGTGACTCAGCAGTGACAAAGAGTGATGTGACAAAAACACCTGTGGGCTCTTTGCAAAATGTTGTGCATGTTTATTCCAATTTCTTTTCATTTCTTGTAAAATAAGCAATTAAAAACATTCAGCTTTCATCTGTTTTCTGGCATTCTAACTGCATCATACTGAACAAAAGGCATTTCTGAGCTCTCTCTGTTTCTAGCTGTGGTTGTTGTGTTTCCGTGGAGGTGCAGGACTTTAGATTGCAGTAAGAACAAACCCACAGTGAGGAAAAATGTGGCTAAAATCCCCCCGAAGCTGCTTGGAGATCAGAGGTTTAACAAAGAATAAGACAGCTGAAGGAAAACAGTCTTTTCCTTCATGTAGAACCACATCTTTCTGAACGTCTCGTCTCCAGATCCTGCTCTACTCTTCCCTCCATCTGACCAGAGCTGTTCTCAGCTGGTTGCTGGATGATGACGATCAGCTGATGAAGGACTTGTGGCAGACGCTGGTTTGGCTGAAAGATGGCGGACACTTGGACGTCTCGGCTGAACTCTGCAGGATGCTGTTCCCCGACGGTACGTCAGACTTCAGTGGTTTTTAACACAATAAATGATTGAAGCGTTGAGCTCATATTAAATTCTCCAGTTTTTTGTTGGAGTCAAATTGGCGACACCTTGTGGTGACTAATGGTAAACTGAGCAACAGGGTTTAGAATCTGAGCTGTACTTCTTTTTTTTTTATTTTAAAGAAAATGAATCAGCAGCAAGTAAATTATCATCAAAAATGACAAACTGTCTTTGACTTTACTTTTCCAAACATGTAGAGTTGAGATTCAGTTTGGTCATCAGGAAAAATGTCATTTTAGGAGGAACTCCAGACTTATTTGGTATTTTAAAAATATTTTCAAACGTTCTTTTCTCCTAGTTTTTTTAAATTTGGTCTCAGGACAAGAACATTTCCACAACAACTGCATGTTTTACTATTTTGTACATGGATTTTTTGAAATGTGATATAAAATATCCTCCAGTTCTGGAATGACCCATATTATTATTTATTTACCTTTCTGTGTTTGTTTTTCAGGTGATGTAGGTTCCAAGAAACATTCCAAAACGCTTCATCTCTCAGAGGAAGCTAAAGCTGCTGCTGGCAGTCTGCAGGCTTTGGTCTGTTACCACCGTCTGTATGAGTTCTGGTGGAAGAACTCAGCCAGCAGCCAGAAGATCCACAACGGACTTTCCTGTCCTGAAGACGAGGTGAGGGACGGAGCGGCGGAGGACGGAGCGGTGGAGGACGGAGCGGTGGAGGACGGAGCGGTGGAGGACGGAGCGGTGAAGGACGGAGCGGTGGAGGACGGAGCGGTGGAGGACGGAGCGGTGGAGGACGGAGCGGTGGAGGATGGAGTGGTGGAGGACGGAGCGGTGAAGGACGGAGCGGTGAAGGACCGAGCGGTGGAGGACAGAGCGGTGAAGGACGGAGCGGTGGAGGACGGAGCGGTGGAGGACGGAGCGGTGAAGGACGGAGCGGTGGAGGACGGAGCGGTGAAGGACGGAGCGGTGAAGGACGGAGCGGTGGAGGACGGAGCGGTGGAGGACGGAGCGGTGGAGGACGGAGCGGTGGAGGATGGAGCGGTGAAGGACGGAGCGGTGGAGGACGGAGCGGTGGAGGATGGAGCGGTGAAGGACGGAGCGGTGGAGGACGGAGCGGTGAAGGACCGAGCGGTGAAGGGAGGTCCTTCAGGACAGAAGCTCCATCCAGCCACAGGGAGGTTGGACCTGGACTTTGATGCGTCGCTGCTTCTATCGGAGCCCCACGCTGCCTGTCAGGCCTCCCAGAGAGCCGTGAAGGAGGTCCAGGAGCGTCTGAACAACATGGTGCTGCAGCACAGCCGAGTCCAGGGAGGACAGCTGGACGCTGGGGAGAAGCAGGACGACGGTCCCAGAGAGGAGAAGGACTTCCAGGGTTCAGCTGATGGAGACCAGCGGTGAGGACGTCTTCTCTCTGCAGTCTCCACTAATAATCAGAGCACCGAAAACTGAAGATTTAATCCCAGAATCACTAGTTATAGTTTGTAGGACTTTTCTTCAGCTTGACTAAAATTAGACACTTTGATAGATTTTACTGAAATTTTCATTTTTCTTCCAGAATAAATGATTGTAGGTTGCAGAAATATGGCCACGACTCTTACAAATATTAAAACATTCAGAAATGTAATTAAGTGTGCAACATAGAGAATAACGGTTTGTGCACAAGTTGTTTAAATGCTCAACAAAACCATTAGATAATGTAATTTTTAGTGTAATTTTAACAAATCTTACAATTTATTATTTTGTAGATTTTGAAATCACCATAAAATGTATTAAGTTAACAATAAACAGGCCAAAATCAAACAACATCCACATCAAAAATCAGTATTTTTACAAAATGGTGATTTATTCAAAATTTGCCTGTAAAATTACCCATTTTTTTTTTACTACATTTAAATCAGTAAAAATACTTATTTTCCATTACTTAAAATAAAAATGGTGTGTATTAACAACTGTAAAATCAGACAAAAACTAACAAAAATCTGCAACATAACAGCTTAAAACACTTTACAGGCTATTATTTAGCCACTATTTCAGATAATAACTTGTTATTTAGCCGTTATTACGGATAATAACTTATTATTTAGCAATAAGTTATTTTTACTGAAAAAAATGTTCACAGAATTCGAAAAACATATCAGATTATTCTGATTATCCAATCTGTTGATCTGAACACGTAAGAATTTTGCTGTTTATGGAAGCGACTGATCACATAAGTGTGAACCTGTGAGCTTGACCTTGAGGATTAGCAGCTGTTTTTAGCCTTTAGCCGACTCTCGGCCTTGTTCTCCAGATGCTAACGATTGAACCGAAACATCTGCATTTCTTCTCCTCAGTTCTGAAGGCCAGGAGACTCTGCTGACTTTGTCCACCAAGATGTCCAGCTGTCAGAAGGAGCTGGCTGAGCTGCCCGACACCATCAAGGTACAACTTCCTACCAAACACTAAAACAGTGAGAGGAGCAGTTTGACTTCACTGTAGCTCAGCTGTCCTGTCACTGACATCATCTCTGCTTTGATGCTTCGCTCTAGATTACAGAAAACGGTACAGACAGGTCCATTATGCTAGAATCACTGTAGAAAGACTTTATATCTGAGCTTGGTGTCACAACGCTGCTTCACTTAAACTCACTAGTTTCAACTACATGTTATTTGGGGTTTAAGACAATATTTTTAGATCATAAATGCATCATTTTCCCACATATTCACCTTTTTTTCAGTGCAGATGTGTTAAACCCTCCTGTCTTGCATTAAGGATTCGAGCTTTATGAGCACGTAGGTCACAGATCGTCATCTTTGTCTTCCAGATGTTTCCTCACCCAGATGTTGTGGAGTGCTGCCTGGTTCTGCTGCACCTCAGCAGGTCTTCGCTGACTCCGTCCGACTCCCTCCAACAAGACGCCAAAGATCTGCTCCGGAAGTACGGGACGAGTCCGTCTGTCCTGAAAGCGTCCCGGCGGTTCCTCTCCTGATCGTTTACTGATGAACTGAAAGAAGCACTTAACCTGTACAGATACTTATTGATTCAATAAAAGTCTTTGATTACTAAGTGAAGGAACATCTGGAGTCGGTTTGATTCTAGGTGACGGTTGAAGTTCCACTACTTCCACTGCAAACCGCTCGCTACTTTCTAAACATGGATGTTATTCACTAATCTGCAGAAACGACCTTTAGAGCAACTCAGCTATGTTCAGACCAGCCAGCAGAGACTCAAAGAACGCCACACACTCTACTTCCTGCCTCTGACTTTTAGCTTGTCTTTGGGTTTTCTAATGTTGAACACCAGAAAGCTTCAAGACAAGACTTTGGGCTGAGGACAATTTACCTAAGATGAATTCTTCTAAGTTTTTCTTTCATCCGAATAACATTTTAAAACACAAACGGAAAAGACAAACAGAATATCTGGCAGTTTTTGCTTGATAGATACAGGGGGTCCTCGACTTATGTCCCTACGGCACAACGTAAACCAATTTTTGCCGTAAGCCGGAACTCCAGCGAAAATGTAAATAAAGCTGTTACATGCATCATATTGATTAGTTCTTCAGAAAAGTCATGAATACCAATGACTTTCATGCATGTATGAGTAATTTTACAAGAAGATAACAGAATATGTTGCACTGTTTTTACAACTTGATCATGCTTGGGAGCCATATCGAAGGGCAAAAAGTTAGCAAACGTAGCATAATCCAAGGTGGCGTACAACCGGAGAATGTAAACAAAGCCATCCTATAGCGCCGCGTGACGACGTATTCGTCCGCTCCACTTCGTCCGAAGTAGTTCCATGTTACCAGTTCTGACGTAACGACAAAACGCTGTAGGTCGAGGACGTCGTAAACAGAGGACCTCCTGTAACTACTTCTGCTGGAGTTGCAGACCTACTTTTCAGGATTTATTTCAGCTTAGTTTTGAGTCTGTGGACAATTTTCTTGGTTCGGGTCAACTTTCCCTATATGTTCATTGGTGCCATTGGGGGAAAAAAGGTGTATTTTTCTTCTTGCCTAACAAAAAAAACAAAACATCTACACTACTGTTCAAAAGTTTGGGGTCATCCAGACAATTCCATGTTTTCCATGAAAACTCCCACTTTTATCCATGTGCTAACATAACTGCAGGGTTTTCTAATCAATGAGCCTTTCAACACCATTAGCTAACACAATGTAGCATTAGAACACAGGAGTGATGGTTGCTGGAAATGTTCCTCTGTACCCCTATGGAGATATTCCATTAAAAATCAGCTGTTTCCAGCTACAATAGTCATTTACCACATTAACAATGTCTACACTGGATTTATCATTCATTTAATGGTATCGTCATTGAAAAAAAAAAAAATTTTCTTTCAAAAATATGGACTTTTCTAAGTGACCCTAAACTCTTGAACGGTAATGTACATTAGTGCCATTGGTGAAAAAATAGGTATTTTTCTTCGTGCCTCACAAAAAATCCCCTACGTCCAAATGAAACACAAAAATACAACTGACAAAACCAAAAGCTGTGAGCCTAAACCCATGTTGGCCAATTAGAAACCTGAATAAAAGGCTCAAGGATTAAAGAATCCTCAAGATAGTGGAAGGTAAACTGAACAGAAAGGTGTAGTAAACATGGAAAAAGTCCTGTTTGCAAAGGGAACAAAACCACCTCATGTAAACAAAAACTGCACTGTACATGTTCCTAAACTATTTCACCCTGAAAGGATTTCTCTAAAATATTCAATCACCTAAAACTGCATTTGATTGGATAAAAAAGCCTCCTCTACTTCCAGCTACTTGGTGAAGAAAAGAGCAAATACTTTCAGTTTACAGTGAGAATACAAAACAATTTAATATACAACTGTTTAAAACAATGTTGGATGTAAAAACAACAGTAAACCACAGTAAACCTGACCGTGGACAGTTTGGTTTGGCGGAACGTGAATGTACACAACGACAGTAGTTTGCCCATGGAGACACATGCGGAACTGAGCACAGTTCTACACTGTTAAAAGTTTCTGAACGTGGAAAAAGAGCTAAAACATTTTTATTTTCATCAAAATTATACATTTTAATTTACAGGCCCGTCCAGCATTTAACTTAAAGAAAAATCCCTGCGACAAGAGAGGAAGTCCCGCTGATGAGAAGTGAACTGAAGCATCTGTTTGGTCTAAAATCACAGTTTGATGCAGGAGCTGGTCCCAAGCTGGAAAGGAAGGAGTCACTAATGCTGCAAAACAAAGATTTTAAAAGGGTCGGTGAATATATGGCCATATACTCGGTAAAAAGCGACTAAAAAGAAACGCCAGTGCAGGATCCGCGGTCACTGTGAGTCCGTTTACAGTCCTCAGGAGCTTGAAGGAACCGCTGAGTCTTGTTGAGGGACAAAATCTGCTGGTTGGGTTTTAAAACAAGTGCGTGATCCACTTGAAGGTCGCGTCACTTCGGTCAGTGCTTGTTGTTGGTCTCCTCCTGGCCCGAGCTGGAGATGCCGTTCTGGGGTTGGCTGGAGCCGGAGCCCAGGCCGTACAACCTCCCACAATACTTAGCGTCGTCGATGTTGTCCTCGAAGAAAAGCTGAACACAGGAAATACGTTTTAATGAGACGACTGCTGCTTCCAGTTACTCTGAACCTCTCTGCTCATTCTAAGTGTCCAAAATCACTCAGAAAATAATGTAAAATGACAGTTAAGGCTTAAAATCTGTATAAAAAAGGGCCGAATTGATGAAAAAAAAGACATGCAGCCTATCCAGAATCATTAAAAATGGTTTAAAAAAAATACAAGAAATGATGAAAAATATGTTCAACATGACAAATATTTGTCCAAAATGACCTAAAATCTGACTAGAATGACTAAAAAAATGTCCAAAGAGACTCAAACATGTCTGAAGTAAACAAATTATTACTTTGACACAATATTTTGCACTATTAATGTTGTCTTCTGTTATTCTGAATCTCTCTGCTCATTCTGTGTCCAAAATAATTCAAATATTGTCCAAAATTATTCAGAAAATAGTCTAGAATGACAGGTGACGCTTAAAATATGTTAATACAAAGGAAAAAATGTCCAAATTGATGAAAAAAATGACATGAAGTTTATACAGTATCATTCAAAATGTTCAAAAAACTACATGACATGATGAAAAATATGTCTAAAAATAGTCCAACATGACAAATATTTGTCCAAAATGACCTAAACTCTGACTAGAATGACTAAAATAAATCTTTTAATTAGACAACTGCTGTTTTTAAGTTACTCTGAATCTCTCTGCTCATTCTATGTCCAAAATTACTCAAAAAATAGCCTAGAATGACAGCTAACAACTAAAATCTGTTAAAAAAAATTTCAAATTTCCAAATTGATAAAAAAAAATCACATGAAGCTTATTTAGAATCATTTAAAATGTTAAAATTCGTCTGAAAAGTAGTCAGACATGACAAATTTTTATTCCAAAATCACCTAAAATCTGACTAAAAAAAATGTCCGAAGAGACTCAAAAATGTCTAAAGTAAACAAATAAAACTCCAAAACAGTGCAAAACATATGACAAAAACTTTGTATAATCTCCCACAATACTTTGCATCGTCGATGTTGTCCTCGAAGAAAAGCTTAACATAAGGAATACATTTTAATGGGACGACTGCTGCTTCTAGTTACTCTGCTCATTTTGTGTGTCAAAATAAGTCAGAAAATAGTTTAGAATGACAGTTAATGCTTAAAATCTGTTTAAAAAACAAATAAAAGGCCAAACTGATGAAAAAAATGACATGATGCTTATCCAGAATCATTCAAAATGTTAATAGTCCAAAATGACTTAAAATCTGACTAGAATGACTTAAAAAAAAAAAAATGTCCAAAGAGACTCAAAAATGTCTAAAGTAAACAAATTAAAACTCCAAAACAGCTTAAAATATATCTAAAAACGTCAAAAATACATAAAATTCAGGATACAAACATGAAAATATGTACAAAACGACATGAAGCTTCCTTCACAGCAGTTAAAAATTTGATTCGGCACCCGGAGAAGCTGAATAAATTAAAACTTTCGGAGCCCAGAAACAGTCACAGAACTTCATAAACAGATCCTGTGTTGGTTAGGTTTTAACAGGAAACACTCTACAGATGTGACGCTTCATCCTTCATTTAAAAAGGTCGATCTGCGACAGTATCCAGCTGCTGGATGTGAGTCTGACCTCATAAAAAGACTAATGAGCGATTAACGAATCACGTAAAGCGTCACATCGTCTGCATACTGGCGGTGTGGGATCACTGGACCCAACAAACGCAATGAACAGGGCTCCAGACTCATCATTTGAGATCTTTTTTTGAAGATGTATGGGCTCAAACTTCAAGTGGTTGCGCAGCTACATCAAAGTTATAAAAGTACTGCATCAACCGCCAATTTTATAACTTCAGTGTACTGCAGTATTTACACTTGAAAATGTGTTTTCTTTCATGACCTACATCTGCTGCATGTAGAAAAAATAATCACTTGGTTTTATTTTGGACCAATCTGACATTAGAATGCCTTGTTTAACTGTTTTCAAAGAATTTTCTGGTCACACACCTGTCTGAGCACCACAACTACAGCAGGCTGCAATGTGGGGCATTTAGGGAACATCGGTAAATTAGAGTGTCTATCCATAAGATGTTCAGCTAGTAAAGTGATGAGGTGGACCACGGTGCTACCAGTGGAGAAGCTCATCTGGAGCCTGGCTAAATGTTCACAAGGATTAGAAAGAATGTAATGTGAGGGAATGTAAAAGTTACTACGAGGTAACTCTAAAGTAATCCTCAAAATATTCCACCTTAAGTGAGCCCAAAACTTGATAGCAAGTGGGAAGAAAGAAAAAACTCTTCAGATATCATCTGCACAGATGAGTGTTAAACCCTTTCTGCTAGATTTTGCCTCACATTAATGAAAGAAACTTGCATTCATTTAAATATTTCAACTCTTAAATAACTGTTTTAATACATTTAATTATTTACAAATATGAAGAATTTTGCGTTGGATAGACAGTAGAGTATTTACATTGAATTTCTTTGCTATGCTCTATAAATACTGAGGTGTGATCAAGAAGTTTCGAGACTGATTTCACCACCAGATGCTGCCACGTTTAAATGCTCTTCAGGAGGTTTTATTGTGACAACTGTAAGGTGCCAAGTTCTGATTTTATCAGACTCCTCAAACTAATTCAAGTCCAAACCTGTCAGGACTTCAGGTTCAGATGCCAAACAGTGATGGATTAAATTAGAAACTAATGTTCTATCAGATTTACTCAGATAAGCTGGTTGGAAGGCAAAGTTCTCTTTCTAGTTTTAGGGTCTTTAAGGACTTTTTTTCATACCACAACATATCTAGAATTTAAAAGAGCAAATTAGTTTAAACTGCTTTACAACCTAATTTTTGATCCAATGGATTCTAAAAGGCTTATTTTCTGCTTCTAGAAGATCTGATCAAGACACTGAGTGTCCTCAGGTGGTGTAGCTGGGACAGAATACCGTTTCCAGTAGTAAAATGTTAAAAGAAGCGTGGACAGTAACGTAAATGAGTTTTGATGAGGCTACCGATCCCACGGTAAACTTTAAAAACTCAATCTAGTGAGCATCAGTGCAGCTGTACCTCTTTCATCCTGAAGAAGGCCATGCCTGTGAGCAGCGAGTCTGATCCAGCCTGATGTTGCCTCCCGATCCTCTTCAGCTCCAACTGGTCGGCCACTTCCTGTAGTCCTCCCTGCACACAAACACAGCCGGCAGGTGTCTTTTAAGGCTTGCTAAGATTTGATAGATGCTTTCTTTTACACGTGAACACCGTCACATCAAACTGAAGCAACACCTCTGATACAGATACAATAAAACTACTCAGACAGCTCCCTGTGAGTCTGAATCTGGACTACGATACCTTTAGGTTCTTGCAGCTCTTCATTAAGTACTTGACGTCATAGATTGCCGGGAAAAACAAGTTGAGGATCTGAAAGAAGTCGTGTTCCTCTTCAGGAAGCCGTGCGTCTGTCAGAAGTTTCACCAGGTAGCCGAAGTCGTAGCCGCTGAGGAAGAAAGAACGAGAAGATTCAGATCAGGACGGTTGAACAGCACTGATAATAATGGGATTAAACAATCAGTCACAATGATGAAGTTACAGCTGCAGCCACTGGGAAGTTTCAAGCTTCTTCAGTGTATTTAATTTTAGGGTATTGTTTGTGTTTTCTTCAACAAACAATGGGCTATCTATGGAGGCATATTAACAGATGTCTAAGTTTAACACACTGAGCCACTTTTTCATTCAAATCAGCTTCACTTTCTTTGTTTGGACTCCAGAAACTCGAACGGATGAAAAATATGAAACACAAATATTGTTAAATGTCCCTTCAGAAACCTGTCGAAGCCCTCAAAGATGCTACAATATTATTATCTGGAACAAAGAAGAAATATCCTAAATTATTTTGTTCATTAAGACATTCTGACTGCATTCAATTTAAAAAAAAAACATTTAAACTTCTGATTTTTAGATTTCTTGCAAGACCTTAGTGATACAACGACTGACCTGTGGAAGGACAGCCACTTGACGTTTTCACACAGGACCAGGCCGGACGTCATGAGAAGCTCAGCGAAGTAGAGCGTGTCGATTCCTTCTTCTTCGTGTTTTTTGAACTGCAGGCCGGAGTTCTGGAGCAGGTCTATGGAGTCCTGTGAGTACATATCTTCTCTGTGAGGAGAAGGGAAATAAAGATTAGATGGAAAAAGCAAATCAGAAACACATCCTGTAGGGCAGTGGTTCCCAACCTGTTTGGCTTGGAGCCCCCCTTATAAGCTGCACCCCAGCCCCAGCGCCCCAGCCGTCACTACAAAACATAAGAGGGAAGTTACTGAATTGTATTACTAAAAGAAAATTCCCTGAAATTATAAAAAAAAAATATTTTATATCAAACCAAGAGTTGTACTATGATGAGGAGGAGAGAGTTTTTGGCTACAGTAAATTTGGTGACACTACAGTGCATAAGAGTTACTGATTTATTTTTTTTTTACTCTAAAAAAATCTTTAAAATTATGAAAAAAATTTTTTTTATATCAAACCAAGAGTTGTATGACGAGGAGGAGTGTTTATGGCTGCAGTAAATTTGGTGACACTACAATGCATAAGAGTTACTGATTTATTTTTTTTTTACTCTAAAAAAATCTTTAAAATTATGAAAAATTTTTTTTTTTATATCAAACCAAGAGTTGTATGACGAGGAGGAGTGTTTATGGCTGCAGTAAATCTGGTGACACTACAATGCATAAGAGTTACTGATTTATTTTTTTTTTACTCTAAAAAAATCTTTAAAATTATGAAAAATTTTTTTTTTATATCAAACCAAGAGTTGTATGACGAGGAGGAGTGTTTATGGCTGCAGTAAATCTGGTGACACTACAATGCATAAGAGTTAAGTTATCGATTTTTTTTTTAACTAAGAAAATCCTTAAAATTATGAAAAAAAAATGTAATATCAAACCAAGAGTTGTAGTATGATCAGCAGGAGTTAGTTGCTGGCTGCAGTAAATTTGTTGAATCTTTGTGTCTCTCCGCTGTTTGCAGCGGTTTTGCATTTTGCAGACGGTTCCTGTTCACTCGTCTCACAGCCGGCTGCTCATAGACACCAATGTTATTTCTGCAGCTACTTTTGATTAAACTGGGCTTGTAGCACATTGTCTCCCTTACAACGATGGAAAAGAGGCATCGTTTATGTTTAGACAACGTATATTTAATGAGTTATTGATGCCGGAAGTCTGAATTTGTAAATATCTTTCCGACTTTACCAAACTGTGTTTTATTTCCTGACATCTCCGTAATTCTCTGGCTTCATGCTGTCATTTATGAGCATTTCACTACAAATAACAGAATTCTGTCTTGTCCTTTAATAAAACCAAATTGAAGGTAAGTCTGGAGGAGCAGCCGGAGTTTTTAGGTACTGATGAATCTTCACCCGTTGTACGTTTTTCAGACACCGTTTCCGTCAGTAATTTTCTAACTGTAACACAAACTAATGAATCTGGATGAACTAGGAGCAAACCTGAAGAAAGACCAAATAAATGTTTTAAAAATGTTTTATAGACTCGTGATGACACAGTGAGTCTGTTACTCTGATTTTATACAGAATGTAAAAATCTATTTTTTATAACATCACAGCCTCAGAGCAGACAAAGCTTCGCCCCCTCCTCAGATCTCTGGCGTCCCCCCTGGGGGCGCAGGACCCCAAGTTGGGAACCACTGCTGTAGGGTGTAGTAGATTTGTGGTATTTACATCTAACATAATCCAGTCAGAGAGATACCAGAGAAAAAAGGAGGCCAACTGTTGGACTTACGTCAGGTTGAACTTGAAGTTGAACTGCCACGTTGTCGTTCCAGGAGGATAATCTCCGTCCTCGTTCATGAACGTCAGTCCGAGCTGGATGATCTTCAGGAGGTCAACGTTACACCTCAGCAGCTGGTACTGGTAGTCCACCGTGCTGCGGAACTCACCAATCGGTCGGACGACCACTCCGGGGAATTCTGTGTCCTGGTGGAGAGTGAAGACAAAACATGTCATTAGTCTTTCAAAAACTGAACATATTTTTGTTTAACCCAGGAGTGTCAAACTCATTTTAGTTCAGGGGCCACATTCAACCCAAGTGAGCCGGACCAGTAAAATCACAGCATAATAACCTGTAAATAACCAAATCTCCAAATGTTTCCTTTGTTTTAATGCCAAAAGTACATTCTGACAACGTTCCCATTTAAGGAATTATCTTTTTACAAAACGTTAGGAGCAAACTGATATTTGTTAAGAAAAATAAGTTCAATTTCAACAACATTCTGCCTCAGTTTATCATTTATACATTACAACTTCCAGATCACAGAGTGTCTACAAAGGAACAAAACATTTAGTTACAGCTATCTGAAACTGAACGATATAGTATTTTACTTCAAAAAAGACAAAAAACAACAAAAACAAGACAAAATATTACAAACATGAGACACATAACGCCAAAAGCGATAAACAAAATGACAAAAAAATGAGACGAAGGACACAAAACAATAAAAGATAAAAAACTTACAAAACAACAAAAAATGCACTCAAACGAGACAAAAAATTACAATAGCCTGAAACAAAACGACAAAAACGATACCCAAAGCAATGAATAAAGCAAAACAAAAAGTAACAAAAATGAAATAAAAAACACAAGCGAGACAAAAAGGAAACACAAAGACAATAAATACCAGATAAAACAATAAAAACCAGACATAAAAAGACAAAAAACAACACAAAACATTACAAATATGAGACACAACATGACACAAGAGCGATCTAGTATTTTACTTTATGATCAAAACAACTTGTCATGGTCTAGAAATTATTTTAAATTTATACTTTTACAAATTGCAGTTAATGTCTTCTCTGTAATTTTTACACTTCACAAAGTCGTCCAGCGGGCCCGGATTGGACCCTCTGGAGGGCCGGTTTTGGCCCGCAGGCCGCATGTTTGACACCCCTGATTTAACCCATGCCTCCAGTACTTCAGAACGATGTTCCACAGCAAAAAGTCATGACTTTTTTACATTTTCACTGAAAGGCACCTAGAATTTTTCTTAACCCAAATTTGCTAATTTTCTGCAGCAATTACAAACTTTTAACGTAATAAAACAGTAGAAAAATGGAGATAAAGAAAATGAGCAGCATCCCTTTAAAAAGTGCATGTACCTAATTTCAAAGTGCATTTTACAAATACATATACACATTTTTACAAATTATGTTTTTGATCCCACCATCTAACATCTTTCCATGTTGCTTTTCAATATTCCACTGAGATTTAACCAACAAAAAATATCTGTCATGTCTATTAAAAGGCACATGAGAAAAGCTGATGGCCTTAACATTTGAAAAATAAAAATTTGAGATCTTTAAGCCCAAGACTTTACATCAGAGAAGCTATTTTAAAAGATGCAATGAAGCAGTTTGGTCGTTATCCCCGTTAACACCACCAACATCCAACGGTTCCCAGCGTCGTCAGTCTCTTACCATGGCGATGTAGTTGTAGCTTTGAATAATATGCCGGATCTTCCTCATCTCTTCCTCCACATTGCTCGCCCAGACCTCACAGATTATCTGACTGGAATCTGTAAGTGCGGCTGGCATGTTGGTGGGTCAGGTGAAGAGCTAAAACCCCAACGATCCTGCAGTGCTGGCGAAGGCTGCGATGGAGGGCGGTGCAATGAAAAAAAGACAACTCTGGAGAGAACAGAAAGAAGACGAGAGCGACTGCATTTTAATATCCTGTACATAGGACAAGGTGCAATATTAAGATGAACATTTTACACAATAGTCAATATAAGAAGCTTTTACAATACAAGATATTGTGAAAGACTAGCCTACATTTTCCAACATTTTTGGTTTTTGGCTGGTCCAATCTCAGTTTCCTCCAAGTTATTAACAACTCCTCCAAACAGTGATTTTCCCCTCTAAATTTCACGTTGTTTAATTTCAGTAAATGTTAGAAATAAAGCAGACAAACTGAAAACCTCTCCCATCATTCATCTCATAAACCCTCAAATATTTTAAACTAGCTTCACATCCAACAGATAAAAGAATAGCTTGCTGTTTACACTTGAAGGTTTCAGGATTTATGATGTCAGACTGAATAAACCAGTACTTCTACTTTAACTACTTCGAGCAATTTATGTACTTTTACAGAAGTAGGATTTTCCAAGCAAGACTTTTTCTTGTAATGAAGTATTTTTGCATTGTTGTATTGGTACTTTTACTTCTAAGTACTTCTTCCACCCCTGTTAATGTCACTGCTACGCCAGTATCAGAAGATTTCAGTACTACTACTTCCACTGCCTTTGCATCCAGCAAAGTAAAGTCGCAAAAAAAGCAACAGAATGACAAACAAAAGCCAACTAAGCAATCAGTTGCAGCACAGGGACACATGTAGCCAAAACAAAGTGTGAACTGCAGAGTTTTAAAAAGAAAACTGCATTAGTACTGAGTAAAAAAAAAAAAAAAAAAAAGACACCCAGGCTGGATTCTGATAAGAAATGCAACTTTTTGTCATCAGGCAATCTAAATCAATGAGCACAGCGTGAAACATTACATCTTAAGTGCATGACACGCTTGCAGATGACAATTTGAAGTTTTCTGATAAACTACCAACAAGCTAAAGCTGGATAACGGGAAAAGTTTTCATCTACTAAACAAGAAATTTCATATTTTCCTTGAATTCACAGTTTACAGCCTTAAACCGCATCCATGAAGGTTTAAATGTTTAGTTTTCCCTCTTTACTAACCAGAAAGGCAGTCTTACACACTCACTGAGAGCAGATAGGAAGATGATTCAGTGTTTCAGTGAACTATCTTTGTGTTACCATGGTATCATGATGAACCTCCTGCTGCTGGTTGTTTATAACATCAGGCTAGCTATCACAACTGATAACGGACGCAACGGCAGTAAAAATATAAGGCGCCAATTTGAGCTGGAGGTCTTTGTGAATGGTTATTAATATCTAAAAACTCGGGAATGTTTTAATTCGACTCGGTATCAACGGAAACTAACGACGCAGCAACGAGGCTGGAGCACTAGCAAAGCGCTTAGCATGAGCGGCTAACAGCTAGCACTCGAATTACCGATAGAGCTAACACCGCAGGAGCGGAGGGTGAAATGAAAACTGCTCAGCCTTTTCACTACTTGGAGTTCCGTTGCAGCTACACACGCTGCAAAAATACCAGAGTTTTACCGCTGAAAGAAGAAAATAAGAGCTTTACCTGAGAATTTGCTCGACGTACCCGGGTAGGCTAGTTGTTAGCGCCTCTGTCTTCTTCTGCTCCGGTTACTTCCTGCGCATGCGCTTCTCTCTTTGCGTGGATTGGCGCAGCCGCAGATGACCAGAGCGCCTCCTGCAGGACTGGAGTTTTATAAAGAGAAAATAAACCAGAATGAGTTCAATTTAGCCACTTTTTTAAAAAAAAAGATTTGGAAAATCTGAAAGTTCACTACATTGAAAAAATGCATTTATAGAAAAATGCATCGATTTTTTCATTGAACATTAATTCTACTACACTATGTTGCAGAGACAACTGTGTTGCTGAGTTGCTGCTCAACAAATGAGGGATATACAGTCAATACATGATCCCATGAAACATTATCACTTTCTACAGAATGAAGTTTCAAGAACAATGTCTCATTATCTGATACATATATATAAACATCTGTATATATAAAACATCTCTCTCTCTCTCTCTCTCTCTCTCTATATATATATATATATATATATATATATATATATATATATATATATATATATATATATATATATATATGTCATTTTAAAATACTGTGTATGTATATTCTTTCCTAGGTTTTAGGAAAATGGGATAGTGCAGAAAGACAAATATATATAAAATATAGAAAAAATCCCATATTTTTAATATATGTATATACCCATATTTTTTCTTTATGATAGATAGATAGATAGATAGATAGATAGATAGATAGATAGATAGATAGATAGATAGATAGATAGATAGATTCCCATATTTTTTAGTTTTTTATATTTATACAATGCAAAAAATAGATATAAAATATATATAGTTTATTTTAAAATGTTGTTTTGGCATGCTGTGTTCGTACTCGCCCATTAAAGCTGATTCTTGATTATTAAATCTGGCTTCGCTTTGTCCTCAATTATTTATTTGCTGGATGAATCGATTAGCTGTTTGGTCCATAAAATGCCAGAAAATATTTTCCAAAGCCCTACATAACATCCTAAAACATTTACTTTTGTCCACAAAACAAATAAATTTGGTTTATTTTCATAGATGAGAAAAAGAAAACAAAA
Organism: Amphiprion clarkii; assembly: GCA_027123335.1. Taxonomy (NCBI): domain Eukaryota; kingdom Metazoa; phylum Chordata; class Actinopteri; family Pomacentridae; genus Amphiprion; species Amphiprion clarkii. The sequence goes on along the minus strand of CM049581.1, from coordinate 2,543,127 downwards.
AACATTCACATTTAAGATACTAGAATCAGAGGATTGTTTTTCCTTGAATATTTCTCAAATCCATTATTTGATTATAAAATAGAATTAAGGATTAATTTAAAATATGAAAACTGCTCCATTAATCAGCTAATTATTGCAGCTGTATCTCCTAGAAAACAAGTTATTTGTAATAACATAATCCATTACTGCTTTATATTATGTTTATATAATAACATGTACTTAGATACAAGTAGTACATTTTGCTAATATTATTTATGCAATGATCTGAATGTTTCTTCCACCAGTGAAATTATTTTCTACCAAACAAGATTCAGTCTAAACAGCTCACATGACTAAAAAGCTAAACATAAATAGAATTTATATGAGATTTAAAGTAAATATGTGAACACCTGAAAATGTCAAGAGGTTTCCACCAGAAAACAGGAATTTATTGCACCAATAGAAGTTAAATTTCATCAAAACATGCGTCACCATCAACCAAAACTGAAATCTAATGATAAGAAAAAAGCAGAACAACAAAACCTGTAAATAAAACCCCCACAGAAATCACAGGCAGCTCTAAGAAAACACATTTATTTGAAAAGCATCTGAGATACCGGACACACAGTACAGTATATTGGTATATATATCGCTCCAACACACAGCTGGTAGCGTTTTCCACTGTCTTCATGGCAGAGATAAGCTTCTTCTTCACATAAACACCTGAAGTTAGAGTAAAGGACATTCAGAAGAGGCTTAAAAGACTGAAATTTGTGTTCTTCAGCAGAGGAGACGCGAGTTCTGTCAGTTACATGGAGGGATGATGAAGGATGAGGGTTAGAAATAGACAAACAAAACAAAGCAGGTGGTTTGGGGCTGAAAATGAGGATTTATTGTAACGGAGCAGCTTTTTCAGGGATAGATATGAATAAAGAAGTAGACGGGGTGAAATTTAGCTTCAGCAGAGGAGATTGTTGAGGTTATACAAGAAATATCGATTAAATATTTGATTTATCAAGTGAAAATATGAGTCATTTGGGTTATTAGGCCTGATTTTAATAAACTGTAAGTCTGCTTATGAAGCTGTAGCATTATTTGAACATTTAGAACTCTTAATATTACTTATGAAACGCTGATTTTGCTGAATTTATAGGTTTAAATGTTAAATATTCAAGCTGTGTGACTACAGAAGGAAGATGCAGGATTAAATCTGGCTCCATATCTTAAATCTTGATTTCTAAAGGCAGACTGGAAGTGTTCTGACTGCAGTGAGCTCCTAAAAATGACAGAAAAGTTTGATTTTTAACTGATATTTATGTAGAAATATGGCGAGTATACAGACAGAGGTTAAAAAGATAGTACAGTTGGCTCTAGATGTTTGAAAATATTCACTAATTACAGCCAGTCTGCCTACAATTTAAGGATTATAGAAACCAAACTACAATCTGTGTCATTTAGGACCCAGTGTTCTCAGATAATAGTAGTTTGGTGGCTGCAAAAGGATGAAAAGTTTGAGGACCAACGATGGAGTTTAAAAGATAAATGCATAGAAAAGCAAACATCTAGGCAGTAAAGATAGAATATCTCGTTAATATATTTTTCTATATGCTTTCTTGAGTCGTTATTAAACAAATTACCATAAATCTCGTAAGACTTTCAGAAAGTTTGAAGTAAAGCACATGAAAGCTATTCAAAAAAAAAGTAGTGCACTTGAAGAGTAAGTTCTGTTCCATAAATATAACCCCAGACCTTCTGTTCTACAAATAAACCAGTAAAACTTAACACTGTTTGATGCGTTTCCTCTCAGTCATGAAGGTGATTTCGCCTGAATAGTGTGACGCAGGTGATTTTGTTGTTTTTAAAGACAGATATACAGATGAGTCGGTTCTCTGCGGTGAACCTGAGGACGACGAGACGTCACTGATCGGAGGATTCGGATCTCCTCTGGATGTGAGAAATCTCCAGGATCGGCATGAGGAGCTGGAAGGCATCCTGGATGTAAGACGCACTGTTGGACGCCTGTGTGGGGAGAAGATTCAGAAAATATGTTTATATATGTATATATGTTTGTACGTGTCTTATAAAACACATGCATGCAATATTACAGAAACAGAATCAGAAAATCCTTTATTGCCAAGTGAGCTCTCTGGAGTTACGGCACTCAGCAACAAGACAGTAAAAGAATAAATACAGAATATAAATCTGAGAAATTCTTAAAAAAAAAAAGAAGTACTATACGTTAAAAGAGAAGTATATAAAATATAAAAAGCATAGTGTAAATAAGTACAGTGTAAATAAAGTACTGTGTAAATAAATTATAATACAATTAATACATATGAAATACAAGAAAAGCACTCAGAGAGCGCAGTACTCCACCAAGGCTGTTCATTCCTCCATACGTCAGAAATACAGTATTTGTTTATTAGTTATTGATGATCAGAAATCATAACAAAATAGAATGTGTTCATTTAATATAGATGAACCCCCAAACACAATGATCTTACACTGAGTACAGGTGTGTGTTCTGCATGTGTACGTTATGAACAGAAACCGAATCACGTGACCTAAACATGTAGCAGGTGGGAATTGATGGGACTCAGAAACACCCCCACAATTTAATCAGTTGTTCCTTGGATCATTTCTGATGGATAAGTCCTGATAAGTCCTCAGTGGTCGATTTGTAGCAGGATCACAATCATGTGATCATCAGCAGCAGCTGACGTAGTGTTCACTTGTTGTCATGGTTACAGTGACGCCGTGCTGCTATCTGGCAATGATACAGAAATCTTTAACAAATCCGTGGATCCAGACTATAAGCTGCATCACTGCTAAAATCTAATCACTTGGTCCTTGTGTCATTTCTGACCTTCCCTAAAAATTTTATCCAAATCCATTAGTCTGTTTTTGAGTGATGTTGCACACAGACAGACAGACAGACAGACAAACCAACGCCGATCATCACATAACTCCGCAACATGACTCATAAACAGACTAACGGATTTGGATGAATTTTTCGGGGAAGGTCAGAAATGACACAAGGACCAAGTGATTAGATTCTGGCAGTGATGCAGCTTATAGTCTGGATCCACAGATTTGTTAAAGATTTCAGCCGTTGGAAATGATACAAGGAATGAGCAGCCGTGGCGGAGAGCTGCACTCTCTGAGTGCTTTTCTTGTTTATAATATCTACTTATTTTATTCTTAGAATATACATCTATACATCTGCATGTTTTTCTGCTGGTCTTACTTTTCTTCTTCATCTTTTTTTAAATATAGATATATTTAAAGCTGATGTTGAGAAATGCACTAACAATTCCACTGTAGCTGTGCAAATTGCAATAAAAATTCTATTATATTCTATTATTAAAACTGCAAAACATCTACGTACATTTATCATATTCCCAGCACAGTTCCTTCTATTTAATAAAACAGCAGACAGTATCAAGAAAATGCACTTCACCGCCCATCTCACTGTTCATTTTGCACAAATTTGGTTTAAGTACATATTAACATCTTCTAAATATTCTATTTTATCTGTACATAATGTGCCTTTTTCTACTTTTTCTGTTTTTATCTGCAGCTGGGAGTCACCAATCTTTTGGAGATGATTTATTTAAAAAAAAAAAAAAAAAAAAGTTTATACACTCAACCGACTCAACATCATATGAAGATTTAGATTTTCCTCTTCCAGGTTTTTAAAAATGTAATTTTTTTGACATATTTCTCATGTAATCAGAGCTATGAGAAGTTATCTTGTGTTTGCTGTGCAGCTGAAACTGTGAGTTTAGCAAAAATCAACAAATCATCTCCTTAAAAAATGGTTAATTGAGTAAATCTGAAGCAGCAGTGTCATTATCTCTTGTTCCTTTTATTCTTGTTTACTTTCATGATGGTACAGAGAATGTGCAGCATTTGCACAATAATTAAGAGTTAATAATTAATAGAAGAACTGATAAAATAATGGTCAGTTTGCTGGTTGTGGAGCCAATAAAGTGAAGTTAAATGTGAGTGGATGCAACTCTGTGTGACGGGAAACAGCACTCTGACATGTTCACTGTAATGAGACTGAAATTAAATTCTCTGGAAACATGTCCAGAGGAAGCAACATCTGCTGTGATAAAACTGTCGTGTTGTGGAGCAGATTTAATTACACCGTGTGTGGAGGAAAATGACACAAACCTCCAGAAAGACTCCAGTTATCAGCGGGTTCAGGACGTCTCCCTTCTCATTTGACTGTAAGACAAACAGTTTGGAAAATGAAAACACTGCAAACAGAACAAGGATTAATTAAAGTCTAATGAATGATGATAAAACAGCAGATAAACGCTCTCAAGAGTTAAATTAACCTGCTGGCTGTCAACATTTATAACTTTTATAAGCTAAGATTAAAAGATTTGGTTCAACATTTTTGCAAAACCAAAAAACCGAAAGGAAAACGCTGGTGATGAAGCAGTTCAATGGTTAAAAAAAAAAATCTGATATTTTATTACATTTAAAGGATTCAAGTTATATGATGACAATGAAAATAAACCACATTACATCCCTCCTTAAGAAAAGTAAGAAGAAGGGTTTTACAGGGAACAACCATTATTTATTATTGTGCTATAATTTCACATTAATCCTCTTTTTTTTTGCTCCTATCACCCTGGTTCATTTTTCACTGCAATATAAAGTCCTGAACCTCTTTAGAAACACAACAACCAGGACTAGAAGTAGAGAGAACGCAGAAATGTCTTTGTGCAGTATGACGCAGTTATAATGCCAGAAATTATACTTAAGAAGACAAAAAGGAAAGCTGAATTTCTTTGGGTGATTGTGAAAACACCGCCTGCAGTTCAGCCAAAAAGTCCCAGAATTTTTGTTAGAGGGTTAAAACTTAGTGAATCTACTTATTAAAACATCACACTTACCCCTGCTGTTGTTAAGCAGGAGGTGAACTTCTTGGAAAGCAGTGAGAGTTCTTTACACAGGATTACGGTTAACCTGAGGACAGAAAACAGAAAAGAAAAGCAGAAATTTAGGTAAAATCCACAGATATTCCACAGTGCAGCGTCTCCAAATAGAAGGTCCACATGTGGTCTTACTGAGACAGAACGCTGGCCTCCGTGTTGCCGTTGGAGAAGAGGATCATCTCGGCCAGTTTGTGGAAAAGCTCGATGGATCGCGCCGTCAGTTCGGCCAAACTTCTGATGGCTGCAGCGTGAACCTCCTGACGACATTCAACACAAACACAAACTGATGAAGAAACCAGGAAACACCTGCAGAAGGAACTGTGTGGACCAGTTCCATACATTTTACCCCCACAGTGGCTTCTTGTTTTAATTCAAGATGATGCATTTTTACCCAAAAACACAACAAAAATTCGAGCAAAGTTGAGTAATAAAGTATCATCGGTTTAAAATAAACAAGTCCAATAACAACCACTAAGGGTTTCCACCTTTGTAATTGGGGATGCACATTATAAACAATTTTCTGAACCAATAATCGATTGATAATTCTTGTCAATTAAATAGTGCAGATGTTTATCCATATGTCATGTATTTTTAAGTACAGACACTTGACTGGTGTAGCAATAAATTACTTCAATACATCCAACAAAACTCCTGGTAAAGCCCTACTTATCTTAATACATGAGTCTGTCCAGAAGGCATGAACCACCCCAGAAGTCTCTGTCATGGTGCCCCTTTACTAGTGAAACCCCCACAATGCTCTTTGCTTTTCAATATGAGCTGTCCATAGTCTGAATGACTCCTCCAGGGCTGCATTTTCAAAGACCGTACTTCTAGGACTCTGGGTTTTTGAGTCACTTATTGAGTTGGATAGCTTAAGGAGAGCTAATTTCTGGCTACCATGGACGACAGTCACAGCGTAGAGTATTGAATGTGAATCGTTTTATTTCTTTAATGTTAAAAACTGTCCTGATGTCTTTAATTGCACAGGAGAGTTATCATTTATCTGCCAACATGTGAGAAACACACCATACTCCAACTCGTCATTAGCAGCTGCTAACCGTCATTGGTCCAAATGTTGAATGTTCAGGATTTTACCAGGTTCAAATTTGAGTTTTGCATCAAGTCAAGTTGTCTTTTTTGGATTAAATCTGGTTCCACGTCTTAAAGCTTGATTTCTGAGAATGTCTAAAGACACACCTTTAATCTACAAAGCGTTGGCTGTAGATGTACAACGATACTCACTAATTACAGAATGATGGTGTTTAAGAAAGATGTGCATAATAAACCAGACATCTTTGGAGCTGCAAACATCGCATTTTAGCTAAAGATGGCTTACTGCTAAACCAAGGCTTCTCTTCTTAGCTCGTGTAAGGAGGCATAACACGATTTTGGCGAGCTCATCTCCATGCTGATGATAATCATTACATCCAGTACATTAATTAAATTTCCAAAGATGATAGAAGCATGCCCAAATGATCAGAAATTAACATTTAAAAGCATAATTTGTTAGTTAGAGAGAACTATATGGGTGGAAGAAAAACCTTTAAATGTAAATATTCTTAAATTTGTGCTCTTAGTATCCTTGTGTTCTTCTTATTTATATTGTATATATAGTGTGTATACTTCACCTCTTTAATTTATAGTTGTGTTTTCTTGCTTTCCTTACTGTCACTTTGCAAATTTCCCCGTGTGGGACTAATAAAGAATATTCTATTCTACTCTAAAACAATACGTATGTGGGCATAAAGTTGTATTTTGTCTTGAATAAACCTTTAAATCCAAAATTTGCTTCAAGGTACTAGCTGAATGGAGCAAATCTTTAGAACTACGTGTAGTATTTTGGGTGGAATAACCTTTGAATCTTTAAGTATTTGGGCATCAAGTACTACTTTGTGTGGAATAGTCCTTAAATAAACATTTGCAGTGATAACTACTATTCTGGGTGTAATCGGCCTTCAAAACCGCAAACTTCTGTGATCATCCATTTCAGTAGGTGGATCTATATGCATTTGCACATCCCTTGACTTCTGTCTTATCAGTTAATATATTTTTAATAAATTAAATTAATAACAGTGCTTAATTGAATAACCAATAACCATTAACATCCTGTTTGTAGAGTTAAGTCCTGATTACTGTGAATATGAACAAACCTCTACAGAGAGTTGTTTCTTCTCGTCCTCCTCGCCTTCTATGTCTTTCGACTCTGGTTTGTTCATTTCGGTGATCTGGCTGCAGGCATTTTTACAGGCCTGTTGGAGGTCAGAGATCAATCAACTGTTACTCTAATTACACAAACATGAACATATAATGATGGTAGAAACAAGAAAAGCCAGAACTGTCCAATCCAACTCATTTTAAAGGTTGAAATCTATGGTTTTATCCAGCTGGATTGTGCCACATGTTGCTGGTATTTCATCCATTGAATCAACCTGACAGCTCTATGATCTTAGATGTGAGAACTTAAGCAGTAAACGTGTGACTTATACCTTGCTGAGTTTGTCTGATGAGACGCTGAGACCCTCCATGGCTTCTGTTAACTCCTTCTCAAACTCTGCACCGTCTTCATCTGCAATCACAAACACGATGACGTATTCCAGATGTTAACGCTGCTTCATTCTTTTTAAACGAGCGATTTTACATCTGCTTTATGAAGATGCTACCTTTCTTCTCGTCAACTTCCTCGTCGTCAAACTCCACCAGGGAGAAAGAGTCCTTGATGTGGTCGAGTTCCTCTCTGAGCTGAACCAGCTCGTCTCCAGATACAGTGCTCAGCACCGACTTCACCTACAGAGAAACACCAAAATATACAATGAAGCGCAGTCACACGTAGGGCTGCAGCTATCAGTTAGTTTAGTAGTCGGATATCCTATCAATTATTCTGGCGATTAATCAAGTAATCTGATTCCTAGCTTGCCGTTACAGCATTAAAACAGGAAGTGAGGAAGCTGCGCAACAGAAATTAACTGTCAGGGTGGAATCTGCCGTGTATTGTACATATATAGTATAGTACTGGGGGGTATTGTACATGTATAGTATAGTACTGGGGGGTATTGTACATGTATAGTATAGTACTGGGGTATTGTACATATATAGTATAGTACAGGGGGGTATTGTACATGTATAGTATAGTACTGGGGGGTATTGTACATGTATAGTATAATACAGGGGGGTATTGTACATGTATAGTATAGTACTGGGGGGTATTGTACATGCATAGTATAATACAGGGGGGTATTGTACATGTATAGTACTGGGGTATTGTACATGTATAGTATAGTACTGGGGGGTATTGTACATATATAGTATAGTACTGTGGTATTGTACATGTATAGTATAGTACTGGGGGGTATTGTACATGTATAGTATAGTACAGGGGGGTATTGTACATATATAGTATAGTACTGTGGTATTGTACATGTATAGTATAGTACAGGGGGGTATTGTACATGTATAGTATAGTACAGGGGGGTATTGTACATATATAGTATAGTACTGTGGTATTGTACATGTATAGTATAGTACAGGGGGGTATTGTACATATATAGTACTGTGGTATTGTACATGTATAGTATAGTACAGGGTATTGTACATGTATCCAGTCAGATTTAAAATTCCCTTATAATTTATTGATTATAGGTCCGTATAGGATGAAGTCTGGACCAGTTAGAAACTTGGGGTGTAGTATGTACTCGACTAAACGAAGCCTCCATTCAGAGAATTTTGCCTCAAGGAATTTTAGTAATCAAATTACTGGGATAACTCTAGGAATGGTTTCAGCTCTGGTCACACATGAGGCTTTTACTACATCACTCCAACATCTCTGTGTGTCGTATTTTAAAAAGAAAAACTTGTGGCGTACCTTCGATTCACTCTCTCGAGACAGAATCTCCAGAGCTTCGAGGTGCGACAGCCCCTGAAATTCATCAAACAGCATCCCATAGTGAGCGACCACCTTCTTCTCCGAATCCATCGAGTCTTTCTCTGCCGTCTGCTGCTCCTCTCGCTCCTTCGCCTCCCTCAACACCTGAGAAAAAAAAACACAGAGTTGAAAGACAGCGGCATATGAAAGAGGCAGAATCTGGGTCAAACAACTGGTAAAACTAAAACAGAGCAGATCTACACCCCCCCAGAAGACTTAGTTTTTCATTTTTAGCTTGTTTTCTCAGTCGTTCATCACCTGAGACAGAGTGGCGTTCCTGTTCATCAGTCCTTTGGTCTTCTTAAAGCCGGGATCACCTTCTGCGATCACGTCCATCGTCTTCTTTCCGATGAACTCCAGAGCATCCAGGCCGCCCGTTATCACCGTTTTACCCTGCGAGGAGGTTTAGTTTCATATTTATACATACTTCACACACTGAGAGGAACTTTATGGTTTTTCCAGTGCTTCTTCTATTTAAAAATGTTGCATTTTTTTTTCCATTTTTAGGAGCCGTTCAGTAAAAATTTTGCCTCTGTGATTTGGATCTGCTGGAAACAACTTCGTCAGTGTTTAGTTTCAGTACAAAAACCAACATCGTTTGGAGTTTTTTGCTAGTGTTAGCTGAAATTCACACATGATTAACCCTTTAACGTTCTGCTCAACCATTTGGTAGAGCGCATTTTAACTCACTATATCTTATTGAAAAGTAAGTTTTACTTAAGTCCACCTGTTTCAGCCATCTCTACCACTCATTAGGTACCACTCTGAGGTACATTATACTAAAAAAAGTCCAGTAGATGTCACTGTGTTTTGAAATAGCATGCAGAGCAAGTTAGTCTGCTCACAGGAAGTTAGCACGAGCTAAATCACTCGTCACATGAGGCCTCTGTTTGCTGTGATTTTCAAAGGTAAAGTAATACTTTTGACATATTATGGTGCCTAAGGAGTTGCTCAACACAACTGTGTCATTTGAAATGTAAAAAAAAAGATTTAAAAGGGTAAAATAATTTTTCTCAACCGTTTGGTAGAGGTCAATATTTTAAAAATCGCTGGGTCTCTTCATAAAAAAACATTGATTGTTGTTATTAGTGCCCCAAAGAGATAAGAAATGTAAAGAAATATTTTTTTCATTGCCTTTTTCTTGGTGAGGATGTTAAAGGGTTAATTAAAAGCACCATTGGAAAGTTTGTTCATGTTTTTAAGGTTTCAGTGTTTGATAAAAGGTATCATTTACGATTTTTTTGAAATTAAACATGTATAATAAACTGATTTTGACTCTTTAGCTGAAAAAAGGAAATTCACACATGATTAATTAAAAGTCCACCAATTTGTTGATTATTTTTTTACAGTTTCTCTGTCTGATAAATGGTGTAATTTTGGTAATTTTTTCAAATTCAAAATGTAGAATAAAGTGATTTTAATGAAAATTTTAGCTTAAATCCATGAAATATCACATGATTAGTTCAAGTACCACTGGAAAGTTGAAAATCCAACCATTTGTTCATGTTTTTACAGTTTCTTTTATAAAAAGGTATAATTGTGTTATTTAATATCAAAAATGTAGAATAAAGTGATTTTAATGAAAATTTTAGCTTAAATCCAGATAATATCACATGATTAATCAAAAGCATCATTGGAAAGGTGAAAATCCAACCATTTGTTCATGTTTTTACAGTTTCTTTTATAAAAAAGTATAATTTTGTTATTTAATATCAATAATGTAGAATAAAGTGATTTTAATGAAAATTTTAGCTTAAATCCAGATAATATCACATGATTAATCAAAAGCATCATTGGAAAGGTGAAAATCCAACCATTTGTTCATGTTTTTACAGTTTCTCTGTTTGATAAAAGGTATAATTTTGACAATTTTAAAAAATTAAACATTTATAATAAAGTGATTTTAATGAAATATTGAGATGAAATTTATAAATTCACACGATTATTTAAAAGTATCATTGGAAAGATGAAAATCGAACCATTCGTTGACGGTTTTACCGCTTCTCTGTTTGATAAATGGTAGGATTTAGGTGATTTTTTAAAATCAAACACGTATTTTTATCCTTTTATTGTCCTAATTTAAACGTCTCCTTACTGTGCTCTGGACGACGCTGGTGAGTGACGACAACATTCCCATCGCGCTTCCCACCGCTGATGATCCGTCCAGCTCCGCTTTGTCTGCCTCACTGCCGCCTTCGCCTCCAGGAGACGAATCTAAGGACGGATGTAGAGTTAATAAACGTTGACACAATTGATCAGAAAGTGAAATTTACTCATTTCAGCAGCTGGACACAAAAGAGGCATGGAAAAACCAGGAATAGGAAAAGTACAATCAGGCTAAAAATACAGATTTAATAGAGATTATGTATATCTTTACCATGTTGTAATAATGCTGTTAAAACAACAAACAACTGAAGCCGCTCGGTTAAAAAGACCACAATAAGATGTTCATTGCTTCGTTTCTACTCTTGTTCAGTCCAGAAGGTCACATCATACCCTGCTGTTTCTCTTCTTCCTCCACCTGAGCCGACAGTTCGGTCGGACTCGGGATTCCCAGAGACGTCTCTGCCTTCTCCATCACCTGAGTGAGTCCTTGGCCTGGACAGATGTAAGCAAGCAGAAAATCACTTTAAATCATGATAAAACATTCAAGGCAGAACACAGCCTCAATCTCTGGGTTTGAAAAGCTTGTTTTGCTTTAGAAAAATGCCAAAATGAACACCATTTATCAGATCCAGAAACTGTAAGAACTGAAGAATCATCGGATTTTCAACTTTCCAACAGTCCCTGAACTCATCATGTCTGTTCTGTTAAGAATTATTACCAAATTTAGACTGAAAATCTTGATATTTAATCAAAATCAGATGACTCTACATGCCTCATTTGCCAAAAATAAACACTTTGCATTAGATTTCTGACAAAAACGTAGGTGGTATTTGACTGAACAACAACAAAGTAGAGAGGAGACAAGTATGGAAGGAAATTAAAAATGTAAAAAGTAAAATATCTGCAGTATGTTGAACCACTATTTGTCCTGTATTAGTACTTGTGAGTACTTTTAAAAATGTTGTGTATGTTGATTCCAATTGTTGTTCATGTTTTTGCAGTTTCTGTGTTTGATAAATGGTATAATTTTGGTGATTTCTTTAATTAACAATGTAGAATAAAGTGATTTTTATGAAAAATTTAGCTTAAATCCAAAAAATGTCACATGATTAGTTCAAGCATCATTGGAAAGTCGAAAATCGGACCATTTGTTCATGTTTTTACATTTTCTATGTTTGATAAATGGTATAATTTTGGCAAGTTTGTTTATTAAATATGTAGAATAAACTGATTTTGATGAAATCTTTAGCTGAAATTCACACATGATTAATTAAAAGCACCATCAGAAAGTTGAAAATCCAATCATTTGTTCATGTTTTTGATTAATTTTATTTTTGAGCAAAGGTTCTACAGGTACAGGAGCAGCAAACGTCCTGAAACCGCTTGGAGTTCAGATGGATAAACACAAAACTGGATGCCTGGTGTTGTGTCTTTTTATGGGACAGTTTTCCAGTTAGATAAACTAGAAAAGTTGCATAATAAACACCGTTACGTCGTCCAAACTCACCCACTGTGGCCACGGTAGCTGTTGCTGTGGATAAGATGGATTTGCCCCAACTGCCCCAATATCCCCAACCGCCCTGAGACACAGTCGACTCAGTGGGAGTCTGGAAGAGAAGAAACGAGGTCAAGAATAAGAAACAGACAGGTTAAAAGGTTGTTACTGCAAGAAGAAATGACCTCTACAGGAGGAGCAGAAATCAGCTGATGCAAGATAAGACGACAACCACTGGTGTTTAAAGAGATATAAGTCACATTAACACATTATCAGAGTCTTGTTATTATCTGGTATGACTATGTCATTCCTCTTAGAGTCATCGGTCTTTACTGAGTGACGTAATGTTATTTTAACAGTCATATAACCAGAGCAGCTAAAGAACAACAGTGAGATAAGCTCCCAGTGTCAACAACCTCGATGTAAACATTTAACGTTTATGTAAGTTTCTGCTGAGTTTTACCTTCATACTATGAATATTTTTAGAACTACACAGAGGTGGGTCAAATTCCATGCTTTTTTAATTTACACGACTTTTTCCAGCATTTTTGTTGTGCATCAGATAAAAACATGACAATTTAAACATTTAGCAGCTCTACCAAAGGAAGGAGGTTCTGTTATTGCCGTCATCTGTGTGTTAATCTCTTTACTACCTTTGCCGGCTGCTCCTCCACTTTCGGCTTTTCCTCTTGAACTTCGGCTGCAGGTTTGGCTTCGGGTCTCCTCCTGGCTTTCCTCGTCGGCGCCACGTCGGTCGAGGTGTCCGGCGTGGTCGGTGAGGAGCTCTCAGGCGTTTCGGGAGGAGAAGCATCTTGATCGTCTGGAGCCTCCGAGCCTTGGGCTGCTGTTCGAGGAGCTTCGCTGTCTGACATCTTAGCAAATGTCACCAAACATACCTGCAAGAAAAACAGGGGCAAAAGATACCAGCGTCAGCCGGATATATTTCTGCAAACACTCTGTTGTTTTGACATTTGAGTGTTTACGGATCGAGGAACGATTAATCAATTTGTTGCAGAGTAATAAATGAATCGATTAATCAGTTTGAGTAACTTTTAACGAAAAAAAGGTCAAAATTCTCAAATTCTAGAACCGTAAATGTGAATATTTTCTGGTTTCTTTCCTCCTTAACTGAAGATATTTGCATTGTGGACAAAAAATAAAATTCAAGAAGTCATCTTGGGCTTTGGGAAATACTAAGTGACATTTTTTAGAATTTTTTTGGACATTTTGATGGCCAAATAACTAAACAATTAATTGAAGAAATAGGCTGTTGATTAATCAAACAATGAAAACATTCTTTAGTTGCAGCCCGAAGGTTAAAGGTAGCAAGCAAGTCAATTATTCAAAGTATTATTCAAACAAATAAATGAAATAAAATTAAGAAATAAAATACGAAATATAACATGCAGCAAGATAAAACAAAATTAAATACATGTAATACATCTAAAACCACAGAGAAAAGTTTAATTAAATCATTTGAAAGCTAAGTTTAATCAGATTTTTTTGTGAACCTGAAGATATTAATCAATTTGAATCACCTTCAAAGACAAATTCAATCAGTCTTCCACTATTTCAGTGATTTGCAATGCATTAATTGCAGGATTAACTTTGCAAGAAAATGCTGCAAATTTTTTAAAAAAATTCTCCAGTTTGCATTTCAGCCACATCTAGATAACAGCTGTTGGTTTTCTGTGCAGAGGGGGAGTTTTCTGAGTCCCGAACTGTGGATTTCAAGGGTCAAATTAGCAAAAACAATAAATATATTGTAAATACAGCATGCCTGTGTATGAAAGTCCCACAGTCAACATTTTGGTTAAATATAACAAAAAATATGCATTTCCGTACTTAGGTAAACATACAGTGTGTCCCAAAGTTAACGGTTTAAATACATTTAAGAAAAAAATGAGATTATATTGTAAACAGGAGCTGGTAAACCCTACATTAAGACATGTCAGTGAAATATCCTGCAGTATTTAGAAATATTAACATGTAATGCTAGTGATATATGCTAGTAGTTTTAGTGAGCTGCTCGTTTGTATCTTAACTATAGTTTAGACGGAGAGTCAGTTGTTTTGTAGCGCTTTAATCTTTACTACCTAATTATTTAGTGATAAAACACCAACAGACACTTTCTTTCTGTTCTAAAAACAAACCAAAACTCACCTTTGCTCAGCTGTCAAAGTCCTGATGCTAGCAGTGGACGTTACCTCAGTATGCTAGCACCTAACCTCCCGGAATTAACGACAAGAACGGTCCTTTAAATGTCTGGTTTGTACTTCAGTTTGGACACCTTAAACGCCTCTAAGTTTTACAGTAAACTGTTTAAAGAGTCTGCTTTTCTGCCTCTTTTTGTCCGCCTGGATTAGCCACGTCACATTCTGTTTTCAAAGCTCTGCTACCAAAGTTAGCCGTGCTGAGAGGCGCAGCGTCCGGCTGCTCTTTTCAAAATAAAAGAAGCGTTGCAGCGTTGCAGCTGAAACGTAACTAAAAAGGAGAATGTAGTAATATGTACACGAGACGATGTTTAAATATTACGCGTTTGGATGCAAACAACTAAAAACTGCTCAACGGTCAGCGAATATTTTAAGTACTATCGCACTTTACGGAAGCTGACAGGTTTCGGGATTTTATTTTGACACATTGTAGACATGCAACCGGTTTGCCTCTATCTGTTGCCTGGCAACTTGATGACAAAAGACAGAAGACTTCCGGAATCGTCAAAAAATAAAATCAAAAACACTTCCATTTCAAAAAAATAATAGTTCTCCAAGATAAAATACTGAAATATTTGTCTTCAGTATTTTGTGTCGGCGAAAAAATGTTAAAAAACATTAATTTATTTCAATGCTTTTAAGATAAAATGCTATTGATAATTTGATTATAAAAATATTTTTAAATGTTTCAATGCAATAATAACAATATTTTGATAATAGATTAGATTCAAAGGTATGGTCATTGCAAGGTACAAGTACTGAGAAAACGAAATGTAGTTCAGCATTAGCATCAGCATTTACAAAGATGTATTTGGTAGTTTTATACATTTATTTATTTTTGCTTTATTTTATTTAGACTGTATTTTGATCCTTTTTAAAATGTATAATGCAAATGCAAAAGTGAGGACAGAAACGTCTTTTCAGTTTCTCTGTTTGTTCTGGATATATAGATAAATAAAGTATCAATAATAAAATTATTTTTTTCTATTTTATTCTATTTTTGTGCAACAACGCAATAAAGATAGATAAATGCAGATATAAAGCTGGTCATAAATGGCAGTATGACATTAGAAACTGTGAAAATGCAATATATATCTTTAAAGTATGAACAGAGAGTCTGTACAGAGTCAACATGTATATAATTAATGTGGGCAGTCATTGGAGGAATCACGTGTAATATCTTATATTTAATAATTAATTTGCATTTTAACATTAGGTTAGCTCTTCTTCAACTGACAACAAACAGCTGAGCACATCTGTTTAATTAAAAATCTTATTATTAATGTGCAAAAGTAAATCTTTTCCATCCTCTGTTGTTGCCGTTGACAGCAGGCCACGCCCCCTCACTCTCACCTGAACCAGGAAGTAGAGGATCGCAAGGCTCCCGTTTGTTTTACTGAAACACCTGCCGACAAATAACTTCAAATATCACAGAAAGCAACTCGTTTACTGGAAGGTTTTCATGTTTTCCCGCTGGAGGATTCTGTAGTTTTGGTCTCAGTAGGTGGGGATGACGTCACTCTCAGGTAATTTATTGAATTTTCAGCTCTTCTTCGCTCTTCTTTGATGACAAAATACGTTATTTAAAGCAGTAAAATGTTACATTTAAACATCAGATAAAGGGTTGGTTTGTTTGTGACACAACGCTGAGTTAATGATTGTTTTTAATTTAGTCTCTAATCTCTCTTGGAGACTGAAGGTTTGTAGATGATGAGGAGATAACTCAGTTTTCTTGTTGCTTCTCCTCCAGGGTCACTGCACTGCTTTCTGATTAGCATCAGTGTGAACGATCCAGCTGCTTCCTCTGTTCTCTCTGGGTGATAATGTCATTACTCATTAACAGCAGTTAACCTGGAACTCTGCTCTGCTTTTATTAGGCCTCATTTCTGATAAGAATCACTGCAGTCAGAGAAAACTATGTAAATCAAATCAAGTTCATCTGTATGGGACGTTTAAAAGCAACGCTGCATGTTGTAAGCAAGGAAACAACAACAAAAAGCAATCAGTGCTTTTTAAGTTGCATTATTAGTCTGCTTTTTTTTTTTAAGACCAAATCAATTTTACATCTATCCAAGTGTCACAATCTAAAGACTAAATGTTTTTTTTTTTTTAATTTTCTCTATAACCAACTTTGAGCATCAATATTATGGGATGTATCATAGTTTCATGTCACAAAGACACCTTAAACGATCAGAACATGATGCTAAATGACCAAAATGAAACACAGAACAAGCAAAACACAAGATAAAATCACACAAAGCATAGAGAAAGGAGACATAAAATGTCAAAAACCAGACATAAAACAAAAAAAACAAGAGACAAAATCACACAAAACAAGAAAAACATGCCAGAAAATATCAAAAAGAGAGAAGTAAAATGACAAAAACGACAAACAAAATGACCACAGTGAGGAAAAAAAGCTGTCTGAAAGACAAACAAAACAATGAAAAACTGATGTAAAATCACAGAATGGAGACAAAAAATGACAAAGATGAACACAAAACAACAAAAAACAGACAGAAATAAGAAAAACAAGACTTAAAATGACCAAAATCAGTTTGACATCCATCCTGGTTAAGTGTCACAATCTCAAGACAAATCAGTTTTTTGTTCTTTTTCTCTATAACTAACTTTAGGAGACATTTCTAATTATTTTAGGTGAGTTTTGGGTTATTCTGGACATCTTCTGACTAATTTTGTGTAATTTTTGAGTCATTCTGGCCTATTTTAAGGCTCATATCAGCATGTTGGTAGGTGGTTGGTCAGAACTCTTAGACGATGAAAGGAGCATTTTTTTTACACAAATTACTGACCCTAACTTTCATGAATCTTCAAAATATTTGATATTTTCAAGGAATTAAAACCACGCTAAAGCTATTATTTATCAGACTTGTTTGATTTTGTATGGAATTACCTAATTTATAACGTCAATAATATAAATTATATAGCTGAAAAAGCAAAAAAGAGCAAAATAATAGCGTGTAACGTGTTACTAAAATGAGATAAATATAAAACACTAAGATCACTAACAGCAACTAAGTAGTAAAACTGTGTGATTCATTAGATCTGCATTATTGTAGTTAAAATATAAGGAGAAAATCTATGTAGTCTTATTTCTGTTTTATTTTGGCATTATTATTTTTTTAATTACTTGTATGAACGTTTGTTGCTGTTTAACAGTGACAGTTAAGATCCTATTCTATCCTATTGGTAGTAATAGTGAAATTTGTGTCTTTTTTATACTTGTATCTACATTTAACTAAAGATTTCTCCACTAAAGTGTTATTTTGAGGCTTAGTGTGTGTTTTTGTTTAAATCCTGGAGACTCCAGCAGGTGAACAGGCTGTAAAAGTAAAGCGTTGCCTCTTTAGATGGTGAATCTTCTGGTTCTGCAGGTTTTTCTCGTCTGAGCTGAAGCTGAGACTCTGTCCAACATGTCAAAGCTCCGGAGTCTCGTGCTGGTTTGGGTTCTGCTGCTCGGTTCCTGGACGGCAGACGGAGCTCAGAACAGATCGGAGGTCAGTTTTCCCTCCAGCAGAGACGTCGTGGCGAAGGAAGGGTCCAGCATCGTCATCGAATGCAACGTAACCGACGGCAACCAGGAAGTGAAGTGGTTTAATCCTAAAGGAGCTCTGCTGACCGACGACGCAGGTAGGAGCTGCTGGAGCACGTCTGAGATGTTTCAAGTTTGCTGTGAAACTTCAGATTTTGACAATAAAGTGCACTTTTGACACAAGTGTGCAGTGCTTTGTGAATAGTGTTCAAATAAAAAAACAGTGTGTTGGGAAATGTGTACTATTTTTCAGGAACAGTGTCTTATCAATTGAGAAAAACTGTACAAGTAATTTAGTTCTATTCACAGTTTGATTTGATGATCAGCTGCTCAGTTTGGTTCTCACTTCCTGTTTTTGATGTTAAAGTGTTTATACATTTTAGCAAACCAGCAAAAGTCAGGAAATCAGTGAGTGTATGTAAATGCAATGCAGATGTTTGACAGAAATACAAACAGATGTGCAATAAACCACAACATCTGCACCATGCACGCTTGGTTTGTGCATATTTTGGGGTTATACATTAATAATTCTGCTTTGAATTATGGGAAACTCCCTCAGTAAAGTCTGTAGATGTGCAGATGCACAGAAAGTGCACATAATAGCAGTTGAATGCAGTTTTAGTTGTTGTTTCAGGCCATCAGTAAACTCTGACACACAATACAGGAAGCTAATTCAATGATAACACACAACAATACAACACAGTTGTTTGTTGAATCTAATCTAATGTATAAAACCATTTTCATCTCATTAGTGCGATTATCCGTGGAAGAATTCAAACCGCATTAAGCTAAATTTAAATCTAATGAGAGCTAACTGGGTTTGTTGGCCTGTGTAAATGTTTTCAGTTCGGCACAACAAACACTTTGATTGAGGAGATGATGAAAATTTTCTGCCCTTAATGAGGAAGTCTCCTCACGTCTCCGAAGTTTCTGGTGAAACTGAAACTCTGTTGTTGTGTCTCGGCTGCAGGTGGGAAGTGGCGGCTTGAAGAAGGTGTCCTGAACATCACTATGGTTTCCTTCGACGACCGCGGCCGCTACACCTGCGTCGCCGGCGGTGCCAAAAACTACACGGTGACCCTCCGAGTGGCCTACACCGACAGCGGTCTGGGGCTTTACTACATGGTCGTGTGCCTGGTGACCTTCACCATCACCATGATCCTCAACGTGGCCCGGCTCTTCATGGTCAGCAGCCACCTGAAGAAGACAGAGAGTGCCATCAACGAGTTCTTCCGCACCGAGGGCGCCGAGAAGCTGCAGAAGGCCTTCGAGGTCGCCAAGCGAATCCCCATCATCACCTCGGCCAAGACGCTGGAGCTCGCCAAGGTCACGCAGTTCAAGACCATGGAGTTCGCCCGGCACATGGAGGAGCTGGCTCGGAGCGTCCCGCTGCCGCCGCTCATCCTCAACTGCAGGACGTCCGCTGAGGAAAACCCAGCGTCCGACCCGGCGGAGGCAGGAAACATTCAGACGATCGGTCCACCAAACTCTGACAGGAAGGAAGAGGAAGACGAGGCGTTGATGTCAAGAGAAAGACGAGAAAACGACGGCGGCGGCGTCGACGTCAAAGTGTCGGTTCACACAGTTTCTGAGGAGAACATTGGCGAGGATACAATGAGTCTTGATGTCCTCAAACCAGGTTCAAGAACAAGTGTTTCGTACGAGAGCAACATATAATCCGACTCAGAAACAGAAAGTGAGTTAGATAGCAAGAAATCCATAGAAAATCATTGGTTGGTTATTGATTAATATTTGAAAAGTCTGACCTTTAAGTTTCTGGAAGATGTTTCAGCTTCATCCGGGAGTCAGAACTGAGTCCATTGACGTCAAAGTGTCGGTTCAGATAGTTATTGAGGAGAACATTGGTGATAGTCAAGAAACCAAAATGAATTGTAATGTCCTCAAACCAGGCTCAAGAACAAGTGTTTCTTATGAGGGCAACATATAATCCATCTCAGAAAAACAAGGTGAGTTACAGACGAAATCTTAAGAAAACCAGGGGCTTGTTATCATTTAGTATGAAGAGATTCTGACTTTGAGGTTCTTCAAGATGTTTCACCTTCAGGCTTCAGTTATCCTTATCCATCAGTTAGAACTAAGTGCCTTGATGTCAAAGTATCGGTTCAGATAGTTTTTGAGGAGAACATTGGTGATAGTCAAGAAACCAAAATGAGTTGTAATGTCCTCAAACCAGGTTCAAGAACAAATGTTTCGTACAAGAGCAACATATAATCCAACTCAGAAACACAAAGCGAACTAGAGATCAAGAAATCAATATAAAGTCATGAGGCAGCTTATCGTTTAGTATTTAGAAAGTCTGACTTTTAGGTTCTTGAAGATATTTCATCTTCAGGCTTCAGTCATCCTCATCCATCAGTTAGAACTGAGTCCATTGATGTCAAAGTGTCGGTTCAGATAGTTTCTGAGGAGAACATTGGTGATAGTAAATAAACCAAAATGTGTTTTAATATCCTCAAACCATGTTCAAATACAAGTGTTTTATGAATAACATACTATCTGTCTCAGTCCCATCAGAGACACAAAGCAAGATCAAGAAATTACTAAAAAATCATAGAAGTTGGTCATCATTTAGTATTTAGAGATTCTGACTCTAATAGGAGCTTCAGTAGGAAACAACTTGACGTCTTTTTTAGGTTCTTGAAGACTTTTGCCTTCATCCAGGAGGAATCAATCATCCTCCTCAGTCAGTTAGAAGGGATTGTGTTGACATCAAAATGTCAGTTCAGACGGTTTCTGAGGAGAACATTGGTGAGGTTTAAGAAACCAAGATGTGTCTTGATGTCCTCAAACCAGGTTCAAGAACAAATTTGTCTTAAGTAGTTAGTTATAGGTCAAGAAATCATGAGGCTGATTGTAATTTAGAATTTAGAGCTTCAGTCGAAAACGGATACAATATACAACCTATATTGTGCCTCGGGACCCAAAACTATGTTCTGTAAAGCATTTTGACTGAATTTGAAGGGTTTCATATATTTTCAACCTGGGAACTTTATTTTTATTCTCAAAAATACAACATCTTACCCGGGAATCCATTTTAAGGGTTTAAGATCTCGAGAAATAAAACAACCACAAAATCTGGTGACGTTTCATCTTCATCCAAGAGACTCCATTGATCCTCATCAGTCAGAACTAAAGAAGCCACATGGATGAAGGTCTTCAAGAACCTAAAAGAGAAGTCCAGTTACTTTCTGTTGAAGTTTTGGGATTCAAATGACCCGGATGAATGAGAATCTGAACAGATTCTGCTCTTATTGAATCATTTCTCTGAATCTTGTTTTAAAAAGTCTGACTGCATCTGTTACAGTCATCCTTCCTCCTTAACATTTATTTTCATCTTCCTCAAGCTTGCAGTAGACTCCAGTTTTTCATATTTATTCTTGAGCAGTGATGTTGAAGGAACTGCAACAAGTTCAGGTTTACTTTCTAGAATCAGAAAACTGTTTCTGAAAAAGAGGATTATGAAGGAACCTGAGGAGACTGAAGAAGATTCAACAGGATTTTTGGTCATATTCTAATCAGGAACACTGCATTTACATGATAGTTTGCTAACATGCTTCGTATTTTATTCTTATTTTTGATGCTAGTGCTGGTTTCCCTCTTTAGCAGAGTCTTTCTGATTTAAGAGCTCATTGTCCTCCTTCAGACGTCGTTTGCTGCTTTTCATTCTGTTCACTTTGACAGTCGGTCTACAGAGCTGAACGCTGCAATAAAACATCCTATTTATCAGCGTGTTGATTGTTTCCATGTCAGCGCTCCTGTCAGTCATTTAAAACTCACGGGATGAAGTCAGCTAATCCCCATCACACTTGATTATCGTCTCCGTGTCGGCTTTTGTTGATCAGGACGGCGGTTAATTGCAGGTTGGGTATGGCTTTAAAGTGACAACAAAGGAAGTGAACATTTAAAATGCAGAGGAAATCTGAAATATTAGAAAGAATTTTGGATAAAGTGACCAGAAATCTACCTGCGACTCTCACCTCTGTGAGACGGTGACGTATAAATGTGATTAAATTGACATTAGAGCTCCACAGCGTGTCATCTGTGATGGAAAATGTCTGAAACTTTGTGCTCATAAATATTCAGGTGCAATCGATCATATTTTGTTGGGTGGAGGTTGTCGAGAATCAGGGACTTTCATTTATTATGGTGAAGTTTGGTGTCTGCATTTATGGTGATTTATCTTGTTTGTTTGGCACATTTAGCACGTAGACGCTCATGACAAGAAGACTGTAACTTTATGAGACTTGAGCAAGTTAATTGAAGTATAGAAGACGACTAGAAAGTTTCTAATTTATTGTTTTGTTGAGAGTTTTACACATATATGAATTTGAATACACAGATCGACCATATTCTAGGTAAAGTTGAGATATGTTTGCTATATTCTAGTAAAAAAACAGAGCATACACATGCTTTAGTTGTTTGATAGAATCAGTTTGTAATCTGTTTTAGAGCCTGAAAATCAAGCTGGAGTCCAAACGAATCTTCAGAAACCTTTATATATATAGCGTTTTGTTTGTTTTTTTTACTGTGTCTCAGCAGGATATTTAAGAAAACTGCATCCATAAGATGCAAAAACTGTGACTTGAAACTTGAAAATTACAGTTGAACAAGAGATTTTTGGGACTGTTTTGTATGTTCTGCAGATACTTTATGAATTTCTGGGTGAAATGGGTTCATATTTAAAGGTGTTTGAGTAATGAAAAGTTGTGCTGGGAAGATTGTTTCTGTGGACTGAAGGCAGTGAATTTCAGATAATAAACAATAAACACGATCAATAACTTGGATTATGTTGTAAACGTTGTTATTTCTGATACCAGTGTTGCTCCACGCTTTCATATTTTGTTCACAGTTTACTTCTTTGGTTTTTGAGACCTAAAATTAAGTTCTGTCAAGCATTTTGGCTGAATTTGAGAGTTTTAGTTAGTTAGTAATTTCTGTATTTTCACCCTCAAAAACAAATCTTACCTGAGAGGACATTTTCAAGGTTCAATATCTCCAGAAATAAAACTCACACAGCCATGAAAGTTGAGAACACAGACAATGTTCTTAGTAGATTTAAATGATTGAATGATTGCAGCAGAGGCCTGTTTTAAATTTATTGTCCTGAGAAAATTGAAACAATATTGTTTTTGATGCCCTAGAAAGTTCCTGTAAGTGTATATATATGACTGGATCCATATTTTCCATTAAAACTACAGTTTTTGGTCGACATTTCACCAACTTTTGAGGCTCTAACATCAGTAGGATTTGATGGGTGGAAAGTTTGGCAAGACCAGGTTCTAACTTGTTGCTATTTTCACTTGAAAGCTGCCTAAAATGACTCAAAATGGTCTTAAATTATTTGGAACCTGCACGAAATGATGTAAAATTCTAAAAAAATATAACAACAAACAATTACTTACTCTTGAAAGTGTTTCAAACAAAGCTGGTACTGTGGCCCCAGAAAGTTCCTCCAAGTGTGTATATATGGATGGATCCATATTTCCTACTAAAATACAGTCTTTGGTCAACATTTCAAGAACTTTTGAGGCTCTAACATCTGTAGGATTTGATGTGTGGAAAGTTCGGCAAGACAAGGCTTCAGTTTTTTGCAATTTTGACAAAGATGTTGATGTGAACTCATTGGTAGAACCATAAAAACTGGTCTTCATTGGGGTCTATATTTTGATATTATAAGTGCAAAGTTACAAGCTGCTTCCATGTTGTCTGAATGTTGGAATTTAACAACATATGAGGCTATCTGGTTGTTATTTCTGCCTCTACAGTTAACTTTCTCAATCAGCCACATGGAGGCGCTGTTGAGTTAAACATGTGTCTGCATTTTCTCCATCGTTGGAGCCTGAAACCCTGCTGACTGCTAGGTGTGAATATTAACAGGTGTTGATGAAGACTTGATACCAGCAGCTGGAGATTTACTGCCGAGAGCTCGAGTGTCACATCTCAGGGGCAAAGAGCTGCTTTGACTGAATATTTCAGCGTCTGCCTCGGCTGAAATATTGAACACAGTTTGTCGAGCTGCTGCACTTGTTGCTCCATCTGCTATTGTACTAGAACTTTAGACATCTGGCTTTACATCTGGTGCATCAAGAATACAGTTATAGACATCTTAAAATGTACAGTAAGTTCTCTATCACTGGATTTGGAGAGAGAATCTTCGTGATTTACCTCCTTAAATGTCAAATTTGCCTCATTTTTAGTCTACAGATGTTAGTTTAACTTGTGCAGAATCATGACTGTGCAAAGTTTGACACTAGAAGTTGTGTAAAACACGTTTGCACCAGCAGATTTAGAGACATTGCAGGTTTAAGTCCAGCATTGCAGCTCCATAAGACGTGATGCACATAAACTCCTTGCATTGAGGAGTTCAACTTTTCGCTTAATAAGAAAACTGAAATCTAATTTTACAACATAAAAGCTCCCATATATTGCATACTGACTGGTGTGAATTAATTATACGAGCATTTCGAGGCCTTTTATGCACAATTTAACCTTAAAAGGAATTAAAAAGCAAAAGAATGACACAGAAATTTCCATATGCGAGACATAAAAGCGACTAGAAAGGAAAGTATAAAAACAGCCGCATGGAAAAATAAATAAATACGTCCCTCAGGATTAGTTGACGTTTTCAGTACATTTGAGCAAACACTTGATCCTCTTTGAAACACTGCCTGCATTTAAATGCTGCACAGTCAGACACATTAAAATGAACGTTTTGCAGTCATTTATGAACATGAAGAATAGATCAATCACGTGGAAAATGTCAGAACAGCTGAACATTTATCACACTTTCCAATCAATGCTGTTCAAATTAGAGTTGATTAGAGGCTCTTTAGTGGCTGACAGGTCAGATTTGTCTTATTTAGACGTTGGACTTCGAGCGTCTGGCGTCTAAAGAGATCTGAAGAGCTCTCTAAGGCATTCAAGGAAGAAGAAGTCAGGTGATGCTCATGATTCTGGCAAGGGAGCTGAAAGATCTCCACCGTATTTGAACTGAACCTTTCCTCTGTGAAGGGTTGAAGATTTCAAACGACCGTCGGCGTGTCGAGGGCAGATTCAGCCCACGAGCCAAGTGTTTGATGCAACAAGAAGTCTTCATCACAGGTACCTCTGCAACTGTTGGAGTCAAACTTCTGCATCTACAGTCAGAAAGATCTGACCTGCATGGAGACGAGCCAGGAAGAAGACGTTACTGTCCAGAAAGAATAACAGAGAAAACCTGCAGTTTAGCAGCGAACATGCAGCCAGAAAGCAGGAATATTGGAGTAATGTGCTCCAGACAGATGAGTTTAAGTTGGTTTGACCACAGTAAAGGTGATCTGGTTCAGATTGAAGACCACTTTCAAGGAGAAGAACCTCAGAACAACTGTGAAATGATGCACGATGCAGGAAAACTCTCAAACTTTTTGCAACTAAAGGGATTTAATTCTCCTGTTGTCCTCATTTATGGGCATAAAAAAATATTGCTTCTTTGTCTGAAAAAAATCCAAAAATTCTGAAAAAAAAATGCAAAAATTTCTGAAAATTTGCAAAACCTTCAGGAAGAACATTCCAATAATTCCTTAAAAGT
The DNA here is from genome assembly GCA_027123335.1 of Amphiprion clarkii. Classification (NCBI taxonomy): domain Eukaryota; kingdom Metazoa; phylum Chordata; class Actinopteri; family Pomacentridae; genus Amphiprion; species Amphiprion clarkii. The sequence continues at coordinate 2,517,322 of CM049581.1, read as the reverse complement.
TTCCCTTAAAAGTTTTCTTTTTAAATCCACCAAATTTGACAAGAAATTTCTTGTAAATATTTTCTAAAAATGAGTAAAAATCTTCCAAAAAAAATCCTAAAAATACCTAAAGTGATTCCATATATATCAGTAAAACTTCTAATATTTTCTTTACTTTCTTTTTCTTTATTTTCATTAAACAATTCTTTTTTCCACCAAAAGCTGTTCAAAAATATCCCCAAAATGTTGAAAATGTGGACATCAGAAGTTTCATGGTGAAAATATTTTTTTTTCTCTCCACATTTTCAAACTTTCAAACAGTTCAATTTGACCCACAGGACGACACGAGGGTTAAATGGAAGATTGTTCAAAAGATTCTGCAAAATCAAAGTTTTTCTGCTACAGAAGGCCTTAAAAAGCAATTCAAGGAACCAGTTCCCACCAAATAATTAAATGCATGATTGCAAGATTTTAAAAAATACCAATTTCATGATTTATGTAACATTATTTTTCATGGCTTTAGTTGTCTGAACTTTATATTGTGTGTAATTTGAGCTCAAAATACTGCTTTAAATCTGAAGCCATGAAATTGGCCAAATGATTGAAGTTTCCTTCAACCTGAATCCAGTATTCCAAGTCCTCTACTTTATCTTAACATGCTTGGATAATTTCAGACAGTAAATATTGGTAATTAATAATATATTTTCATTGTAGAGGAAAAGTTATTTCCTCAAACCTGATGTAGTTTGTTGGATAACTCAAAAAGACTGATGCCAAACCTTAATTTTAAGAGTTTAGGCCACAGAAAAATAAGAAATCAGTTGAGTTTTTGTTGAATAAATGATTAAGAAAGCTAATTTTCCTCATGGTGCTGTTTATTTATATCACTTTTATTTGTCACTGTTTCTAAACAGACCAAATGTTTGCTAATTTGATCCAAATCAACACTTTTCTTGCTAATTTGTGTGCATATTTAGAAGGAATTGCTGCTCTTTATTCCTGCATTTTCCACCTTTGTGTGTAAATGCATTGCAGCTTTATCCTGCACAATGCTTTGGTGTGTATAGCATTTTCCTGGAGGTTAATCTGGTGGAAAACAGCGGGCCAGACCGCCCTACCTGTGAAATATCCGTCTGGCGAGCATCCCAAATAACAATAACCTTGGGCCTCTGTGTTGAATAACTCAAAAAATCCATCCTTCTTCCTTTTCTTGTCCTCTCTGGAGGCGAGCTTATCTAAATAGAATTGATTGGCCCGAGCGATCATTCATCATGCCGAGCCACAGCAGACGTTTAAGGAGAGGGGGAAGGAAGATTTTATGGATAGGATATTTCCATCAGGCTGCCGTGTCATTGAGGTAAACTAAATGAATTGATTGGGCTAAAAAGGATGTGTGTGTGTGTGTGTGTGTGTGTGTGTGTGTAGGTGTGTGTGTGTGTGTGTGTGTGTGTGTGTGTGTGTGTGTGTAGGTGTGTGTGTGTGTGTGTGTGTGTGTGTGTGTGTGTGTGTGTGTGTGTGTGTGTGTGTGTGTGTGTGTGTGTGTGTGTGTGTGTGTGTGTGTGTGTGTGTGTGTGTGTGTGTGTGTGTGTATTGGGGGGAGGAAGAAGACAAAATCTGTCCAGACTGAGGCCTGAAGCTACGTACAGTGAATAAATACATGCAGTAAATTTGAGCCTGTTGAATTTAAATTGCTCATAAAATCCGCTTAGAAGAAAATTGTTGCTAATTCTATTTTATTTCCAATCAGCCAGAAGGAACAAGACAAGAAAAAAAAAAGAAACAAGGACGGTAGATGATGAATTAGATGACACAGTGAGAGAGGAGCTCATCATATCTGTTCATTAGCTGAGAGCGGCTGTGATTAGCTCCACTGTTCTGGCTCGCTGTGTTTTATTTTCCCGATTCTCTGGCAAGATCCCAAACACGGCATCGTCCTCTGAGCTTTGACCTACTAAACCGAAGGACAAACAAACCCTCGAGGCTTTGTTTCCTTCTTTCTCTGCTCTACTTTTCTTACTGCTTGCATCAAAACAAAACACAACTTCACAACAAACCCACTTGAAACCTGCAGATCGCAGTAAATGTGTCGAAACCTGCAGTTCCTCTAAAGGCCACTAGAGGCTGTTCTAAAAGCGAGTCAGTCCTCACTAACCCTCATGTTAAAATGTCCAAACTTTACAGCAGAAATAAACAAGTTTACAGCCTGAATCAGAGACAGTTTTGATCTTTACAACTAATTTAGTCCTTAAGCACAACAATATAGGGGTTGATTTTTTATAAATATCAACCATTTAAATTGTATTTAGGCTTACAGTTACACAAAATTGAAGAGATTTACCACTTTACTGCTTATTATTGGATGAGCCAGGAGTCCATCTCAACACTTCCCATTCATTGTCTACATAGAAATAAGCAAATTATTGGAGCAACTTAAATAATGTCAATTAGCAACACACAACTGAATTACATTTGGTCAAACGAAGTTAATAAGTGATATTAATGCCATTTGTTGAAACTTAAATCATTTGAATTCTCTCAAATGAACAGTTTGCATTCCATTTTAAGGAATGTCAGCTTCATGTTTACAGTTTTTCCAACATCTGTATTTGTTTTAACAAAATCTAAAACCTGATTTTGTGAGAAGACTAATCGTTTTCTGTGATCCTATTTGAAAAAAAGTGACGGTTGAGTTCAGCAGAACAATTTAAGAAGCGTGAATGCATCAGATGTAAAACGCTAACGGCGCAGTAAACCTAATCTGGGCATTTTTGCTGACATTAGAATAACAATTTAAAGGGGCAAAAGTGTAATTCAAAATTATTACAATCAAAAAAACGTAAATGAGACTCATTGGAAACAGGAAGACGTCACAACTCCTCAAAAATGTGGAAATGTACCGTCACCAAGATGCTAACAGCTGGAAACACCACTGAGCTTCGTCTGCAGGCCACAAATGCTAATATGATGCTAATGAGGAAGTCGGTGTTGGGTGATGTTCAGGTCAGGGTTCAAGTTAAGTCATGTCCCCAAAATTCTAGATTAGCAAGAACGCTATTGTCTAAAATATCACATTACCTGGATCCACATCATGACAAAACAAGACAAAAATACACGTGGACAGTGGTGACTGCAGCTTTTTAGCCAAGCAGTGGGATTTGACAAGCATTTGTTTGTCTAAAGTGCAGCTAAAACTTTGCACAGACGCTGTAAAACTACTCTGTGCTAAAGAATAATGACACCAAAAGCTCCACCCTGCAGACAGACAGCATCGGTTTCTTGGGTTTGTATAAAAATGCTTTTCTTTTTGAGGCTGTCGCTGGTACACTGGACTGTTGACTTCCTATTTGTCTCATGATGAGCATTGAAAAAAACATTGCAGGGGATGTTAACAATGTAAAAAGTTAACTTTCACCTGAGAGGAATCTTTAAATCAGTACCTATAAATGACCAATTTCATTTTTTTTTCACCAAATTATGAATGTAATAATATGAAATGTTCTGCAGATGTTTATGAAGGAAGCCCAGATCCAGTGTTTTTTTGTAAAATGTCAGAGTTTTTACCGATCTGATGAAATCTACTTGGACTAACAAAAATGCGTGATTCCCTGATGATGAATGCTACTAAACTTTGGCGATGCCTTACCTAAAGGGGTGAAATTTCAATGTTTAGTTCGTAGTTTATGACCAAATACCTGCAAAAGCAGCATCAATCTCATCTTTCCTGGCTGTAGTTGGTGTCTGGTGCCAATAACCTCATGCTGACATGTTAAATTAGGATGGATAACTGCTGAAAATCAGCTTGTAGACACTTCTTTCCGTTTATCTTCTAACTTTGGAGCTGCTGCTTTCATTTTTGCCTACTGTTTAGTTCAACGGTCCTCTACTGCAGCCTATTTACAGTCCATGTAGCTTCTACGCTAAAACGCCCTCATTTCCAGGTAACCTCCAGCAGACATGTGGACGGTGGAGGGGAGGTCGGAGGCCGTCGCCAGAGAACAGAACATGTGCTAACGACGCCGTGGCTGACCTGCTTTCCTGCAGGGTCTCGCTGCTACAAATGGCCGAGCTGTCAGGGACTAATGGGAACTAATGTCTGCGGCGGCATGGCAGGGCAGCGGGGTGAAGGTATTGGGGTCACGGCTTCCGACGGATGCTTGCATCCTCTGACAGATTGGTGCTGCAGAGAGAAAACATCTGGAGGGGAGAGAGTGGAAGTGGGGACGTTGAAGAATCAGGAGGACGGATCATGTGGAGCTCTGCACCAGAAAACTGTCTTACCGTCAACCAACATTATTTAACCAGTCCTGTTTCATTTATTCTAATAATTCAACCATTTTCCCTGCAATATGTCATGTGCTATATTTCATATTCTTATTTCTCAGGTGTAATATTTCAATTTAATGTGTAATGTTTAATTATCAGGAACAGCATTCCATTTTCATTGCAACATTCTGATTGAACCTGAAATATTTTACTTTCATCTCCATCATTGTCTTGTTTTTCTTTTGCTGCCAGGAAAAAGTTGGTAGCTGCCACTTTCCTCCCAGTGCTTGATTACAGCGACCTTTTAAACATGAACGCTCGTGTGAATTGTTCACAACCTCTGGATTCTGTGAATCGTGGTGCTTTAAGGTTCATCACGGGTTGCAGAGCTCTCACTCACCACTGCACCTTCTATGATCGAGCTGAATGGTGATCTTTGACGACGCTCCGTCTTATCCAGTGGTACATTTTTATTTATAAAGCAATCCTAGGTCTACTTCCACGTTATTTATGTGACTACATTTCCAGAACCCACAGCAATTACCGCATACGTTCCAATGATTTTTACTTGTTAACCCTTTGATGCGTAGACCACATCAGGAGATACCCATTTTCCATTGGATTTGGGTCACTTTTGACCCAGGTTATGCATCAAAGGGTTAAACATGCCAAAGGTACCTACTGCCTGGAACTCACTGCAGAAGACACTGAATCTGAAGGATCTCATCACTATTGGAATTTTTAAAAATCGTAGGAAGGATGTTGCAGCAGCTACTTTTCACACTTGTTTTAATGTAAATTCTTAATCCTGTGCTTTAATCTGGGATGCATTTTATTTATTCTGTTGAGTGAGTTAATGTTGTCTGTTCTTAATTGTTGCATTTTTAATGTTTCTCTGGCTGCTGTCTTGGCCAGGCTTCCCTTGAAAAAGAGGTCATTGTATCTCAACGGGGCCGACCTGGTTAAATAAAGGCTAAATAAAAATTAAAAATTGTTGATGTATTGTGCAACATTCACATCATTATCATGTGTGATGTCACCTGTAACCTCACTGCTTTTGCTATTGTATTCCAGCCTCATTTTATCCCATGTATTTTATTTCAGTAGCGTGTCGTACGCATGTCTTATTGCTTTTCTACTTTATTGCATTCTGATGTCATTAGTTTTTTTCTGAGCAATATCTGGCACTACAATTTCTCATCTCATTGTGGCTCAGCTGACCTCAGTTTATCATAGTGTATCTTAACTGTAGCACATCTTACTGTACTGCAGCATAGCTTAGCTTATTGTAGCATTAGCATAGTTTAAGTTATTGCACATAGCATATCTTAGCTCATCTTATATAATCATAGCATAGCTAGCATAGCTTATCATAGCATGTGTTATCATATCATAACGCAGCATAGCATATCTTATCATACCGTAATTTATCGTAGCGTATCTTAGCTTATCTTATCGCAGCATAGTTTAGCGTAGCTTAACTTATTGTAATGTAGTATAATTTACCATAGCTTAGCTTATTGTAGCATAACATATCATAGCTTATCCTATTGTAGCACAGCATGGCTTAGCATATCGTAGCACAGCATATCTTATTGTATTGTGTCATATCGTATCGTAGCATAGCTTAGCTTATTGTAGCGTAGTGTATCATAGTGTATCTTAGCATAGCGTAGCATAATTTAGTGTAGCATAGCATATCTTATTGCAGCATAGCTCAGCTTATTGTAGTATAGCATAGCTTAGCATAGCTTAGCTTATTGTAGTATAGCATAGCTTAGCATAGCTTAGCTTATTGTAGTATAGCATAGCTTAGCATAGCTTTTAGCGTATCTTATATTATCGTATCGTATCACAGCATGGCGTATCTCGTCATATCTTATTGTAACGTTCTGTATCTTATCCCATCGTATCTTGTCTTATCTTGTCTCATCGTAGCATAGCGTATCTTATCTTATCCTTTCTATATGGAAAAGATAAGTAGGACATTGTTCTAATACTTGTTGGACAGACAGATGCATATGAAAGTAAATCACCTCAACAAAGTGCTGAATTCACACACATACATTTAATAGAACTCTATTCTCACTCTGTTTGTGATATTTCAGATCAAATTAAAACATTTTTAACTCACAAACTAAAACTCTGAGGTGTTTGCTTGAAGTCCTAATCAGAGCTTTCAGGTATTGATAATAACCCATCATTTAACTGCAGAAAGTGCACTCAAAGAAATAACACAACCAGAGCACTAAATTGCCTCCATTCAGCTCTTCAGGTTTGTTCTTTGCACTGAGAGCAATTTGATTCCCAAAAGCAGCGAACAGAGCCTGTCGCAGGCTGTAATTTCTTGAATTATGGGAGTCGTGCCTTAAATTAAGGCTGTGGGTTGTGCAGAAATTGTGGGTCTCTTTTTTTTACTTCCATTATCATTCTTCAAATCAGCAGAGGCAGTCGTAATGGTTTGGTGACGCCTGTTCTCTGTTCCAGCCTGCAATTTAAAAGCAGTCGACTGTACATGTAATGCGGCTATTTTAGCATTCATCATTTAACCAATTTTACAATCAGCAGGCTTCACTTCCTGCTGGCGGCCCTATTGTTGGAGTTCTTCACATTTCATCCTCATTTGACTCCATCCGTGTGTTTTTGTGCTCATTTTAAATATGAAAAGAAGTGGAATATCAGAAAAAATGAGCATTTCCTAAATGGAACATTCACTAATATTGGTTAAATTTGCAGGTTGTGGAAAGAAACTAAGAGAAAACCTTTTTCTGGCGTGTTTTTTGGTGATTTAGAACAACAAAATGCAAACTAACAAAGCTGCAAAAATGTCAGTTTTCTGGGTTAAAGGAACCTAAAACTGACATTTTGTTGGATATACAAAACAAATAGAGATGAGTGTTAAAATCTGATGTTTAAACATCCTTGTGTTGTGTTCAGGGGCTCATCAGGTTAAAAATAAAACAAGATTTTGCATAATATCCTTTAAAATATGAATAGATTTTTTCACTTATGAAAACACATCAATTTGAGGTCAAACTTGAGGTTATTGGTTTTTAATCAGTTTAAGAAATACAAGAGATGCTTTTTAATTGGTTTTATTTGTGCTTGTGCTGCTTTTTAAACACATTTTTCTCTCAAACAGCTCAATTTTAATGCCTGACCTGTTAATGATTTTAATACCAAGCTTTTGACTTCATAAACTGTAGCATAGCATAGCATAACATAACTTTGCATAGCTTATTGTAGCATAGCTTATTGTAGCATAGCATATCTTGTCGTAGCGTATCTTATTGTTTCATATTGTAGCACAGCTTAACTTATTGTAGCATAGTATAGCTTAGCATAGCTTAGTTTATTATAGTGTAGCACATCTTAGCCTATCTTATTTTATCTTATCGTAGCATAGCACAGTTTAGCATAGCATAGCTTAACATAGTATATCTTATCGTATCATATCGTAGCGTATCTAATCCAATTTTGCATAGCATATCTTATTGTAACGTAGCGTAGCATAGCATATCTTATCTTACCGTGGCGTATCTTATTGCATTGTATCGTAGCATAGCTTAACTTATTGTAGCACAGCTTAGTGCAACTTATCTTATTGTAGCATAGTTTATCTTATCATAGCGTATTGCATCGTAGCATAGCATATCTTATCTTATTGTAACATAGAGTAGCATAGTATATCCTATCATAGCTTAGCTTATTGTAGCATAGCATAGCTTAGCTTATTGTAGCATAGCGTATCTTAGCTTGTCTTATCTTACTGTAGCATAGCATAGCTTAGCGTAGCTTAGCTTATTGTAGCATAGCATATCTTATCATAGCGTATTGTATTGTAGCATAGCACATCTTATCTTATTGTAATGTAGCATAGCATATCTTATATCACAGCATAGCTTAGCTTATTGTAGCATAGCAGAGCTTAGCTTATTGTAGCGTGGCGTATCTTAGCTTATCTTATTGTAGCGTCGTATAGCTTATCTTATTGTAATGTAGTGTAATCGTGTATCTTGTCTTATTTTCTATGCTATGCTATGCTAGAATTTATGAGGTCAAAAGCTTGTTATTAAAATCTTTATCAGGTCGGCCATTAAAATTGAGCTGTTTGGGAGAAAAGTGTGTTTAAAAAGCAGCACAAGCACAAATAAAACTAATCAAAAAGCAGCTCTTGCATTTGTTAAAGCAATTAAAAGAAAATGCATTTAACAAAAACCACCAAGTTTGACCTTTAATCGGTGTGTTTTCTCTTAATAAGCCAAAAAATCAATTCATATTTAAAGGAAATTATGCAAAATCCTGTTTTGTTTTTAACCTGAAACATCAGATTTTAACTCTCATCTCTGTTTGTTTTGTATCTCCAAACAAAATGCTATTTTTAGGTTCCTTTAACCAAGAAAACTGACATTTGTGCAGCTTTGTTTTGATGACAATGATTAATTCTACATTTTGTTGATCCAAATCACAAAAAAAAAAAAAAAAATGTGGCAAAAAAAGGATTTCTCTTAGATAACCGAGCTTTTGACTTCATAACTCCTCATACACATTACGTGATGATTACTAATGTGCGCTTTGGGTTGCAGGCGACTTTCATTGACATTTTTTTTTAGCAGATTTCCGTGTAATTTTCGTCTTTTCTCTCCCGCTGAGCGCTTCGACACCCGCAGCGGGAAGCCTGAACTCCTTGTCATTTACTAAGTCTTTCATTTCCCGTCGCTCTTATTGTGTCCCGACGTTCTCCAGCTTCACACGGCAGCAGACGAGGAAAACGGCGCTCTGCCCTTGTAGTCGTTACGCCGGCAGTTAGGCCTCGGCTTGGCAGGTACATCAGACGACTCGGCTTCGACTTTGCCGGGTTAAAGATTGTTTCTCGGGCAGATTTATTGAGCGGCAGGCGCGCTATAAATATGCAATAATGAAACTTATGAAATATTTATTGACCATCTTCCTCCTCCATCTTCAGGTGGGATGAGCTCCTCTCCTGAATAAGACTTCTCTGTAATGATGGAGAGTTACTGTTCAAATAGAGGACTTTAGCTGCACTTCTATTTACATAAATCAGCCTAAGCCTTCAGGACTCCCAGGCTGCGGGGCATTTAGGGCTCGCCAACATGCCTCCATGTTCTGTCATATTTAGGTCATGGCAAGTCAATTATACAGTCATATGTGCTCAATCTTCAAACATGCAACGCGCTACTGACATGTTTTCTGTGCATGTGTTGTTGTTTGCACTTGTGTTGTTCTGAAAAGGCTTCAGGGGAACTTCAGAGCAGTAAAGTTGGTGAGGTTTTAGCAGCTTAATGGCTTTTTATTGTTTCATCTGCATTGTGGCACGCTGGATTTGAGCCTTAATGACATATTGTATCGTAGCATAGCTTATTTATCTTATTGTAACGTAGTGTAGCATAGCATATCTTATGTTATCGTAGCGTATCATATCGTATTGTAGCATAGCATAGCTTAGCTTAGGTTATTACTGTATAGTGTAGCATAGCTTAGCTTATTGTAGCATAGCGTATCTTAGCTTATCTTGTCATAGCTTAGCGTAGCATAACTTAGTGTAGCGTATCTAATCTTATCGTATCTTATCATAGCATAGCTTAGCTTAGGTTATTATAGTGTAGCATAGCTTAGCTTATTGTAGCATAGCGTATCTTAGCTTATCTTGTCATAGCTTAGTGTAGCATAACTTAGTGTAGCGTATCTAATCTTATTTTCTATGCTATGCTACGCTACGTTATAATAAGTTAAGATATGCTATGCTGTGCTATATTGTACTACGCTATGCTACGATTTATGCAGTCAAAAGCTTGATATTAAAATCATTAGCAGGTCAGCCACTAGAAATGAGCTGTTTGGGAGAAAAGTGTGTTTAAAAAGCAGCACAAGCACGAATAAAACAAATCAAAAAGCAGCTCTTGCATTTGTTAAACTAATTAAAATGAAGGTTGTTGTTTGTACTTCTGCTGTTCTGAAAAGGCTTCAGGGGAACTTCAGAGCAGTCAAGTTGGTGAGGTTTTAGCAGCTTAATGGCTTTTTATTGTTTCATCTGCATTGCGGCACGTTGGATTTGAGCCTTAATGACGACCGCGGGGGCCAAAGTGGTGATTTTAAGCTTTTCAGCTCTAATTCCAGGTTGTTGGAACCACTGCTGGGTAAACTGTGCAGGGCATGCACACCTTTTTATTCACAATCACTAAATTACGGTGCAACACAACAGGGCGATTACTGTAAACACACGGAGACGGCGCATAATGGAACCTTCTTCACCGTCCGAATGAGTCGTATGACGTCAATCCGGATGATTGAAGACCAATCTGAAGGCAAAGAGGCACCGAAATAAACAGGAAGTGGAGATAGAAGCAGTACAGACCTGTCAGAGCAACAACAGCACAGAAAACAAGAGTCTGCTGATGTTTGTGGGTCAAAGAATTCACAAAGTCACTGACTGCAAACATCTCACACTAAATATTTAAATCTAATTTGGATGTATGTCGTGTGTCTACAGTCTGATGCCTAAAGACGGTTCCACTTCATGCCATCAAGTTAATGTTTGAAAGTAGTGTTTGTTTGTTTTTTAGAATGTTTGATAAAGTTCCTGTAATGTGATAAATTAAAGGTGGAACATTTTGCCTTTCTGTTGAGGGAACACATTGTGCAACGTTCTTCTGTAAAATGTTTCCACATTGAGGATGTTCTCGATGCAACATTCAAAAAATGTTTTCTGGATGTTATCGACACCTCCAATGACAGAACGTTCCCTATGAGACGTTCCTGCACTATGTTCTGGCGATGTTTTGGAGATGTGGATGAAGGAACACATTACAGAACCTCTAAACGTTCCCACAATGTTCCTCAATGTTACATGACAACACAGGAAGAACGTTTACCAAACATTATTAGAACAACTTTAGTTACTCTAACTTTAAGAAGAATGTTCTAGGAACTAAAAGAGAACTTCCTCATAAAAACATCCGTAGAACTTGAAGAACTAGAGTGTTTTTGCTTCACTAAGTTTAAGTTTAAAGTCATTTTTTGGGAGATTTTTTCATTTGAGACAAAATTTTAGTAATTTTTGACAAGTTTCAAGTAGTTTTGAAAGGTTTCGAGACATTTTTGGTCAAGTTTTTGTCATTTTCACAAAAATTTTGACACATTTTGGACCATTTTTGATTAAGTTTGGACATTTTTTTAGTTTTTGTGAAAGTTTTTTAGTATTTTTTGACAAGTTTCAAGTTGTTTTGGACAATTTTCAAGACACTTTTGATCAGCTTTTTGTCACTTTCAGCAAATGTTGTATTTTGGATCTTTTCTGAATAGATTTGGACTATTTTTTGCTATGTTTTTGGTTTAAATCACTTTAGATCAGTTTTTAAAAAACAATTCTGCCAAGTTACAAGGTATTTTTGTTCAACATTTTTTGAGGTATTTTGGACTATTTTTAAAAATTTTTGACAAACTTTTAAGTAATTAGTTTTTTTTTGATAAATTTCAAGTTATGTCTGGTATTTATCCATTGTTGCAATGCAAATCTTGAGTTTTTTCATTTCTCAGAAGTTTCAAGTAAATTTTTTTGGCATGTTTTTTTTTTCCATTTTCAGTAATTGTGAATGACTCTCAAGTCATTTTAGACAAATTTAATACATTTTTGGTCAACTTTGTGGTGTTATTTTGGACCATTTTTGAATGATTTTAGACAAATTTTATGACAGATTTTTTTTGTTGTTGCCTTTTTTGCAAATGTTGTCTTTTTTACATTTCTGACAAATTTCAAATCATTTTGCATAGAGTTCAAGACATTTTTGACCAATTTTTTTGTCAATTTCAACAAATTTTGAGTAATTTTGGCTAAATGAATCCGTTCACAACCAGAAAACAGAATCAAAACTTTTAATTAAACCCTCAGATTGGAATAAACCCAACTTTCTACCAAAAAACCCAGTAAAACTCTTCAAAACTCAGCTTTTTTATCAGGACTATTATAGTGGACTCATGCAGGGAAGCTGGCAGCGGATGAGAAGGAAACCAAGGTCGAGTTTTAGGATTAAAAAGCGAGCGTCCTTGTGTTATCCGGACGTCTTTTCCTCTGGTTGTACCCGTGAGATGTCCTGTCGTTTTAACGCCTCATTTCTCCACCATCCACAGCCTTGGCTTTCCTTCACTCATCCTCTCATTAAGCTCCCCTGAGTGGCTTCTCTTGACGACATTGACATTTTGTGTAACGTCTTATTTCATGTCAGACTGCAGTGAAACGCCTCGGAGGCCTCAGTCTGTTAGTAATTCCTGACTGATTCGTAGGAGCTCAGAGCACAAACGGGAAAACGTCGGTTCATTTTTCTTCCATATTGCAGGTTGGGTTTCTAAGTGTTGGGACGTCGTTTTAACTGGAGGTTTTCATCCATTCAGTGACAAATCACACCGACTGAGCTCAAATGGATGTTCAACAACAGTGGAGCGACCATCTCGTCCGCCGTAATGGCTTTGTTTCATCGGTCCGGGTTCCACGGATGAACGGCGCTCATTTGGCAGCTCTTTTAACACACGTCTTTTTGTTTTTGTACGAGACGAGGCGCCACATGGGAGCAACAGCTTGTGTAAACAGAAATCTTAAGCGAAACCACCCACCGTTAAACAGCCGACGGCCTCGTTCGCTGTCACGTTCCAACCCTCTACCGCGCTGCACCAGAAAAGCACTTTTCTCCATAAAAAATAGAAAGCTCTGCCGGGAGCTCTCTGTTTCTTTAACAGACGAGATGCTGAAAACAATTTGGAGTGTGGATTTGTGTCAGCTGTTTGAGCATAAACGCCTCAGAATGTGTAATTTTTGAATATTTAAAGACTCTGAGATCCCGTCCTAATGTTGGTAGATGATGTAGAATTCCTGCACTGCAATAATCAATTCAGGGGAAATGCATAGCTGCAAGATAAATATTCAAATTTATTGATTTAGATCAGACTTTTAAAGCTTTAAACATTATTTTGATGACTTTTGTTGGCCATTTTGGTCACATTTTTGTAGTTCTAAACAAGTTTCAACTCATTTTGGACCATTTTTGAGTTACGTAGATCGATTCAGGGAAAATGCATAGTGGCAAGATAAAGATTCTAATTTATTGATTTAGATCAGAATTTTATAGCTTTAAACATTCTTTTGATGACTTTGGTTGACGTAAATCTGAGTCTCTACTCAGCGTGCGGATTATGATGCACAGTTTAGCAGGTAATTGTATCTGATCAGATGATTTAGTGCTTTAATTACGTCCTTCACAGATGCTGTGTTTATGTTCATTGACTTTGTACGCCATCAGTTCCTGCTTCATTTTATGTTGCTGTGGAATCACCGTTTATTCTCTTTCACTCAGTTTATGAGACAGAGTCAGAATCGCAGAGAATAAAAGGTTTGTCGTTAAAGTTTCCTTTCTGTATGTTTGTTACTGGAAATGAGGCACAAAAATCTAAATTATCTTCAAGAACTCAGGACAGACGCTGGTGCTGGTATCATGATATGTCGACATAAATTGTCTTTTCCATATTATTCTGACTTCACACGATGCCTGAATACAGTTTGTGTGCCATAAAATTCAGTCTTTTATGTCTTTTTAATGGAACTGAACTCACAAACAGTCATTTTTACTGATGTACACCAGAAACTGGGGAAAGTCTTCATGTTAAATACAGCGGGTACAGAAAGTATTCCGACCCCCTTAATTTTTTCATTCTTTGTTAGATTGCAGCCATTTGCTAAACTCATTTAAGTTCATTTTTTGCTCATTAATGTACACACAGCCACCCGCATCGACAGAAAAACACAGAATTGTAGACATTTTTGCAGATTTATTAAAAAAGAAAAGCTGAAATATCACATGGCCAGAAGTTTTCCGACTCTTTGCTCAGTAATTAATAGAAGGACCTTTGCAGCTCATACAGATATGAGTCTACTTGGGAACAAAGCAGCAAGTTTTGCATGCCTGGATTTGGGGATCTTCTGCCGTTGCTCCTTGCAGATCGTCTCCAGTTCTGTCAGGTTGGATGATGAACGCTGGTGGACAGACATTTTCAAGTCTCTCCAGAGATTCTGGGTCATTCAAGAACAGTCACAGAGCTGCTCTGAAGCCACTCCTTTGTTGTTTTAGCTGTGTGTTTGAGGTCATTGTGCTGTTGGAAGGTGAACCTTCAGCACAGTCTGAGTTCCTGAGCACTCTGGAAAACGTATTCATCCAGGATATCTCCGTACTTGGCCGCATTCATCTTTCCTTCAGTTGCAACCAGCCGTTCTGTCCCTGCAGCTGAAAAACACCCCCAGACCATGATGCTGCCACAACTATTTATTACATTTAGCTGACTCATTTTATATTCAGTTATCTACTGCTGTTAGCTAACATTTTGACCTACCGTTAGCGATGTTTAGCTAGCTATTAATCACGTTTAGCAAACTATTTATTACTATTAGCTAACTCATTATATATTCAGTTATCTACTGCTGTTAGCTAACATTTTGACCTACCGTCAGCCAGCTATTAATCACTTTTAGCTAACTATTTATTACTATTAGCTAACTCATTATATATTCAGTTATCCACTGCTGTTAGCTAACATTTTGACCTACCGTCAGCCAGCTATTAATCACTTTTAGCTAACTATTTATTACTATTAGCTAACTCATTATATATTCAGTTATCTACTGCTGTTAGCTAACATTTTGACCTACCGTTAGCTATGTTTAGCTAGCCATTAATCACTTTTAGTTAACTATTTATTACTATTAGCTAACTCATTATATATTCAGTTATCTATTGCGGGTAGCTAACATTTTGACCTACAGTTAGCTATGTTTAGCTAGCTATTAATCACTTTTAGCTAACTGTTTATTACTATTAACCAACTATTTACTAGTTTGGCTAAATATTTATGACTTTTAGCAAACTGTTTGTTACTTTTAGCTAACTTTATTACATTTAGCTGACTATTCATTATATAATCAGTTATATATTACTATTAGCTAGCATTTTGACCTACTGTTTCCTATGTTTAGCTAACTATTAGTTACTTTTAGCTAGCAATTTATTACTCTTAGCCAACTATTTACTAGTTTAGCTAACTATTTATGACTTTTAGCAAACTGTTTATGTCTACAATTCTGTGTTTTTCTGTCAATATGGGATGCTGTGTGTACATTAATGAGGAAAAAAAATCAACTTAAATGATTTTAGCAAATGGCTGCAAAAGAAAAAACAGTGAAAAACTTAAGGGGGTGTGAATAATTTTCATACCTGCAGTACCTGTCAGTGTGAAAAAAGTGGGAAATACTTCTCTGCACCAAAAACCAAAACAGACAAAAAAGTTAAAACGTGTTTGAAATGACATCGTCATCATCTCTAAGTTAGAAAAAAATACCATCTGCATGCTGATTATTGTCCATTGTGCTCTGAAACAGAAAAGATGCCTCCTGGTTTTGTTTGCAGCACAACTCCATTCCACACGAAACTATTGTTTTGTTTTTTTTTCCTTTGGACAGTGTTAAAAGAGATTTTCTTGCTCTATAGTCAGAAGTTTACTGAAGGCCAACAATGAAACTGAGCCAGGTTCCTTCCCTCCTCTGTTGTCCTGCCTCCCTTTTCATCCAGACCCAGCATGAAGCTCCAGGATCGGACGCCCTTTTCCAGGATCGAGTCCAGGTTCGGTCACCATCGTCCTGAAGTCGGAGCCAAAACCTCCTCTAGGAATCGAATCGTGTCACATTCATGTGGTGAAATCTCTTCCAGTTGACCTTCTCTGGGCCCCATAAGGAGCCAGAATCGTCCACGAAACTGTGTGTCGCCTCTAAAATCAGTTCTCTTTCAATCCATCCACAGCATCCACGGTTTAGTTTGTTCAGTTTGGTTCTTCTTAATGTACCAATCAGAGGCTTTAGGAAGGCTAAATAAGCTAATATGTCTTTGCATCTTTGTGGTCATTAACTGTCTAGAACAAGTTATTTTCTTTACCAAGATTTAATAACAAACCTTCTACACTTAACTTTGTTTGAGTGTTATCAAAGTGGTCAAAAATGAAGATACTTTAAGGAAGTCCTTTTGGATAGAATTTTTGTTACATTTTGAGTAATCATGAACAAATTTCAAATCATTTTTGAGAAGTTTCAAGTCATTAAGACATTCTTGATGAATTTTTCAGCGTTTTTAACAAATTTTGAGTTATTTTGAACCATTTTTGAATCAATTTGGAAAATGTTTTAAAAGATTTTGAATCTTTTGGAAAAACGTAAAGTTATTGTAACAAATATTGAGTAATTTCTGACAAGTTTTTAACAATTTAAACACATTTTTTATTTATTTATTATTTTTTTGTTTTCCCATTTCTGACAAGTTTCAACTCATTTTTGGCCAACTTTTTGTAATTTTCATCACATTTTGAGTCATTCTGGTGAAGTTTTTGTCATTTCAAACAAGTTTTCAACTCATTTCGGGCCATTTTTGAGGAAGTTTGGACATTTTTGTCACCTTGGACAAGATTTGAATCATTTGTTGCACGTTTTCTAATTTGGATGAACTTTAGGTCATTTTGGACAAATTTTGAGTAATTTTTGACAAGTGTCAAGTGATTTCTGACCAGTCTGCAATTTTTAAATACTGAGTCAGACAAGTTTTCTTTCAGTTCTGACAAGTTTTAAGTCATTTTTTTTGCGTGTCTTTGCTATTTTGCACAAAATTTTAGTCTATTTGGACACATTGAGAGTAATTGTAAACAAATTTAAAGTCAATTTTAACAAGTTTCAAGTCATTGTGGACAAGACATTTTTGGACGACTTTGTTTTGTCTTTTTCAACAAATTTTGAGTCATTTTGGACCATTTTTGAGTGAGTTTAGACAATTTTGTTTGTCACTTTGGACACGTTTTTAAATCATTTTGGACAAACTACACAATTTTTAACACATTTTGAGTATTATTTGACTTCAAGTTTCAGATAATTTCTGATTGTTTTTGTGGGTTTTTTTTTTACCATTTCGGACAAAATTTGATAATTTTTGACATATTTTGAATAATTGTTTGAAGTTTCATGCCATTTTGAATCATTTTTGAGCTTTGAATCATGAACAGCTTTTAGTTCAAAGAAACCACAGTGAAACCCCATCAAGATGATGCAGAAAACAATAGTCACAGTGTCTAATAATCATCTCCAAAGCTGTATGTGTGCATGTATGTTTGTTTCAGTCGGCCTACAAAGCCAACATCATCAGCATGCACAGAACAGACCTGTTTAATGCATCCATCCAGACCAACCCTGTGTGTTTGCTGAGCACTGTTTTCAAACTAATCTGTATATGGCGGACACCTCCTCTCCCCTCCTTCATACTGATGCGCTGTATTGATTTCCTGACCGGCCAGATTTCCTTCTCTTCCCAGGCAGCGAGCATCATGAGGAGTCAGTTAATGGTGCGTTACTAACTCCGGCTCAGTCATCCTTTACATGCTGCTCTCACAAGAACCCCTTCACCCCGAATATCCATCACTGCCGGACTGTATAGTAGCGTCAGGCTCCGCTCATAACATATTTATGAATGTGGCCTCAGGGAGGCCCGTGCTCTGAATACTGATATGATGCTCAGAAGTTGCATTTTTATCAGTTTATTCCCCTTTTTTCCCCTCATCTGCCTTTTACTTTTCAACGGTGGATTGAAATACATCCAGGAGATGTCCTACTGACCCTTCGTAGCAGGTTACAAGCTACACGAGTCCACTTGTTTCTGTAGAAACTACGCAGCAGATCGGTTTCAAATCCCACCGGCAACAAACAAAACCCTTGTTGTGTGTTAATAATTTACGAGGGGTAAAGTTTTTGGATCTGAAGCGGATAAATTTTGTTGCTTCCTGGTGTTTCAATCATAGCAAACTGCTCCTAAAACTATTTGTTTTGGGGGCTTTTTTTTGCACCCGGTATGAAATTAAAATGCAGAAAAAGCAAAAAAATCCATGTTGTTTTCGAAAAGGCGGTCGGAAAGCGACAGGGTTATCATGACCTGAAGAATTTTAATGCCAAGCATCTTGTTTCATCTGTTCCTGTGTCAAAAATACGATCTCATTATTTCAGCTGCAGGAGTCTCGGTTCTTCCACCTCGACCTTCTGTTTCAATCCGCCTTCAGTTTGGACCACAGCTATAAACTGGTTGAACAATGGAGACTAAAGCTGAAGAGAAACCACCAGAGATGAAGAGCGATTTTTGTCTGTCACTTCAAGCTCCGTGCTGAATTTATTCATCATTATGTTGGAGTTAAATGCTTCCTTAAGGAGCCTTTACCTTTCTCAGTGTTATAGATGCCAACACTATTAAAAATGTCAGTAATGAGGTCCCGTGCCCTACATAGATTTTTCTTAATTGCGAATATGTAAACGGAAGCTCTTTATAAATCGAGGATAAAGTCCCCAACAGAGCTTGTGTTTCAGAAAGATTGTAAGTAAGCGTGTGATGAAAGCACTGCAGGTCTGCCTCGACTTAATCAAAGTGGGCGAGCTCTCCTTTGATCAGAGCATGTGGCATTTCGTTTTAGATCCTGCAGCAGATGTGTCAATTAAAACGGGAATTCGGCCGCGATGAAGTCAACCGCACCCGGAACAAGGACAAAACCTTTTGATGTTACAATTTGCTTTTTTAACAGTCATGGACAAGACATGCAACATATTTGCACATGCAGGATTCTCTTTGATGGGTCTTCCTCTTTTATAAAAGGTGAGGCGATGCAGCCATTATCCTCCTACAGATATTCAATTATACATGAAGTACAACACACCGTAAACCGACCAGAAAACACGACATACTTCTGCAACATGAATAAGAAATGATTGATTTTTATCAAAGCTGTCATTGACAAAGTCCACTGAAAATCCAGTGTTTATAAATATTATCTGTAGGCCTGGAAACTGTGTGAAAAGGTGAACAATTTGCAGCATCTTTCTTCATGGATGTTCCAGTTTCTAATAAAAACCTGTAATCATGTCAAAGCAAAAAGTATAACAAAGATAATTGGGAATCCAGTTGGTTTTTGTCTTGTAAATTGTCAAACCATAAATGTTTAGTATTTGTAAAATGTTCTTCGAGCTAGAAAATGCTAGCCTTTATATATGCAAGGTTCCTAGTACAACCCTAAAATATGGGTACCTAGTTATTGTAAAACATCCAGGTAAAGGAATCAAAATGGTTCTGTGAAATACAGGTTCAGATTTCTGAATCCCATTCAGATTTTGGAATCTCAATTTTGGAATGTACAAATTATTTTCTTTAACTAGATTATTTATTTAAACAGACCTGAAGGCGAGTTGACATAGCATAATTAGACCTGATTGCAGCAAAAAAGTAATTTTCCTTTGATCCACCAACACATTAAAATGATTACATTTTAAGCATTAAGCCAGAAGTGGGTGATGGCAGTAATGCTGGTAATAATACCACTGTACCGCTCTAAAACAAAGGTAATGAAATCAAACAGAAAACCAATAAAATATACAAATAGCTACAATACAAAGGATAAGCAACAAGCAGACTGACATCAAAAAATATATAAAGAGCAAAGTACAATATAAAAGAAATAAATGGAAAAAACGCAATAAAACCAATTACGAAAAGGCCTCATGATAGAGAACAGTCAGTCAGGGATCCTGTAGGAGGGAATTTCATAGTTTAAAAGCTAATCAAAGTCTGAACTTACCAGTGTTTATACAAGAAGTGGAGCTCCCTACTCAGATATAAGCTGATTTTTCCAGGCATTGACTGGGTGACTGACTTTCGACATAAAGTCAATTGGTCATCAATAAAAATACCCAATTTTCAACACTGAGGAGCTGACGTGATGAAAAAGACAGGCTGGAATCACCAGAAGTTTAGTCAGACTGAGCTAAAGGCTGCATTTCACCATGTGTTTGGAAATATAATACCTGTAACAAGGTAGTAACAAGACAGTAGACTTGTCTGGTAGAAAAGACAAATAAAGCGACATATCATCTGCATAGTGGTTGAGATTGCTGAATGATTTCTGAAAGGTGTATGTGTTTAGGGAGAGTTGGAGTCATGCCAAGAAAAACTGAGCCACCATAAACTCAGTCAGACTGAGTTAGAGACTGCATTTCACCATCTGTTTCCAAATACACTAACTGTAGTAGTAACGGATTAATAAATTCATCTGGTAGAAAAGACAAACCAATGTATCATCTGCATAGCAGTTGAGATTGAATATATGTATACTGAGAGATGAAAGTCTGGGCACCAATCTTTGAGGTTTCCCAGCAGATTAATGGTGATTCTTAGACATCTTTCCTTCATTTGCTACTTTAGGTTTTTTTCAAAGCAAATGATATGATGTTGTACCAAGTCAAAAGCTGCTGATACAAGCGAATTTCAGAAAAACTAAAGCAATGACTCGGGTAATAGTGAGGCCAACTTGCGAGTTCTCAACCTGAAATTGGATAATTAGAATTGTTTCTGAGTTTTAGTGGGAAAAAATCTCTCCTTTGTGTGTGATTATTCTTTCTTTTTTGGACTGGAGCATTATAGTGTGCTGAATGATTTCTGAAAGGCATGTAGGAAGAGTCGGGGCCATGCGGTGAAAAATTGAGTCACCAGAAGCATAGTCAGACTGAGTTAAAGTCTGCACTTCACAGTCTTTTTGGAAATACAGTAGTTACAGTAGTAACAAGGCAACTCATCTGGTAGAAAATACAAATAAAACATCATATCATCTGCATAGCGCTTGAGATTGTATACATGTATATTGAGAGATGAAGTCTGGGCACCAATCTTTGAGATTTCTCAAAAGATTGGTAGTGATTCTTAGACATCTTTCCTTTATTTGCTACTCAAGCTATTTCTCAAAGCAAAGGATTTGATGTTTTACCAAGTCAAGAGCTGCTGATACAAGTGAATTTCAGAAAAACTAAAGCAATGACTCGGGTAATAGCAAGGCCAACTTGTGAGTTCTCAACCTGAAACTGGAAAATTTGAATTTTGAACTGTTTGTTTCTGAGTTTTAGTGGAAAAAAACTCTCTTTTGTGTGTGATTTTTCTTTTTTTTTTGGACTGGAGCATTATAGTGTGCTGAATGATTTCTGAAAGGGCATGTGTTTGGGGAGAGTCGGGCCATGCGGTGAAAAACTGAGGGCAGCGGTGAGGCAGAAACTGCTCACACTGACTCTTTAAAACAGCCTCGAGCTGGAATTATACTTCTCTGGGGTGCACGCAGGTGTTGGAGTGTTGCTCTGATAAGTGAACACTGCAGTTTCTCTTTGTGCTTTTATGCGGTGTGCTTACATTTGCTTTCATCTCCGACCTGACTGGAGGTAAATTAACCAATCAGTTTATCTGACGCATGACAGGCTGCAGGTTAATGCATCGTTTTTCCAGTGTTGAATTTCAGCTCACCGTCCTCAGTGCAGTCACTTTAAGTTGAGAGTAAATATGAGCAGAAACTGAAATGACATCTGGAGGATTTCTCGGCACTTCAGCGCTGAGCAGCACCTGCAGGAAGTCATATGGTGTGCTAGCTTTTGTTTACTCCGGCACCATATGTCGAGCTTTAAGCATTCATATTTACACACATATTCTCATGCATGGAGGCGCACAGTCACCTTCCCCTGATGCACACAAACACACAATAAATACATCCACCCCCGAACACGATCACACGCATCGCCGCACACGTTTCTAAAAGATGTGGGGGACAGTTATGTTTTCATCATCAACACCCAAACCAACAGCAGAGGAAAACAAAGCCAGATGAGCCCGTGGTGCTAAGAGCAGTGATGGATGGAAAAACAGAAGCAAAGAGACTCCAGAGATCACCGTGACGAGGCTGCAGGTTTTTCTCTCTCGTTGTTTTCCTCCAGATGCTGCGTGACAGACAACCGCTGCATTTTACAGAAACGCCTCTTGTCATTAATTAAACATTAACCGCTTCAGCTCTGGAAGGCTCTCAGAAGTCTTTTATGACAGATGTTGGTGTTTGTGATGTGTTGGAGTGTCAGACTGGGTCAATGCAGACAGAATTCAGAAATGTGGAGCTGCAGCGTCTCAGACTTCACGTTTCAATAAACATGGGATTTATTGTGATGTGTTTGGTGTTCATTTTCAGTTTCTGTATGGGAGCATTCAACAAAATTAGCCTCATACGTCGTTAAATTTCAACATGAAGGCAACATGGAAGCAGTTTGTAACTTTGCACTGAAAATAACAACATATAGACGCCTATGAAGGCCAGTTTTTATGGTTCTACCAATGAGTCCACGTCAACATTGAGTCAAAATAGCAGAAAACTGAAATCTTGTCTTGGCATATGATGTTAGAGGCCTTAAAAGTTGGTGAAATGTCGACCAAAGACTCTATTTTAGGAGAAATATGGATACATCCATATATAAACACTTACAGGAACTTTCTGGGGACACAACACCAATATCATTTGAAAATGTTGCACTTTTTCCATTTTCAAGAGCCAGTAATTATTCATTGTTATCAATTTGGACAATTTGAGTCATTGTTGACAAATTTGAATTTATTTGAGACTAATTTTGAGTCATTATGGAAAGTTGTTGTCATTTGGGACAATTTTAATCTTGTTTTGGACAAATTGTGAATCATTTTGAACAGGTTTCATGTTAAGATATCATAAAACTGGAAGCTCATATTGTCAAACTTTCCACACATCAAACTCTACTGATGTTAGAGCCTCAAAAGTTGGTGAAATGTCTACCAAAGACTGTATTTCAATAGAAACATGGATCAATCTATGTATATACACTCAGAAACTTTCTGGGGCCTAAATACTACTGTGGTTTGAAAATTTTGTACATTTTCCATTTCCAAGGGTTACTAATTATTCATTATTGTCATAATGGACATTTTTAAATCTTATTATGGTCAAATCCATTGTGACTTTGGACAAGTTTCAAGTCATTTTGTACAAACTTAGTAATTTCACACAAATTTAAGGTAAAAATAGCAGCAAATTGGCACTTTGGCTTGCCATATTGGCCACACATCAATTTCTACTCATGTTTGAGCCTCAAAAGTTGGTGAAATGTTGACCAAAGTCAGTGTTTTTAGTAGGAAACATGGATCCATCCATATATATATACAACTTATAGGAACTTTCTGAGGCCACAATACCAGCCTGGTTTTTCTATATAACAATAACTAGAAATGTTTCCTTTGCTTGAGCCATTCAGTCACTTAGATCTACTGGAAACTCTTCTGTCTGCCAAATTTCATGGCCGTAAGAGTTTTATTTCTGGAGATATTGAACCCTTTAAGTGGTTTTCCAGGTAAAACGTTTATTTGAGGGTCAAAATACAAACATTTCCAGGTTGGAAAACATGAAATTCTCAAAATGCAGCCAAAATGACTTAATGACTCAATTTTAGGTTACAAATAACAAATAACTAAACTGACACTGTCTGATCCTGCTGTAACATAAAGCAGAACATAGAACACAAGGAGAAAAAAATGGATTTGTCTGAAATTAGTGAGGTGAATTTGGGAATTAGAAGAACAATTCATCATCCAACAACTATAAATGAGGCTTATCTACTTTGCAAAATAAGGAAGACGATATCTGAAGATATATTTTTAACTTTTATCTTCACTGAGGGCATCAAAGTTCAACCAAAACCTCTCCGAATGGACGTGAAGTGTTTCTTCATCTACCTGCTTTCATCATGGCTCCATAGTGCACTCCAGGAAACCATATTTCTCCAGTACGTTGAAGCCTCCAGAAGAGTTCTATTTGGATAAAAGCAGAATAACAGAAGAGGAGGAATTATTACTCAGGTCTGCACAAGGACGAGGAAACAAACGGCTGCATCATGCTTCACTAAACCTTGAGAGCTTTTAAGTCTAATTGCAGGGAAATGTTACTGAATCCTTCGGCACACAAAACCACAATTTACCAGAGATTAGTTTGAGCTTTGCTAGATTTTGATAAGCAGATGAAGGGCTGCAAGGCTCTAACCAACAGCAAACAAATATAACAACTTTTTTAAAAAAAAGATTTAACAAATTAGTTTGATGCACAAGATTTCTGTGGTTGTTGATATTTTCTATAAATCATGCACAGCACATGACCTTGATGCTATAATATAAAATGCAAACAGCAAACCACCTGCTGGATTTAACAATATCATGGAGCAACTCGAACTTTATCTGTAAAAAATCACACAAATGTTTGATTTCAGTGCCTCGATTTAAAGATTATTATGATTATTCGTGCTGAATCCAGATTTTTTTTTGGCTCAAATATGAAATAATGAGCTGCTTGTTGGTTAGTTGCACTTTTATCTCATATTTTAAGATGGTTGTACTTGATGAAAACTGCCAGATGTTTTATATTTCATCTACAACACACGTTTTGATCACCACTGATTGAACAGAAATCAATAAAGAAACTTGCAGATACTCTTTGGCAGCTGATTCCTGTGTGAGTTTCTCTTAAAAAGGTGGCAGGAGGAATCTGAACTCATGGAATTCAGACCCTGGAAGAGGCTAAAAATAACTGAGGATGAACCTCCTGGCGACAGAAGACATTTACTGCTGGATCTGATCGTCGTCTGGGTTTGACCCGATGAGCTCGTTAAGTTGGACCTCAGGCTGTATTCACACTCAGAGGCCGGTTTATTGATTAACACAGGGATAATTACTGCACAGACCTGGAAGTTAAGATGGAAACTATTGAGTAAAGCTGCATTTTTATTGATTTTGTCGATATTTTCAATCTGCAAAATGACAAAAATAGGAATAATCTGCTTTGTCCTTCATAAAAAAACTGTATTGTTTGCAGGATCACATTCGTTTGTGATGGATTTAAAAAAATCTGTCAAATCAACATGACTCTGACTTTGATTTTATTGCTTTACTGTTGCTCCTTTTTCAGTGAATCAATCATACATTAGTTGCTGTGGGACAGAAATAGAGGAGAAGCTTCAGAAGTGAAAGATTTTATTTTCTGAAAGTAATTCTGGTGCGTAAACTTAACCAAGCTTCTAAGAGGTAGTGCTTATTGTGAGAGTGTGAACCGAAGTGTGATAATTTCCTAAACTGAACCAAACAGAGAGCGAAAACATAACTCAGGTCCAAAAATGATAGTCGGTCTCACATGGGATCCTGGTTTTCAGAGTAAAAGTCCAGATTTTTGTCACAATTCTCCACTTTGACCACCTAATATGGACTTTATTCAAACCTTCAGACGTCACAGTCTCACTTTCTGAAGAGAAAACTCATTTCTTTTGAAACATAAATGAAGTGTCAAATGAGTTGAACAGGAACATAATTTTGTGAAAACAGAGTTGGAAGCTATTAAACCAGGTATTACAGGTTCACAGAATTAAAAGGTGACATATTAAGATTAGGGTAGGGCTGGGACTTGAGCAAATTAGTTTTGATTCTTTAATTACAGAAAAACTTCCACATTTAATCGCACCTTTCTGAGTTCCCCAACTTCTGGCACACCAGTAGCACTGATGCACACTCCAGCCCAGTAGGTGGCGGTAATGAACCTAAAGTCTGTTTTCCAGCAGTGAAGAAGATGTACAGGGCGAACTGAGTGATGTCAGGAAAGTTTGGTGAACAGTGAAGGAAGACGAGACCACACTGAGCTTGTTGGGCAGAAAGTTTTCCCGATGGCAGTTTGGATAACAGCGTGGTTGTGTACAAACTGTGCAACAAAGAGTTTTCTGTTCACTGCAGCATCAGGTCGACGGCATCACCTCAATGTAAAAAAATGTAGCTGTTAGCACCAGAGCTAACGCTAGCTACAACAGTCCTGGTACTGGTAAACGTTGTAGCCATCCCATAATAGACCACTTTTCAAGACATTGAAGGTGAAATGTGCTCCAGTAAAATAAGTTGGAGAGGACACTGGTTCCCAGTCTGGACAAGCCCAAGATTTGTATTTTTCCTTCTGGGCTTCAAATCCTTACAATTATTACAAATTCTTACAGTTATGTGATAATCAGCGTACGTTTGTCTGTGAATCTGTTCGCAACTTTACTCAAAAACAGACCAACGGATTTGGATGACATTTCCAGTGAAGGTCAGAATTGACACAAGGACCAAGTGATTAGATTCTGGCAGTGATGCAGTTTATAGTCTGGATCCACGGATTTGTTAAAGATTTCTGTATCATTGCGAGATAGCATCACAGCATCACTGTAACTACACTGTAAAAAATGTTTGTACATTTTACGGTGAAAAACTGTCAAGCCATGACGGTAAAAATCTGTAAACTCTAAAACAGTTTGATGCAGTTGCATCAGGAGAAAAGTGTGTTTTTTTTAGATTCTTTTTCTCTTGAAAAAATACATTTCCCGACTCCTGCACAGTTTTTAATGGAAAAATGCCATAATATGTGTAATAATACAGTAATTTTTGCATTTAATTCTTAAAAAGAGTACAGTATTTCCCAGTTAAATGCCGATATTATTGTACTGGTAATGGAAACATGCTGTAATATTTATAACAAGTAACATGGCAATGTAAAAAATGCAGTTTGTTACCAGTTATTAACACTTTTGTGTTAATAACAGACATATGGTTTAATATTTATGACAGTTTAAACAGCAATTTTTGCTAAAAATGCATATATTCAACGTTAAATATACTAAATGTGCTGACAATGGAAAATGCTGTAATATTTATAATAAGTTACACAAACTCTATTTTACGTAGTATTTTCATGTAAATTTGAAAATCTTTAAAGCTAAAATCTTTTCATTTTACAGTAAAATATGGAATGAAGCACGTTTTTAACCCTAAAATGAGGAATATCAATATGTTTCTTTACTGTAAATGTATAAAATGTTTGACTGTAATTTTATGGTAGCATTCTGGTGACCACAGCTGCTGGAATTTTACCGTAAAAACAACAACTTTTTTTTTTTACAGTGTATGACAACAAGTGAACACTACTTCAGCTGCCTGCTGATGATCACATGATTGTGATCCTACTACAAATCCACCACTGAGGACTTATCAGGACTTATCTGTCAGAAATGATCCAAGGAACAACTGATTAAATTGTGGGGGTGTTTCTGAGTCCCATCAATTCCCGCCGCCGGCTACATATTTAGGTCACGCGATTCGGTTTCCATACATAACATATACATGCATAACACACGCCTGTACTCAGTGCAGGTCATTTTGTTTGTGGGTACATCTATATTAAATGGACACATTCTATCTTGCTGTGATTTCTGATCATCAATAACTAATAAAAAAATGCTGCATTTCTGATATATGGGGGACTGAGCAGCCTTGGAGGAGGACTGCGCTCTCTGAGTGCTATTCTTGTTCAGTTTGTCATGGTTTTTTTTCCATTAATAGCATCATCAGGGTTATGTTAATGCACCAACGATTTGTTTTTCACAAAACAAAACAAACTTCCCAGTGGAAGTGAAGCTAAACTGAGATCTTTCTGGTGTTTAGTGCAGCAGAAGATGCAGAAATACGGTAAACGTGTTGAAGCCAACAGACTCTGGTCTGAGGTCGCTGCCGGCTAACGAGCTGATATCAGCAGCATGATGTTGGATTCAGGTCGGCTCAGGGCAGATTCTCACCTCGCTGGAGACGCTTTGTCCTGCAGAGGTCGATGCTGGAAAGGTGAGCGGTCCTAATTGGTGGTGAAGTGCAGAGCAAAGAGCCGCGACTTCTAATAAAACATGCCAGAATCAATCAGCTCGGCTCCACGGCAACACGAGGACACTTTGTTTTAGTCGGCCGGCTTTGATTGATGGTCCGGTGTGCGAACACTCTTTGCTCTTCAGTGCTCATCCAACCAGTGAATACAGCGAGACTCCCACATTTCACTTCACTGCAGAGACAAGAGGAAGCACCGAGAGCTGCAGAGAGACGTCCTGCAAAAACCTCGGATTAAAGCCGACAAAATAAAAATTGTTGCAAAATAAAATCTCATTTACATTTCTTCCTGTTTGTTAGGATCCTGTCCTGAATTATTGAACAAAACTGTTGATCATCAGCTTTAATTTTCAAACATTTTCACCCATGAGCCTCATCTGATGGAGATCTGCACACTATAGCTTCTAAAATCATCTAAAATCATCTAAAATCATCTAAAATCAACTGATTTAAACTGCAGAAATGCTTTCTCAGGTTCCTACAACTTATATTGTTAATACCCAGGCTGCTGTTTGGTTCACATTGGACAGAGTTTTAGCTCTGTGATTAATTCTCTTTTAGAAATAGATTCACGTTTCTCCTAAACATATTCCAACTTTTTCTAACAATATTCCAGCTTTAAGGAAAAATTAATAAATCTATTATTTTCTTCTCAAAAAATTCAAATTTTTCTAAAATCATTCAGACTTTGTCACTGAAAACCCTTTCCCACAAATATTTACTTATTTTATATATATAAAAATATGACACCCTGCAGATATTTTTTAAAGGTTCACATATTTCAATTCAAAATATTCAAACTGTTTTTGTCAGATTTTTCTCTTCCTAATATTTAAAATTTTCCTTCAAATATTCAGGTTTTTCCATTCAAAATATTCCAGTTTTTTTTCTACAATTATTTCAGATTTTTTTCTCTCAAATGTTGTAATATTTTGCCTATAAAATATTTCAACTGAACAAAAATTGTAATTTTGACCCTCCAGATATTAGGTTTTTAAAAAATATTTCCAACTTTCAAATCAAAATATTGCAACTTTTCCCTCGTTATGTTATTTTTTTCTGAAAAGATGTCACAATTATTTCTCTCAAAATGTTATAACATTTTTCCCAAAAAATATTCCAACTTAACAAAAATCGAATTTTTGACCATTCGTATATTTTACTTTTTTACAAAATATTCACACCTTTCGACTCAAAATATTCCAGCTTTTTTTCTAACAATATTTCAGATTTATTTCTCTCAAAATGTTGTAATAATTTTCTTTAAAAACATATTCCAATTTTTTAAATATCATATTTCTTCCCTCCTAATATTTATAATTTGCCTTTAAATGTTCCGATTTTTCCACTCAAAATATTCCAACATTTTTCCTAAAAATATTCCAACTTTTTTCTAAAATATTTCATAATTTATTTTCTCTCAAAATGATCTAATATTTTTCTTAGAAAATATTTCTACTTTTGAAAAAAAATCTTATTTTTTCCCTTCCTAATATTTTAAATTTGCCTTCAAACATTTAGACTTTTCCACTCAAAATATCCCAACTTTCTTTTCTAAAAATATTTAATTTATTTTCTCTCAAAATGCAAAAATATTTTGCCTAAAAAAATATTCCAGTGGAAAGAAAAAATCACATTTTTGACCCTTCAGATATTTAAATAATAAAAAAATAATAATCACACCTTTCCACTTAAAATATTTCAACTTTCCTCCTAAAATATTCCAACTTTTTTCTAAAAACATTTCAGATTTTATTTTCTCAAAATGTTTTAATATTTTTCCTTAAAAATGTTCAACACTCAAAAAATCCCTTTTCCCATCCAAATTTTTACAATTTGCCTTAAAATAGCCATACTTTTCCACTCCTTAAAAAAAAATTCCACCTTTTTCCCTTAAAAATGTTTAGTCATTCCACCTACAAATATTTTTTTCTAAATCTATTCCATCACTGGTTAATTAGCAACTTGATTCACAGATAAATAAATGAACAGTAGACATTAGCATTCACATTCCAAAATGGAACTTTCAAGCTCAAGAACAACAAAAAAACTCCTCTACGATCAAATTCATTTTTAAAAACAGCTTTAAACGTCTCAAATTGTCCAGAAATGTTAAGACAGAAAAGAATCCTGAAGTCAAGGTGAAGAAAAATGAAGGTATCAAGCCAAGATAATGAAAAGACAGTCTGGGCTTAGAGGGAAAATTTGGCATCTATCATACTCTGTGTCTTCTAGATGACTTTGATTTTAGGATTTGAGTTTATAATTTATCTCATCATACAGCAGCTTGAGCTCTGCTTGGTGTCACTTTGAAAACAGGCAGACGTAATGGAATCATCTTTTCCTCTCCGTCCCGGATTTTGCGTCACATTAACTCACGTGTTCCATCTAACTTCAGGTCTAATAGATCTAAAAACAGAAGGCTGGCATTGGATGAGGGGAAACTAATCAGATCTAGAACACAAAGAGTCTGACGAGGCCTCGCTGATCCTCGTTTCCAGTAACTTGCAGCTGAAAGTCATCATGTCGAACAGCTGCTGATGGAATTATTACCTGCATGACCCGACCTGCAGGCTGCTGGCTAATTTCTGGTGGAGGAAGCAGCTTTGTACCAGGAATTCAGAGTAAATAAATCCCTGGAAACAGCTCTGACGTTCACATTTATGAAAAAACAACCAACCGGACCACAGAACATTGCTGCTGGTGGCTTCTTGTGGTAATTTGTCAGCAGAGAGATAAATTTATGATTTAGCAAATGTTGGCTGCACAGCCCAAAGAATTTGACTTGTAATTAAAACGAGTTTTGTTTTCCTGTCACTGTGTCCATTTCAGCTGTGTTTTCCGTGTATCTACACTCAGTTTTCCACATTCATCCTGTTTTTCCACATAAATATTCACAGAGTGAGTCATAAAACTGTTGTGAAACTTGCATTGTTAACATTTGTGTTTGCCAGCGAGCAGAGTTTCTCCTCCTCCCTGCCTTTTGTTGGCACGTTGCTGTTCTACTGTTTATTTCTTGGCTCTGCTCTGTTCAACAAACAGCCAGAAAATGGAGACAAAAAAATGCACTGAGCTACCATGAACTTGCACTTAAATTACAACTTCTAGACGACCAAAGAATCACAGTTTAGCCCCAAAATGTAGATAAAAATGGATGCAGAATGCAGCCTAGAAAGTGAAGATAAGATCTACCGGCCAGCAGGGGGCGACTCATCTGGCTGCAAAAACAATCAGTCAGTCTATGAGAAAACAACCCAACTTCTATCTTCATCTATTACCTCACTGAACATTTTCCTAATGAATTTATGGACTCGATTCTTAGTTTAGAGCCTCTTTCTATTCAGAATGGTGTTCATTTACTAAATTATGGCCTCATTTAGAGGTAAATAGACAATGAAACAACGCATGTTTTAAGGCATATCTTGGCATAGCTTGTTCTTGTACAACTAATCCGCATTCTCAATCGTAATTTCTGCTGGATTATGTTTGTAATATCACAAATTTGTGTCGAATCAGTGCATCTTTGCCATTTATTTTACTACGTAATCATCACCTCTTTTCAGTTGACCAGTTGTATCTTAGACAGGGGTGGATTTTTCATTGTGGAACCCCAAAAACTGGAGGAAAATCTTGAAACATGAACTGAAATGATTGTATTTTAAGCTTCTAACACGCAAAAGTGTCTAAAAAAAAGTGATATTTTCTTAAATCTAACCTGTTTTTGGGTATGAACCGAACCTAAAAGCAAATTTTCTGGGTGAAAGTCTGGCCGCAGTTTATGTCACCATCATCCCTGCTTGGATTTGGTCGTTTTTCTTTCAAACTGGCCACATTTCCCGCCAAAACAAAGGTCACAAATTTATTACAAAACAAAATTACATTCCCTCAAAACTGTATTTTAGTTGTAAAGGAACATACTTTGATGGAAACAGGGTTTAAGATGCATCATCGTGGCTAACTCCATGTTTACGAGTATACATGCTACTATAAGGATTACTGCCTTCTTGACGAGCAGAGACAAACATGTTGAAGACCAGCTCATCAATCATTGTCATGTTTCCTGATTATTAACCCACTGATCAGATTATTAAGTGGCAAATCTTGTTCTTATGCAACTAAACTGTTTTCTTAATCATATTTTCTGCCTGATTTTGTTTGTACGTATCATCATCATTCATGCATTTTGACACTTGCTTATTGCTGTATTGTCGCTTCTTCTCAAACAACTGTTTACCGGATGAGGAGGGAGAAGCTTGAAACATGTAGTAAAAGGCTCATATATTTGTCCAAACTATGACTTTTGGTGCCTAAACTTAACTAAGCCCTCATTATGTAAAAGAGTATTTTCTTAAATGTAACCTGTTTTTGTACATAAACCGAACCAAAAAGCAAGTTTTCTGGGTGAAAGTCTGGTCGTAAGTTTCAGAGGTAGTCCTATCTCTTGAAGCAAAGTTTGTACATTTTTTTTCAAATTGGACACCTTTCCCACCAAATCACAGGTCACAGATGTATTTGAAACTAAATTATGTTCCCTTTAAGATGCATTTAAGGGCACCTAGATGGCTCAACAGGTTGAGTGGTTGACCCATGGCTAGGCGCTATAGTCCCCTATAGATGCAGTGGCCTGGATTCGGTTCCAGCTCACGGCCCTTTGCTGCAGGTCTTCTTCTTATTTTCCTGTCTGCCTCTTCACTACCCTGTCAAATAAAGCCAGAAATGGTGAAAAAATAACTTCAAAATGTATTTGAGAATGTCGTTTACGTGTATCGGAGCATACTTTTATGGAAACATGGTTGTTTAAGACGCGTCATTCCATGTTTTACGAGTATACATACTACTATAAGGATTACTGCCTTCTTGACGAGCAGAGACAAACATGTTGAAGACCAGCTCATTGTCATTTTTCCTGATTATTAACCCACTGATCAGATTATTGATAAAATAAAAGGCTCCTTGTGTGTAACCAGTTGGGGAGAAAAAATCCAAAGATCGATCTTTCCACGTTGTAGTTTAAAAACTAGTTTGGAGTTCAGTGATTGGTTGCATGTTGAAGTGTTTTCCAGCCGCCATGCTGATTACACTCCGAGGTGAAGCCGCCGATTCAACTCATTTAATAGCACACTCTCTGCTTTCACGGCCCCATTTGGATGATGGATTCTGGGCATCTCGACCCGCTCAGCTGTGCATTAGTGATGAATGGCGCCGTGATTGAATGTTCTCTGGTGGAGCCACTTGGCACTCGGCTGGTTGGGTAAACAATGCAACACCTGTATTCTGGAGGTCTTTCTGTCCAGGGAAAACAGTACGGAGCATCAGAATAAACAGAAATACACACAGGAATTAATGTGACTTTCATCTTGTCCATTTTAATTGTCTGTTGGCATGAATCTGTTGCTGGTTCTCAGCGACACAAATCCTCTGTTGAACATCGGCTTTTTACCTCAGAAGATTCGTACATTATTTCGAAAAAATAAGTCATAAATCTCTCAAAATGTTATAATATTTTGCCTAATTTTTTAAAAAACTGAATAAAAATTGTATTTTTGACCCTCCAGATATTAGATTTTTTTTAAAGAAATGTTCACACCTTTCCACTCAAAATATTCCAGCTTTTTGTTCCTAAAATATTCCAACTTTTATTCAAAAATTTATTTTAGATTTTTTTTCTCTCAAAACATTGTAATATTTTGCCTAAAAAATATTTAAAATGAACAAAAACTGTATTTTTGATCCTTACGATATTTGATTATTTTTTTCCAAAAATATTCACACCTTTCCACTCAAATTATTCCGTCTTTTTTTCAAAAAATATTCCAACTTAAAAAAATTATAATTAATTTTCTCTCAAAATGTTGTAATATTTTGCCTGAAAAATATTTCATTTTAACAAAAATCATATTTCTGACCCTTCAGATACTGTACTTTTCACAAAATATTTACACATTTTTGCTCAAAATATTCCAGCTTTTATTTTAAAAATATTTCAGATTTTTCCCCTTCAACATTTTTTAATATTTAGTCTAAAAAATGTTTCAGCTGAACAAAAATAGTATTTTGGCCCTCCAGATATTAGACTTTTTAAAAACTAAAATATTCACACCTTTCCACTCAAAATATTCCAACTTTTTTCCTAAAATATTCCAACTTTTTAAAAAAAATCTAAATTTATTTTCTCTCAAAATGTTGTAATATTTTGCCTAATAAATATTTGGTTTTAACAAAACTCATATTTTATGGTCTCTTCGAGCCGCTCAGCTGTGCATCAGTGACTGAATGTTCTCTGGTGGAGCCGCTTGGCAGTCAGCTGGTTGGGTCAACAATGCAACACCTTTATTCTGGAGGTCTTTCTGTCCAGGGAATAAACAGAAATACGTACACACAGGAATTCATTTAACGTGTCTGTTGGCATGAACCTGTGCAGACGTGTTGTTGTGTTTCTACATTAAGCAACGTTGAATTGCATCTGGAGCGTCGTACTTCATGCGGGACAACAAAGTGCGTCTTGTGTCTCATATTTGTGGGTTAAACGGCTGCATGCTTGGAGGAGATTCCTCTAATCTCCTTATTTGATACGAATGTGATGCAGGATGAACACACAACCCCGAGGGCTCAGCAACACAAATCCTGTGTTGCACACTTGTGCGATTTGCAGTTAAACCGTCGACATTATTATTCGCGTCAAAACACATCATTGGTTGGTTGTGAAGGGACAAAATAAGGCGTCCTGTTTTGTGCTGCGCGGCAGATTGATGAAAGCCTCCGAGCAGAAATTCTGATGAAACTTTAATTTGGCAGAGCTCGAACACGCCGTTGGAAATCAAGCGTTTGGCTCGTCTGCCAGATTCCCTCTCTTTGAAGTGACTGTACGGAAAGCCGGCAGGTAATTTAGAGGAAATAAAAACTGCACTCACACATTCCTTAATTGTGTTTAGTAACAATCTGAGTGCTGCTTTTCAGACTGACAGCAGGAAGTCGAGGCGGCAGCTTGATTACATCCTCAGACTCTGGACAGTCTGGATAAATAATGCAGGTTTGATCTGGTTTTCAACACAGGTTTGCAGATATTTGGGATTTTACCTGCTGGTAATTATCAATAAATCATTCATTTATGTGCACTCATTATCATCATCTTCTATGGAACCAACTCCTTTCAATCTCCCTGCACCTCTTTTGCATGAATGTGAAATATGTGGAACTAGGAACTCAAGGAAAAGGACAAATAATGCAAAGCCAACTTTAAAGCTGATATAGGAGACAGAGATACCGATAATGCTTATAGATATTGGTATTTATCGATGCTACTCTGTATAATTTAGTGCAGAAAATAAAGACATGACAAGAAAGGCTTTGAAAAGAATTTAGTTATATTTGCCACAATGATGACAACTTTAAGATCTAAATAGCTGTAAACGTGTGTGTGTGTGTGTATGTGTGTGTGTGTGTGTATGTGTGTGTGTGTGTGTGTGTGTATTTTAAAACGGCATGGAGGATAGAACAAATGTCACCAAAGCTGTGACTGTCTTAAGTTAAATAAATAATGTTAAAAAAACAAAAACCAAAAAATAAAGTAGTGAATAAAATATAGCAATAATAATATTAAAAATAATTTCAAAAATAATTCAAAAATCTAAAAATAATAAAAAATTGTAAATTAAAAAATAAATAAAATAAAGAAATAATTAAAATTAGATACAGGAAAAGTAATATTAAACACAATTTCAATAATAATTAAAAGAAATCTAAACCTACTGAAAAAGAAAATTTAAAAATAAGATAAAATTAACTGATAATAATGAAAATAAAATATAGTAGTACAATTAAAATATTTTCAATAATAACTAAAACAAATATAGAAACAATAAAAGCTAATTTGTAAAACTAAATAAAGTAATAATCATTCCAATAAAATATCAAAAATAATTTCAATAGCAATTAAATTAATAAAATACAAATAAAAATAATAAAATTCAAAAATAACAAATAAAATTACATTTGAAAAATAAATCAAATTAAAAAATAATAAATACAGTAAAATATAGTGACAATGTATAACAAATATAATTAAATATTATTATTACAAAATTAAAAATAATAAATAAATTTGAAAAATTAAATAAAATAAAAGAAAGTAATAATAAAGACAATAAAATATAGAAATAGTAACACTAAAAAAAATCAGTAATTGAAAAATAATAAAATTGAAATGTGAAAAATAAATTAACTTTGTGTCACAAATTGCTTATTTCATTGTTTTGGTCCAGGTGAAGCCTGCAGAGGATAAAGTGATGCAGATCAACATCTGGCATTGAGTCATCAGATAAAAAATGAATCCAGCTGGTTTTAATTCATCTTTTGTTTTCTTGAGCGCCAACATAAAGCCTAATATTGTCTTTAGTGCACCAGGAATATAAAATATAGAATTTAATCAGCATGTTTCTGGTTCTAAAAGGATAAAGTTGAACATTTTAAAGGCCAAACTTGTCCGATTTGTCAAAATAAGCTGCATGTTGCTGCCTGGTGATGAAGTGTCACCTCTCTGTGACTGAATGAATCAGGATTCAGTGTAATGAAACCATTAGCATTATGCTGATCCTGTAATACTGGAGCTGCTACCAAACCACAAAGAGTGAGGAGATCAGTGATGCTTGCGAAAGAAAGACCAGCAGCAAGGTCATTATCAAAGTTACGAGGCAGATTTATCGCCTGTAATTAATGATACTTTTTCCCAGTGACACACGAGGCTTCAGTCTTTTCTCCCAAGTCGTTTTTTATTTTTAGGGAATATATCAGCATAACAAGTGTTTGACATCACAATTTATTATCGACGCTGATTAGTGGCCGATACGTTTGGAAGTCATGAGAGGTGCTTTTAGCTGCCATTTGAACAAAGAGGAAAGGAAACCTGCGAGGCTAAAAGAACCTCTCAGAGCAATTTAGCTCTAATTTTTGCTCAAAGCCTCGTTAGTCCCGTTTGAACTGCAGCTTTCAGGTTGAAACGTGACCCTCGTGGTGTTTAAAAATACCTCCAGGCTCAGCTGGAAACCTGTGCAACTAAAAACAAGGTTCCTAGCAACAACCCACCCTCTTTTTTTTTTTTTTTTTAAATAACCGCTTTGATGCATCCATGAGGCAATAATTAAATAAATAAAATGGCTGTTTAGATGAACCAGCGCGTTAAACTGTGTGTTCAAAGAGTGCAGCTGAGTTTGGTGGAGCTTTTATTTGCTTGACGCAAATTAAAAAACCCCACTTGGGCTCCAGAATGAATATTAATGGCAGCATTAGCGGTAAAGCTGAAGTGTGTCATGTTTTTTTCATTAATATCGTTACTATATCCATTAAATAATGCATAAAGGTACGTATGTAACGATGTGCAGAGATAAAATCCCGCTGAACTGCTCTTTGGTATTCAGTCTGGAAGCAGGATTCTCATCTCTACATTTTGTCGCCAATTTATTGTCATTTTTGTGGCTTTGTCACAGAAAAATGAGGTTTTTCTTGTCTAAAAAGATGTGCAGCCGTCAAACAAACTCCAAACACACTGTTTGTACGGATGCATAGATTCCATTTTAAATGTACGGAGCAGGAATAGGAATGTTTTCAGTGTAAAAATTCATCTGTGACCTCGTGTTTTATTGTGTTTATCTGTGCAGTTTCCATGTGAGGTATGAACCGTACGAGGCAAATCTCCAAAAAACGCCTTTTGTTTGTTGCACAGCGAGAAATGGAACAGAAGATGAGTGTGTTTGTGTACGGATCAACAATATGGTAGCATGGATCTATCTGACAGCAAATGAACACGTTGGCTTCATGCAGTGAGCGGAAAGACTTTTGTATTTCAGCCCCAAATATTGGTCCAAAGACCATCATAGAGAGCAAAAAGATACCATTTACTACCAAAACACCAAATTTCATTTGCTTTTCTCTAAAGTTTAACACCTTTTACAAACTGAAATGTCCATAAAAATATAACTTTACTGCAGTTAGGATGGAATAATACATCAGATTAATGAGATTCTACTACATGCAGCCCTTTTGTGTTTTGTTTTTCTATTTCAAAAATAATATAAAATATAAAAACATCAAAAAGAATTTTGAAAAATAAATAAATAAAAGTAATAATAATGAAAAGAAAATGTAGGAGTAATATTAAAAAATACTTTTAATAACAATTAAAAAAAACATAAAAAGAATAAAAACTAAGTAGAAAAATAAGAAAAATAAAGCATAGCAAAGAAAATATAGCAAAGATAATATTAAAAATAATTTCAATAATAATTTTTAAAAATATAAAAAGAAAAAAGAAATTTGAAAAATAAATAAAATAAAGGCATTAAAATGACATTAAAATACAGCAGAAATATTGAAAATGTTTTTAATAATGATTAAAGAATATAAAAAGAAGAAAAATAAATGAAATAAAGAATAGCAAATATAACAAATATGACATTAAAATAATTAAAATAATAATTTTAAAAATATAAAAATAATAAATAAAAGAAAAAAGAAATAAAGTAATAAAAATAAAATATCGAAATAATAATATATAAAAAATAAAACAATATAAAAATAAACAGACCAAGTGTTTAGTTTTTCTGTTTAGTTTTAGAATCCTTAAAGTTGAGTTTACTGTCTGATTTAAATTAGCCATCACCAGGCACAGTTTCTTCCTTGCAACTGTCCAAAAACTGCAAAAAAAAACCCCCAAATTCATATTTTCCAGCACATATTTCAGCCAATTTGTGACACTTAGGATTATAAATGAC
The DNA here is from genome assembly GCA_027123335.1 of Amphiprion clarkii. NCBI lineage: Eukaryota > Metazoa > Chordata > Actinopteri > Pomacentridae > Amphiprion > Amphiprion clarkii. The sequence continues at coordinate 2,478,648 of CM049581.1, read as the reverse complement.
CTTCGACATGGAGACGCGACGGATCTAACAGCAGATCAAACATTCATCAGCTGCAGTTCAGTCAGGCTGAGCCTGAGCTAAACCACGTGATATTTGTGTTTTAATGGACGGTTGTCTCACATGGACAGTTGAGGGAATCATAAATGAACTTGGCTGTTAGTGATTTTAACGGTTTGAGAAGCTCAGATTTAGTCTTTTGCTTGTGTCCTACTGTGTCCCTGTGGTTTCTGAATGAAGCTGTGAACAACAATCATGTAAAAGTGACAGAATATAATCACTTTAACAGACTGATGAAGCTGAAATATTCAGTATTCTATGTCTGAAATGGAGTACTGTCTCTTTTAACCATGACTGACCACCCTAACTAAAGTTCTTCTAGCCTTAATGAAGTAATAATTTCAACCCAGACCATCTTCTTTCCCTGTTTACGTTGCTTTTGTGGCTTTGTTAGATCACAAAATCGATCAAAAACACTCAGTAGTTGATGCTTTTCTGCTGATGTTGAAGCCAAATAAGAAAATACATGTAGAGACGTAACATATTCTGTATTTTATTTAGGAAAACTTGCTGCTAAATTGATCATTTGATGGTGAAATCATTTTATTTTCAAACTTTTCTAAAGCTAAGAATGCGGTTCATGTTTAGGATAATGATTTGTGCTTTTTGACAACAGAAATATCTGCAATGGATGTTTTATGAAACCCTTCAGTCTAGATTTACCAATCTTATTTTCTTGACTGTAGCATGTTGGAAATGGAAAACTGAGCTCAACATGACCATTGATGCTTTGGAGATTCCATGCAGCAACAAGAAAGTGGCTAACATTGAGAATTAGTGGTAAAAGACAAGTTGAACTCATAAAACCAGAAAAATCCTCATTAATGTGGGTTTAAATGGAGTTAAACAGTGCTACAGATTGTGGTATTTGGAGAAAACAAGCCTTGAAGACAACAGACTGCAGATAAAGTCTTCTATTATAACAACATGAAGGAGAAGTAAACAGCCGACACTACAAAGAGGATGATGGAGGGAAAAGGGAACGACATGAGGATGGAGGACTCGCTGGGAACGTCATTATGGCGAAGATGAAGGTTTGCTTTAAAGTAAATGAGCCTCCGATGTGTCCACGGCTGAGGAAGCTGTTTACACTGGTTTCTTATGCGTGACTAATATAATATCGCAGCAAATACGCAGCTCCAACCGACGCTGTCATTTCTCACATGTCGAGAGATTGGTGAGATTAAAGCCCCCTTTTCTTCCCCCAATAACAAACGCTTATAAATCACACAAAATCAATAACATGCTGCCTTTCTTTCCCCCAACGTTATCGGCCTAGTTTGCCATCTGTGTTCCATTAGGCTCCGCTTTGATTGCTAAATGTGGAAGATGACAGAAAGTTAAATCGACACGCCGGTCATGTGATGTGTGGAATAGAAAGCAGCTCTTGTTCGCAGAGGCGTGGAAACTGATTGCTGCCCGTCGCTTCGGGACCCACTGTGGTTCCTAGCATCAGTCTGATGTACATGCAGATGTATTTAGATCTGCAGAACTCCAGCAGAGACACAATCCCAGATACAGTCCCACTACTGAGCCGCATCTGAAAAGGAAAATCCTCACATGATCTGCACAAGTGATGGGGAAGCGAGCTTTAAAAGTACAAAGATTTGTTTTTAAAAACATCCCCACTTCACTTTTAGAGCCTGGAACTTTTTCTCGGTTCTTGAGACGCTTTCCTTGTTGTTTTAGAAACTGGGCTGAATGGATTTTCTCCCGTTGAGCTACGAGAACAGGAGTGAGGCCGACCACCGACTCACAGCTAGAGGTCCAGTTCATCCCAGAAATGACAGATGAGGTTGGAGGAACAAACATGGTTCAGGCCAGTCAAGTTGTTCCTCATCAAACTGGTAAAGTTTGTGCCAGAAGAGGAAGAAATGGGGCTCAAGTGCAAACTAACCAGACGGCCAGGATGACTTTTAGTTGGTTTAATCATAAAAGCACTCAGAAAAGGCCTGTTTTCTTCAAACATCTACATATGTAATGATGGGTTCCTTCCAATACCGATACTACCAGTCTTTCCAGTCTGCCAGAAGAAGCTGTAATATATCCCAGTACATAATATGGCAAATGCAGTTTGGCAAAAGTGTCATTTTAAATGGTTTGGTCACAAAAACACCAAGAAAAGTCCTGTTTTCTTGCTTTCCGACACGTCAAACATCAAAAATATACAGATACAAGTAAAGGTGTCTTCCAGTACTATTAATCCTAAATGTCTGTCAGAAGAACACATAGTATGTAGCACCCCATAATATGTCTAATGCTGTCTGCTAAAAGTACCAGCATGTCATTTTAGGTATAGTTTAACCACAAAAACACCACGAAAATGCACCACTTTCTTCAAACATGTGCTTAGGGTTCCTTCCAGTACCGATACTACCAGTCTTTACAGTCTGCCAGAATAAGATATTATATTTCCCAGTACATAATATGTATGTCAAAACTACCAGGATGTAATTTTAGGTAGTTTATTCACAGAAACACCAAGAAAAGGCCTGTTTTCTTGCTTACCAACACATCAAACTTCAAAAGAAAAATAGATATGTAAGTAAAGACACTTTCTAATATCAACACTACTAGTCTTTACAATCTGCCAGAACAACTCACATACATAATATGTCTAATGCAGTATGCCAGAAGTACCAAGATGTCCTACTACATCTTATTGGTCATTTCCATATTGGGATAATATGTCCTTTAACCACGACCGACCACAAAAATGTTTTAACCATCATGACAAAAGTTCAAACACTAACCCCAAACTGTATGAACTGAAATTTCCTGCAGCTGGTAGATGTGCTGTGTTCTAAAGAAAAACAACAACTACACTTTACTTCAAAATGTCCAAAAACACACACTAAACTGCATAATAAATTAGGGATATCTGACAGACGGCGGCATCAGTTTAGCTTTCAAAGTGTCTCAGAATCTATACTTACGACAACAAATCCACACATGAAGCTCCGTTTTTAGCTTCAGCTCTCCAAGTCTCACTCTGCTGTAATCACAGCTCACATCTCTGCTGCTCTTTCACTTTCCTCCCCCACATGAACCGTCTGTCTATCTGTCTGTCTGACTGACTGTCTGTCTACCTGAAAGCATCATCATCATCATCATCATCATCACGAGCTTCCTCCAAACCCTCTGTGAAGTAGCACTTTATCATCCCACACACACTAATGCAGGCAGAGGAAGAGCTAGACGGGGACCAATTAGCATCTCGGTGGCAGACTGAAACCCCAGAGAGCGGCGGGTCGTCGCCGGGTTTTCATTATGCACAAGATCTTGTTCTTTTCATGAAACTTGCTTCAGCTCAATTCAAGGAAAAAAAAAAAAAAGAAACTCAAAAAAACTTCCTCAAAGAAAAAGAAGAAACTCATTCTAATCTATTCAGACTTTTTTTCTTCTTCTCCAGGTGGAGAAAAACTTAACCTGTCAATCAGTGTCAAGAGTCTGCAGAGAGAGAAAAAAACCTTTCGAGTGTTTTGGAGAGTTCTCTCCATTTTAATGTGGTTCCCGGTTCATGGTTTTATCTGCATTCACACACATTAGCTCTTTTATTTATTACAGTATTTGATTGAATAACAAACAAACAAAAGAGCAGGAAAGTGGAAATCAGTGCAAACATGGTGCATGAAATGAAGCTCCAATTTATTTTTCTGGAATCATGTGTTGTTGGTCTTAAAGTCTTTTTTTTTCATGCAGACAAACAATGAACCCTTTATGTTACATGACCCTGGCAGTGAGCTTGATGGTTAGCTCTACACTTAGCTTGAGAGTTAGCCTTAAAATTAGCCTGACAGTCAGCCTGAAAGTCAGTGAGACAGTTCACCTGATGTGTAGCGTGACAGATAGCTTGACAGGTATTGCAGTAGTTAGCTAGACAATTAGCTTGACCCAAAAAAATGGGAGTTAGCCTGACATTTAGCCTGAACATTATTGTTGCAGTTAGCCTGACGGGTTGCTTGGCATGTAGCGTGACAGGTTGCCAGAGAGTTAGCTTGACAAATAAACCCCTGACAGTTAGCCTCACAGTATAAGCTCTACAGTTAGCCCGAGAGTTAGCCTTAAATTTAGCCTGACAGCATGTCATTTGTCTTGAAAATTTGTATGGGAGTTAGCCTGACAGTTAGCTTGTCATCTAGCCTGGGAGTTAGCCTGACATTTAGTCTGACAGTAAACTCTACAGTTAGCCCGAGAGTTAGCCTTAAAATTAGCCTGACAGTTAGCTTGTCATCTAACCTAGGAGTTAGCCTGACAGTTAGTCTGCCAGTAAACTCTACAGTTAGCCCGAGAGTTAGCCTTAAAATTAGCCTGACAGTTAGCTTGTCATGTAGCCTAGGAGTTAGCCTGACATTTAGTCTGACAGTTAGCCTGGGAGTTAGCTTGTCATCTAGCCTGGGAGTTAGCCTGACAAAAAAAAAAAAACAACCCTGACCATTAGACACATTCTAAAACATAAAAACAAATTCCCTGTACAGACAACCACTTCTGTCAGTCTGACATTTTTTTCTTTATTTCCTTTTTAAACCAATCCTGTTCTCTTCCAACTGCGCTCTATCCACGGCTGATTTAAGACTCCAAACAGCAAAGATTTGATGCATGAAATGTCCAGAAATGTCTTCTTTAATAAGTTGCTTTGGAAAGTTTAAATTTTCAGACGTTTGCTGCTAATTTTTACCCTTCGTAAATGAACTGAATCAAAACACAACATAAATCAGTTTGCAGGAACGTACAGTAAAAAACTGTGAGAAAAGTGAGCGATTTGTGGCCTGCTATAAATAAAAGACAATGTGCAGTTAAAAATATGCTCTGTGCCAACACCTTGGATTCTGCTGAGTGTTTCCACGAGTTAGCAGCAATAACGTCATGAAAAATAGAAAGCGTGGCATGCAGGTAAACCAGCTGAGCCACAGCTGCCGACGCTGTTCACATAGAATCGCTGAAAAGGTTAGAGGTTTGTTTATCGCACACCCACAGCCACTAAAAACAGAACCCACAAGCTCTCAGAGCAGGAAAAAAAGCATCATTGTGTGGAGGAATAAATGCACATTACTCATATTTCACTTTATCAATCAAGGCTGCAGCTATTTTGTGACTCATTTTGCTGAACTTGCTGCTGTTGTACAAAAACAAAACAATGAGTTTATGAGGTAATTAAGGTGTTTATTATGTTCATAGCGGAGCCGAGCAGCACAGTTTTTTACATTTTTAATGGTAATGTGACTCCAGCAGCAGGTTAATGTGTGTTTTATTGATGAGTAAACAAGTGGCGGCTTTACTTATTAATTACTTTGCAGATTTTACAAAACACATGATGACACACGAGTTGTTAAAAGTGAAAGTGATGCACTGATTAGTCACAACAGCGGGGCTAGATGTAGAGAGATTATACATAACTGTAGGATTTATATATATTTTGAACAATTTCTTCCAAACAATAAACATGTGTATACAGAAATACTAAGCTAACAGATGTTAATCCATATTAATCTAAATAAGTTTTCCATACTTGTCCTCTACAGTCTGCATGGTTCAAAACAAACAGTTTTTCTTTAATATGATTCTGTTAAATGCAAATCTTTTTAAATGTTTGATTATCGTTTAATACATGAGAAGGTCTAACTTCATTTGTCTGATCCAGTGTGTAATAGTTGGTCTTTGAGTTTGTTTTTCTAGAAAAAAATATCAATTTTTTTGGCTCATTTTTATCATAATTGTATCTTTTCTATGAATATAGATTGAACTTTCTGAACTTATTTAGCCTTTCTGAGACAGTCTTCCTTTCATTTGTGTGTATTTTGTGCATGAATCTGTCAGATATTCATCTGAGGTTTATTATCTGAGTTCCAGCACAAGCAGGATTAATGAATTTCATTTATATGTTTGCATAATATTACACTTAATACAACAATAGTGCAAAATTACATTACAACCTGGGAGTTTTTCTAGAAATAAAGGTTTTATTTCAAGTTTCAAGGTAGTTTCTGGTACATGAAATACAAAATGAGACAGAAGTGATCATGCAAACGTATGCAAGGAGAAGTTTTAGTGAACACCTTCCCAGGTAAAGACAGTTCAGTTAATGCTTCACTGTTGCTCTAAGAACGCAGAGGATGCAACTTTTACCGTGGCACTTTAAAAAAAATATTATAGCTCCATTGTAGTAATTAGCATCGTGCAAAACTGTGCAGAAAGTCTAACTTCCCAGATTCATACAGACAAAGTACAATTCATGAAATCACCTCCTCAGAATGCAGACTCTATTATCTCAACAGTAGGTGTTGACGTATGTCTCTTCAAAAATGGTGTTTATGCACTAATAATTTATGTTATGTTAACTTTTCTTTCTTTTAAAGTGAAGTTTTGCTCACTAGCAAAGTGTTGCATTTGTTTATTTCTATATTTTCCAGTGACGAAATCAAATCAAATCATATCAAATCATCTTTATTGTCCTTTAGCTGCACATACAACCATAGTGAAGGCAAAATAAGAGGTCGCTTCAATGCAATAACAGAAGAAAAAACAAAAGAACAGAATTTAAAGCACACACACATCTGTGACATGAAACTGAAATGGTCTCTCTTTAAAGTGTTCATAGTAGCAGCCTGTGATTAAAGTTCCAGTTAAAGGGACAGAATGCCGTTGGTGTGGCTATGTATAGGGAACAAAAAGATCTGGAAAAAACAATAGAATAGAATAGAACAGAATAGAATGGAATGGAATAGAACAGAAATACTTTATTTATCCCTGAGGGGAAATTCTGTTTTAATTTGTTATAATTTCAAGCAAAAAGAATAAAGTGACCAAAACTGCGATACAAATAAGTAACAAATATGTACAAAATGCACAATAAAGTGTAAAACGCACGATGATTTAAAATGCACTTAAGTGAAAAATGCACCATAAAGGGTCAAATGCTAAATATAAGAAGAAACAGTGAATGAGGAAATCAAAGTTGTCCTTGTTTTTATCGTCATTTTGGACATTTTCAGTTTTAAAGCAAGACATTGAGCTTTCTGAAACTTTAACCAGAAGCAATAAGAGAAAAACGTGATCATAACTGGAGTTATTGGTGGTTTATTGGCTACACTACTACTGCACTGGAAGAGACAATATTTCTTTGTGCACCAACCAAATTTTAAAGCCCTTATTCTGATTAGTTACATGCACGGTTCGGTTCTGTTTGCACGTCAATAAAACTCTTCAGTCCGTCAACAACTACTGGAGCAAACATTTACCCTGATTCAGCTCAAAAAACAAAGCATTCAACGTCGACGGCTTTCAAACTTCCTGAATATTTTTCTCTCACAAACACGAAGAACCAACAAAACTCAGCAGCTTCAGCAAATACTTGTTGTTCAGCTTGATGCTCAGACCAAACAGTTTCACAGAAATTTGCCAAATCGTGATGCTTAATTCAACCAAAATGCATTTCAAAAGGGAAAGATTAAAAAACAAACAGGGTTTTAACTCAGATCTTGTTGCTGTGAGGTGAAATCTGACACTTACTCTTTAAAATGAAGCCAAGAAGAACGATGCAGATGAGGAAAAATGAAGTGTTTGGTTTGATATTGACAAGAAACTTTGGTCAAATGCAACAAACTGGATGGAAAAAATTGTGTTTGTTTTTGCTGCTTTTTTCTAACATAAATACTCCAATTTATTGTAATAAATTTACTACTCATCCATTATAAAGTATTATATTTTATATGTTTGCTTACGACTGACAAGAAAAATAACTTTTTTTCTATGAATCTCTCCTGTTCATTCTACAGAGATTTGCAAAAAAAAAGAACCTCTTACACTATTAGTAATTTAAAAAATATGCAAAGTTTAAAAGAATAGTTTGTAAAGACAAAAAGGACACATCTTGTGTTGCCTTTTAGTGTTTTTATCCTACTATACACTGGAATCATTGGATTTATTGAGTTGCGATTGAGAATTTTGCAGGTTTTTGTTCACAATAGGATTGAACTTCTCTTTTAGGTCCTTGAAGATGTTTCACCTTCATCCGGCACTTCTGAACCAAAGAAACCTCTTGGGTGTGAGGCGAAACATCTTCAAGAACATGAAAGAGAAGTTTGGTTGGTCACAAGCCAGTAGAAACCGACTAAACTTCTCTTAAGTTCCTGAAGATGTTTCATCTCACATCCAAGAAGCTTCTTAAATGTGAGATGAATCATCTTCGAGAACCTAAAACAGAAGTTTAGTTGGTTGCAATCCAGTAGAAACTGACTAGACTTCTCTTAAGTTCCTGAAGATGTTTCACCTCACATCCAGGAGGCCTCTTGGATGGCTCTTGGATGTGAGGTAAAGCTTCTTCAAGAACATGAAAGAGAAGTTCAGCTGGTTACAAACCAGTAGAAACCAACTCAACTTCTCTTTTCTCGTAATGAAGTCCAGATCAAAAACCAGGACACATGTAAGATTTCCAGTAGAAACCAACTAAACTTCTCTTTTAGGTTCCTGAAGATGTTTCACCTCACATCCAAGAAGCTTCTTAGATGTGAGATGAATCATCTTCGAGAACCTAAAAGAGAAGTTTAGTTGGTTTCTACTGGACTGTAACCAACTGAACTTCTCTTGTAGGTTCCTGAAAATGTTTCACCTCATATCTAAGAAGCTTCTTGGATGTGAGTTGAAACATCTTCAGGAACCTAAAAGAGAAGTTCAGTTGGTTTCTAAAACAGAAATTTAGTTGGTTTCTGCTGGATTGTAATGACCTGGATGAGGGAATCTGATCTGGGATGGGATCTGGAGTTGAACAGGAAGATGTCGAGCAGATCTGCAGGAAGTAGCCTGAGCTGGTTTGTAGATGTGGAGTTGGTATAATCAGACAGCAAAAACCTGGTTAGAGCTCACTGGGTTGGACATGGAGTCAGACAACTGGTGGCAGAGCAAACTAGAGTTAACAGGAAGTTGTACAGACGAGATGTGGTGAGGAGTGGAACAGTTGTTTTTTTATACCAGAAGGAGATAATCGTTGTCAAACCTCCTACACATCTTAATGTTTGACTTATTCAGGTAAATGTGTAGCTTTAATCTTATTTCTGTTGGAAAGCACTTTGACTCGATATCTACTATTTAAAATGTGCTGTAGAAATAGCAAAGTCTTGTAGTTTTCTGTGTTAAATGAACAGCAGAGTAAAGCTGCGAGTTTTAAAAATGTAGATGCAGAATTAAATCATGCATTAATTAATAATAAAACTCTGTGTCAGATTTAAAAATGCTCAAATGAATTCATTCCTTTAAAAGATTTGGACGCCACAGTGACTTTTGGACTATAAATGTATAAAAAGAAAAGTGCAGTTTCACCTTACTATCATTTTTGCATGATGATATTGTGCTGCTTCTTCAGAATCTCCATCATTTAATGGTGAATTTAAAAAGATAAACGGTCTGGATTCAGGTCTTGATTTGATTACAGATAGAAGACAGAATCGTCTCTGCAGGCAGGAAAACATAGTAAGAGTCGTGTGAAACCTGTTGAACTCTCCGCTGCTTAACTGCACACAAATAATTGACAGATGGCAGCAGAACCAGCATCCATCAGGAAAATAACACCGTCTGTAAACACGGCCTGAAAACATTTTGCTATCCTCTGATTTCCTCCCTCGCTGCGGAAAAGACAAGAGAATTCATCGGAAATGCCGACATAAGAGCTAAAAATGGAACATGACTGACACACATGAGCATACAGTGAGACGAGGCTCGGTAAACAGGGATCCAAATGATCAAAATGAAACATTGGGAGCTGCAGCTGAGCAGATGTTTCTGCTAGAAATCATAGTTTTTGTTTTGTTTTTTTAACTTCTCATCTGCCCACTTCTACCTCGATAATTTCCATCTTCTTTCATCTCCATCCTCCATCCCCACTCTTGCTCATTACATTTGCTTTTCCTATTATTTTACCTGTTTCTCAAGTGCAAAATGACCCTTTATATAGCATGTATGCAAATGGAAAGGCATCGCTTCCTTCATTCTCTGTTCTATTATGTGCAGTTAATGAGTTTCTTTGTGTGTAAATCAGTGAAGAGTTTGAGAAAGGCTCTAAAATGGAGAATATTCCTCCTGTCCATGCAGCCTGTACTCCTAGTTTTGATTGAAATGAGATCATATTGATGGAAAAAGTTGTAGAAATTTGGCCAAGAGTCGTTTTAATGTGCAGCTCAATCAAACTTCGACCTGCACGTGTTAAAAATCAAACCGGAATTTTAATTTTATTCTCTTTTTTCATGCAAGACGACAGGCTGTAATGATGGAGCAGCCAAGAGAAGCTTTTTCTGGACGTTATGAGATGAAACAGTCCGAGGTTAAAGCCTCTGGGTGGGCAGGTTGACTGACAGGAGGCAGATGTTGCTAGGAGACGCGTTGGCGGTGCTTGTTGACCCGAAACAAACAGCATGTTCAAAGGGATTTATTTTCACAAGACTTTCACTGATGCTAACGAGAACACAGAACAAGAGGAGCTGGTTTAAATATAAGCAGGAACTATGAAGGGAGATTAGTTTCTTAGAAAATTTGTTGAGCTGAAAGTCAGAATTTTCAGTGTCACAAAGTTCTTTTAACCTGCTATAGCTCCATGATAACTGATGCTGTGGAGGTAAATCTCCATGGTAACTGATGATGCGGAGCTAGATCTCCATGGTAACTGATGATGCGGAGCTAGATCTCCATGGTAACTGATGCCGAGGAGCTAGATCTCCATGGTAACTGATGATGCGGAGCTATATCTCCATGGTAACTGATGCTGTGGAGCTAGATCTCCATGGTAACTGATGCTGAGGAGCTAGATCTCCATGGTAACTGATGCTGAGGAGCTAGATCTCCATGATAACTGATGCTGTGGAGCTAATCTGGTCCAGAGTTTAGATTTAAGTCAGCTGTAAGAAGCATGTCTTTAACTGAATCGTTTCCTAAAACCACTGAATGAAGCAGTTACAGTAACACACACTGTATGCATTGTGTTGTCATGGAAACCAACATGTATCCAGCTGGTAATGCAGAACTCACATAATATATTTTTATGTTTGGTCCATTTACTCTGCTGGTACTGCTGCTGAGAGAACACAGATCAGAACACTGATTAACTATTGGTATTTATTACAGAGAATATTAATTTTTAGTTTGATTTGTCCAAAAATTTGATTTTGAAATTGATTTCTTGCATTCTGGGACAGTGTCAGACCTAAATGCACTTCAATACAATATCATGTTTAAATACATTTCAGCTTCTTCACCACTAATTAAGTTATTTAGATTCTCTAAAGGAGTCCTGAATGAAATCAGACTCTTCTGCATCTTTTACAAAACGTTCACGTATGATGGTTTGTTGGTGCAGGTGTTCTATTGGTTAATTAGTTCACTCACGTTCAACGTAATTTGTATCTGGAATCAAGCGAAACCGGAGCACCACTTCTACCTCCTGCACACCACAAAGCGTCTCTGTGTAATAAATCACGGATCTGAAATATGTATGAGTTGGACGGCATCATCCATTTTGCACTTTTGGACTATCTTTGTGGCTGGCTCGAAGATTTGTTTCTTGTGTGACTCACAGTGAACCAAACAGTAAATGTGCTTTAAATTTAAACGGTTAGTGACCGAAAAAAGGCTTTAAACTTCTGCATGTTGTCATAGAATCCATGTTAGATTAAAATATGGTGATTAACTGGACTTACAGTGATTTTAAAAGTATAAAATGTTGTTTGAAATGTCCATAGTCTAGAGTCCAGGTGGAAAAATTTGTGTTTTTTTATTCTCAGAATTTTACTGTAAAAAGTCCTAGTGATGAAGTTTGTGTTTGTATGTATGCATTTTTTATTTATTTGTCATTTATTTATTTAAAAGTTATTTATTTATTTGTTAATTTGTATATATAATTCATTTATATATTTGTTAGTTTTTATTTATTAATTATTTGTTTATTTAAAAGTTATTTATTGTTTGTTAGTCTTTATTATGTCATTTATTTATTTCTTGTTATTTGATTATGAATTTTTATATGTGTCATTAAGTCAATCATTTATTTGTTATTTATGGATAACTTATTTATTGGTTTATATTTATTAATCATTTGTTTGTTTTTATTTCTAAGTTATTTATTTACTAGTTTTTAATTTGAGTCATTCATTTATTTGTTTTATGTGCAAATCATTCATTTCTTTATTTTTTTAAATTGATTTTTGTTATTTATTTATTTATTTCTGAATTTATGAGTGTCAGTTAGTTAGCTTGTTTTAGTTCCCAGAATGATGTTCTTGAAATAAGGATCTCACTTTTTGTAAACATTCTAACAATGTTTGATGATTTATTTAACAACATGCTTGAACATTTTAAAAACATTTTCTGCTGGAAGTTTAGTTTTATTGTAATAAAGCAAGATAATGCGCTTTAAGTGTAATTTATGAAAACTTTGTCCTGATGTTTTATATAATAAAGAACATTTTATAATCCTCAGAATGTTAAATCTCAAAGGTTCTACCTTTTGTTAACGCATCACATCACAGGAACGTTCTATAAGAAACATTCTGTCATCTCAGGTCTCCAAAAACATCCTGAGAACAGTTTTAGAACGTTGCATTGAGAATCTTTTCACTTCCCACTTTGCGTTATTTTAAAATAGTTTGTCATCTGAAACCTTGATAACGCCTGGAGAACGTTTTTTGGACGGTGGTTGGAGAACGTTCTCCTTTGTTATGTTTGAGTGTTTTAACCTCATTAGAACATTTTTGGAAATGATAAATATCCTTTAAACGTTCTTTAGACATTTGACTAAACCTTAAAAAACACTAATAATTGTCTTTATTTGCACAACATGGTAAAATATAGTTTAATAGTTTAACAACATTCCCAAAACATTCTTATAATGTTATAGGCAAAACACATTTAATAATGTTATTTAAAAAAAAATAAATAAATAAAAAAAAGCATTTCTGTGAGCTCAGTTCTCAACAAAATCCTGGAAACTTTTCTGTAACGACAACGCTGTTTATCATTTCACAAGACATCCTCTGAATGTTGCAGCCAAAATATTAAAGAAACATCCTTTAAACATTCTTTTAACATCAGAATGAAACGTTTTCTTCTTTTTCACATCCCTGCAATGTCCAGCTGTGCAATCAAGGCAAAATATTGCCAAAAAATTATAATAAAACTCTAAAACTTTTCCCCAAATGTTTCATTTTTAGCGGCTGGATCTACTTTCACGCACATTATTTTCCCTGTTTCTTTTTCTTTTGTTGGGACTCTCCGTCACGTCAAAGCTTTTCCTGCGACTCAGTTATCTCCAAACGTCTGCAGCCTCAGAGGAGACTGAAGGTGTCTGTAAGTTTCCACCTCATTCTGTCCTAGATGCTCAGTTAGGACGTTCCACTGTTCTGCTGTCGGAGAACATGGTGGATCCAGCCGATCTGCAGTGAACCCTCAGAACCTTCCTCCCACTCCGAGCCTTTGCTGTTGGGATGATACATGCTGGATCTGCTCCAGTGCCCTCCATCTCTACCCCCTCCTCTCCATCTGTTAGTCAGATGAAAAATTGGAGAAACATTGTTCTCACCATTTCCATAACCCAAAATAGAGCTGGCCTACTAAAACGGCCCCGTCTTCACGTTCTCCTCGGAACCCAGCCAAGAATATCTCCCAGGAATAAAGAAGAAAGCTCCTTTATTTGTCTGTTTAATGACTTTTACTTACTGAAAATGTCCTCAGCAGTTTGTTTTTAGCTGCTGGTTGATTTAAGATGTGCATAAAAAAATAAAACCATTCTGTAACCAAATTAAAACTGTATAAAACAAGTCCCAACTATTAGTGAAACATTCCCACAACATCCATGAAGTTCTAATAGTGTTTTAAAGAAAACGTTTTAATTTAATGTTCGAAGAATGTTTAGAGTCTCAAATAGCGTTCTACTAACCTTTTAGCTGCAACATTCAGAGGATGTTTTGAGAACGTTCACATTGCAGAAAATGTTTTGAGGATTTTGTTGAGATGACAGAAATGTTTCTTATAAAACGTTCCTTCAATGTCATACATTAATAAAGGTGGAATATTCAACCTGTAGACTTATCGGGACGTATCCATGGGAAATGATACGACTGAGCAGCCTTGGCGGAGGACTGCGCTCTCTGAGTGCTTTACTTGTGTTTGAAATATGCTTGTTTTTCACTTTATAACAGATTTTGAACATTTGGGTCATTGAAAAAGAAGAATATTACACAGAAGAGCAATAGAAGAATTCAGCATCCATTTCGTTGGCGTTTTTCCACTCTTTTCCTCTAACTGTTGCTGCTCTTTGTCCCTCCCAGTTAGTGCACTTCATCACCTCTTGTGTGATATTATCAGTGATAAGGAGCTTGGAGTAGTAAAACAAATATTGCAATTTCTTCAAAAGTATAAGAGGTAACTTAAAAAATTAAATGGAATGATATCAAAAATGTGTTTTTTTTGAGGAATAGCTGGAAAATGAAATAATAAAAACTTTTCATTACAAAGATATTGCAAGAAAACGACCTCAACGAGTCATTGTTATCCCACTTTTTCATCATTATACACACACACACACACACACACACACACATATATACATATATATATATATATATATATATATATATATATATATATATATATATATATATATATATATATATATATATATATGTATATATATATAAAAGGGTTAAGGCACAAGTTGACTATTTTTCTGGCACTATGCACTACTAGACCTCAAATTTTACATTTTTGACATTTTTTCATGACTATGTTGCAGACAGGGAGGTTCAGGAGCTTTATTTCTTAACACATCTTTATTGGATAAAGGAGTGAGGAAGGTGAACTCAGATATGACTGGAATCCAGTCGCACATGCAAACACAAAATGAATGTCCATGTTTTCATTAAACTGACAGCAGATAGGGGCGTGTCTGAATCCACAGATTTGTTAAGGATTTCTGTATCATTGTGAGATAGCAGAACAGCGTCACTGTAACCATGACAACAAGTGAACACTACGTCAGCTGCCTGCTGATGATCACATGATTGTGAACGGATTTGGATGAAATTTCCAGGGAAGGTCAGAAATGACACAAGGACCAAGTGATTAGATTTTGGCAGTGATGCAGCTTATAGTCTGGATCCACGGATTTGTTAAATATTTCTGTATCACTGTGAGATAGCGACACGGCCTCACCAAAACCATGACAACAAGTGAACACTACATCAGCTGCCTGCTGACGATCACATGATTGTGATCCTACTACAAATCCACCACTGAGGACTTATCAGGACTTATCCATTGGAAGGACTGAGCAGCCTTGGCGGAGTACTGCACTCTCTGAGTGCTTTTCTTGTTTTGTTCTTGTGCCTGAATTCACTTCCTGTCTGATCACTTTTCTAGTCTGGTACGATTTCACAATGTGGCTCTTTTGTTCTAGTTTTCAGACATAACACCACCGAGAAATTCGCTTTAGAATGTTTCTTTAGTTCAGTTTGAATTATAATTCCTCCAAGGAACACCGCGGAGTAATGTTATGTGAAGATCGGCGTTGGTTTGTCTGTCTGTCTGTCTGTCAGCAGCATTACTCAAAAACGGACTAACGGATTTGGATGAAATTTCCAGGGAAGGTCAGAAATGACACAAGGACCAAGTGATTAGATTTTGGCAGTGATGCAGCTTATAGTCTGGATCCACGAATTTGTTAAATATTTCTGTATCACTGTGAGATAGCGGCACGGCCTCACCAAAACCATGACAACAAGTGAACACTAAATCAGCTGCCTGCTGATGATCACATGACTGTGATCCTACTACAAAATGACCACTGAGGACTTATCAGGATTTATCCATCAGAAATGATCCAAGGAACAACTTATTAAATTGTGGGGGTGTTTCTGAGTCCCATCAATTCCTGTCGCCTGCTACAGATTTACGTCACATGATCCGGTATCTGTACATAACGTACACATGAATAACACACACCTGTGCTCAGCGTAAGGTCATTTTATTGTGGGTACATCTCTATTAAATTCTATGGTGCTGTGATTTCTGCCACAAATTTTGACAAGATTTCATGGGTTGGAAATGATACGACTGAGCAGCCTTGGCGGAGTACTGAGCTCTCTGAGTGATCTTCATGTTTGTAAATGTTCCTCATACAGGATGCGTCGTCTGCAAAGGAGGTGAAAACAGTTGTAACAGTAAATTCCTGCAGCCGACACATGCTCAGTCTGCCTTTTCCTCTCATCCATATTCAGCAGCTGCAGCTGCTGTGGAGATGCAACAGACCTAATCCCTGCCACATCCTGCTGCAAGGAAGCCGGCATGAAAGATGCATGCAGGGCATTTTGGAGAGAGGCTACAGCTCCGAAATGACTTTAATTCTCTTTGGTTTGGCTTGGTTAGCTGTTCTTCTTTTTTTTTTAAATAAAAAGCTGTCTTTTATAGATTTTTTTTCTTCTTCTCTGTGGAGCTGCAGAGTTTTACTGTGAAATGAAGGTCGTCCTCTGGGTCCAGAACTGAGCCTTGTAATGTTTTTAAAAGAACCGAGTTCTATCAGCGCAGCTCAGCTGGGGTTTTTCACTGTAGCGGGGGAGGTTATTTTGTGGTTTCTAAATAGGTTTGCTGAGTAATGAAGGTCACTCTGTATCTTCTCTGTGAAAAGCCGTGGAGTTTTATCTCTGAATTGCAAATGGGGCCGACTGTGGAATTAAGGTCACCCTGTGGCTCCATAATAATGTGCCGTTATGTTAAAATGAATTGAATACTTATCCCAAGGACCTGGATCTGTTTGGCACATTAATTGAATCCATTTCTTTGATTATTTCAAACAGAATCATTCCATATATTTTGTATCGAATATATATATAGAACTGTGCTAATGTCGGCAGCCGGCAGAATTGGACTTTAGATGAATTAAAAGCATGTAGACCTTAAAAAATGCATCATGGGAACCACTTCTGTCTCATGCTTTATTCTAATGACTTATTATATTAACATTATTCAAATGGAACAGATGAAACATGAAGCCTTGGTTTGTCTCGGTGACGGTTTCCTCCGTGGAAAACATCAAACCGCGCAGAAATAAGAACCTCCAGGATTTCTTTTATTTTGGCACAAAGCAGGTATCGTGAATGTATAATTTAATCTCATCTGGATTTCAGTTCAAGGTTTTTAAAAAGGCTCAAAAACTGACTTTAAAACTCCCACAGTTCTACTTTTCATCAGATACCGTCTATCATCTAATGTTTACTATATATATATATATATATATATATATATATATATATATATATATATATATATATATATATTTCAGATTTCATCATAACATGAAAAAATCTATAAAAAAAAGAGAAGAAACACTTACTTTTCACTAAATCATAAGTGTTCCAGTCTTTGCTATTGATATGCTGCTAATGCTAGTTGTAGAGTTTGGCAGTATTCATCTTTTGCCCCCTTTGTGACATTTGTTAATCTAATAAAGACCAAATATGCAATAAAGTCTTTGTAGAGAGGAGGTTGGGGTGGATGAGTGGGTCAACAAGACATTAGACATTAACACAAGAGGCTACTGTGTCTTTTTCCCCTGTCAAAGTAATTTCAAAAAAATAATTCATACATATGTTAGTTTTGAATTGTGCAATTGCTTTGCATTTTATTATAAGATCAAATAAGCTAATAAAAAAGAGAATAAAACATTTATTTTTCACAAAACCATAAATGTTCCAATATTCACTATTGATCTGCTGTTCATGCTAATTGTAGATGTTAAAAAAAATCTCTTGACATTTGAGGGTTTATTTCAGAGCAAATAAGCAACAAAGTCTTTGTAGAGAGGAGGTCGGGGTGGATGAGTGGGTCAACAAAACATTGGACATTAACACAAGAGGCTACTGTCAGTTTCTCTTTTCCACTGACAATGTTGTTGTAGTATTTTTAAAAAAAATGTAATTTATTTACATATACATGTTTGAATGGAGCACTTCTTTCAGATTTCATCAAAACATCAAATAAACAAGTAAAAAATAAAAAAAACCCCACATATTTTTCATGATATTCTAAATGTTCAGAGATTTGTTACAGATATGTTATTAACGCTAGTTGTAGAATTTTAAAATTTTCATCTGTTGCCCTTTTCAGTATTTTTTGCATCAAAGCATCAATAAATCAGTACAAATATGAAAAAAATTCATATTTTTGAGTAAATTGTAAATATGCCAGTATTTGCTATGTTATACTATTTTTGGTAGTTGTAGATTTGTCTTCAGTTTTCATCTGTTGCCGTCCTCCATGACATTTGTAAGTTTATTAACGTGCAAACGAGGGATAAAGTCTGTTCTAGAGAGGAGGTCGAGGTGGATGGGAAGGTCAACAAAACATTGGACATTAACATTAAAGGCTACTGTTAGTTTCTGTTGTGTTCATGTTTTTTGTATGTTTATTATTGGAACAATGGTGACAAGAACCCTTAGTTATTTTGTGCCAAACCACAATATTTCCTGAACCTTAACTGATTTCAACCCAAACCTTCAGTTTTCCCTCAACATGACAAAGTTGTTTGCTGTGCAGAAAAAAAAAGAAGCAGATCAGAAAATGCCTCTAGGACGTAGGACAAAGACAAATTACATATTTTCCCATTTACTTAGCAGGACTTAGCGCTGTGATTGGCCGATGCCTGGACCAGGATGTATCCCGCCTCTCGCTCAATGCTTGGATCGACTCCAACCCTCCTGTGATCCTCTAAAAGGATAAGCTAATGGATAGAAGGAAGGATTAAGAAGACCTGTTGGTTGAGGATATTTGAAACCTTGATCACAGCACAACTGATTCTACACTGATAAACTGAAATCAGAAGCACAGACGGTCAGAAAATGTGCAAGACTCAACGTTTAACTCACGAAAAACACACCGAAAGTCATTGTGGCAGCTTAATATCATGGATCTACCAATCAGAGGAGAAGCAGAGGAAGGAAATGAGGAAAGTGAATACTCAGCAGTGCATTGCTTTTGTGTCCATCAGTTAAATGAACCTTTTTACATGGCAACTAACATCAGCCAGAAAGTAGCAGCCACTTAAACGCTGCAATCTGATGCCTCTAAAAAGATATGTCCATTCCATTACAGCAATGACCAACAGAGCAACACGCCCACTCATACATCTCTCTATGATGGTCCAATTAAAGTAATGCTCTCCGCCGTAATGTGCTGCCATTGCTATATTGCGAAATGAAACAATAAAACAAAAATAATGTTTTATTTTTTTATTTCGCGTCCGACAAACAAATCTTTCGCTTGGCTCGGAACCGTTTCAGCTCAGCCAAGGGCTTGTTGACTCGGATCTGAAGGCCAAACGTTGACGTAAAACTTGAAAAACCGAACCCGTCGGCTTGTAGCATTTGCAGAGGATGAATAAATAATAAATTATTAGAGAGATGCTTCATCCTTTTATCTTTCTCTTAACCCTCACAAATCTAACGAAGGTCGTACTACCACTTATCATAGTTCTGGTGGCTACAGCTGAGGTATCTGAACATGATGTGGAGAACTTGAACTGTCCAGAAAGGATGCTGTCTTTGTGATTTAGTGTAAAAATCCATGAGAAATCAATGCAAACAACTGCAACTGAGTCCTAAATGCCTGAAAGTGAAGATGTGTTTGCATGAGTGGAAGATCAGCTCAGAGCAAAAGACTGCATGTTTATACCAACTTTTAAAGACTTAATACTTTGTCAGGCAAATGTTAATTTTCTGCACCGGTTTGCTTGTTTAATTGAATTTATGCTTTTTAATACTAAAAATCCATCACTAACGCAGCTTGGCCTCACATGTAAAGCCTCTCAGTCTTTTTTAATATTAGCAAACACTTAAACCTTATTATGAGTGAGGGATGGACGAGTGTTGTCCTTCACTGGAGGACAGCAGACCTTCAAACTCTCGTCTCCTTGTATGTAAAATGAGGTATTAAAAGAAAAAAGTACACAAGCTTTGCTGCAATAAAGCATGACAAACCAGAAATACGTTGAAGAACTCTCCTCCATTCATCTCAACATAAATGAGCTTCCTCGTGCGTCATTATGTGCAGGATCTCTTCTAGTAATTGCACAAAAGGAAATAAGGTGGAACCGATTTAGATGCCGAGTGTCATAAAAATGGCCTGAGAAGTGCCCTCAAGTAATAAAACCAGATAAATCAAAGGCAGGAAAAACCGAAAGAACAGAAGCTGTGGTTCGCTGCTACTCTCCTCGTCTGTATCAATATAAAAACTGAATAAATCAGCAGAAAGGAAACCAGATTCTGTGCATCATTTGTAACCTTGTACCTCCTGATCCAATGGACGATGCATAAACTGTTCAATAACTTAATATAAAGCTGCACATTAAAAGGAGATTTGTTGAACCCATTTCAATTGGTTGCTGCACATAAATGAATTCTGTTTTTCTCAGTAAGTAACATTAGTTTAAGTTAGATGTACTTAAATTATTTGATTCCTTTCATAAGTGCTATCTTTATTTTAAGAAAAGTCAACTTGAAATTTTCTGTTTTTCCGATTAAGTATCGACTTACTGGGATTTAAAATGTCAAACCTATTTTTTCACGCCTTCGCTGAAGTTCAAAGACTAGTTTAAAGGGAGGAAGTGCAATTTAAGTAAAGCAAAATAGATATGAAAAATATTCACCTCCACTAGAACTCAAAGACACTTTTAACTGTGTAGCTTATGGTGTCACAGTCTAAACACTAAATCAGTTTATTGTTCATTTTCTCTAAAAGCATCAGTATTATGGGATGTATCATAGCTTCCCGTGACACTAAACAAGAGAATGAGACACAAAACGTCAAGAGAGAGAAACAAAATGGAAAAAAAATGACAAAGCGGCACAAATCTTACGTTAAAACACAGAACAGAGACAAAAAAAACAACAAAGATGAGCACAAAACAACAAAAAACAGACAAAAATAAGAAAAACGAGACTCATCCATCCCGGTGTCACAATCTAAAGACTAAATCTGGTTTCTGTTCATTTTCTCTGTAACCAGCTGTGATCATCAGTATTATGGGATGTATCCTAGTGTGAACAGTTTAATGTCATAGAAACAATCATTGGTTTCCTGGATGTGTTTCTATTTCTGATAATTCACCAGAGAAACTTTAAAAAGGTGATTCTGGGTTAAACTTTCAGGTTCATATCAGCATGTTGGTAGGAGGTTGGTCACAACTATTAGAGACAATAAATGGATCATTTTTAAACACATTTTGACTTTTGGGTCATTTTGAGCAAAAAATTTGTAATTAGGTGATATTTCTAATCATTTTAGGTGAAATTTGAGTTATTTTGGAAGTCTTTTGTCTCATTTCGTGCAATTTTTGAGTCATTCTGGACAAATTTGGGGGAAAAAGTGCATTCTGGGTAAACTTTAAGGTTCATATCAGCATGTTGGTAGGTGATTGGTCGAACAAGTCATATGAAGTGTCTTAATTTTAAGAAAAGTCAATTTGAAATATCCAGTTTGTCCAACTTTAGAGTTTTAATTTTGGATAAAGCAAATACTTGTTTCTTAAAACCAAACAATATGGATTCAGACAAAAAAATCTATAATTTAACATTAACTTAAATACTTGATATTGTCTTGATAATCATTCAAAGAAACTGGACAGTTGTTAACTTTACAGTAGACAGCGATTGTTTTCTTCCAACAAATATGCATTAAAGGCATGAAAAGGTTTTAATATTTATTTCCTTTTTCTAAAACCAATGTGCAAAAATGCCTGTTGAGCAGAATGTGTTCGTACAGAAACATCCTTGTGGTTGTCTGCTCTTCATTTTTTCCGGTGAAAAGAAAAACCACAAAGACTTGCATTGGAGGGCTGAGGATATGTGGCTATAACAGTGAACGGTAACCACGGCAACAGGAGCCATTATGTCCTGCATCAAGAGGGCACTAATGACCATCTATACAGTTTGTGTCTGTTGGGAAAATGCAGGACAAAAGCTGGAACGAGGAAAAGATGACCTCATCTGCTAACATCATAGTTTAGAAAGTTAAAGAGCTGCAGAGAATTTTAAACCAAACGGGCAGAAATATTGAAATTTGCTCCTTGTAGAACTTCAATTGTGATCATTTTCTTGACCCCATGAGTCCCTGGGGTGCATCAAAGACAAACATAGAAGAAGAAATAATCAAACCAGCAGCATGTCTGCTTCTAACTGATCTCAAAAGATCAGTTTCTGTGTCCACTTGTATAATCAAGAACTTCAGTCTTTAAAAGTTGGTATAAACATGCAGTCTTTTGCTCTGAGCTGATGCATCTTCCACTCATGCAAACACATCTTCACTTTCACGCATTTAGGACTCAGTTGCAGTTG
The DNA here is from genome assembly GCA_027123335.1 of Amphiprion clarkii. Lineage (NCBI taxonomy): Eukaryota > Metazoa > Chordata > Actinopteri > Pomacentridae > Amphiprion > Amphiprion clarkii. Next base: position 2,456,230 of record CM049581.1, on the reverse strand, counting down.
TTTGCATTGATTTCTCATGGATTTTTACACTGAATCACAAACACAGCATCCTTTCTGGACAGTTCAAGTTCTCCACATCATGTTCAGATACCTCAGCTGTAGCCACCAGAACTATGATAAGTGGTAGTACGACCTTCGTTAGATGCATGTCCTACAATATATCCTGCACCTAATGCCAAATCACTGAATTAATCTGCTTATATGGACAGTAATTGGTTGCAACATTGGTTATTTAAACCTCCACAACAATGTCCATGTCTGCAGTAGCTGCTAAATGAGGACACATCTTCAGTTTTGGGCATTTAGGACTCAATCGCGGTGGTTTGCATTGATTTCTCATGGATTGTTGCACTAAATCACAAACACAGCATCCTTTCTGGACAGTTCAAGTTCTCCACATCATGTTCAGATACCTCAGCTGTAGCCACCAGAACTATGATAAGTTGTAGTACGACCTTCGTTAGATGCATGTCCTACAATATATCCTGCACCTAATGCCAAATCACTGAATAAATCTGCTTATATGGACAGTAATTGGTTGTAACATTGGTTATTTAAACCTCCACAACAATGTCCATGTCTGCAGTAGCTGCTAAACGAGGAAGCACCACCTTGTCCAAGAAACAGTGAGTTCAGTTTGTGCTCCACTTGTGTAAAATGAGCTTTTGTTTTGCTAAACGTGTCCCACAGCAAAGTTGGAAGCCGCGAAGTCCTCGCAGTGTGAATTTGTCAGCAGGGCAGACAAACGTGTACGAAGCCAACAAACATTCGCCCTTTTTGCCACAGATTCTGGTAACTTCTGCCACCGCAAGCAGCTTCAAACTGTTTCTACAAAGTGGGCCAGTCCTGGTGGATTCAGGGCCTCCAAAACACAGAATTAACCCTTTTACTGGTGCGTTATCTGCTATCAGAATTAATGTACTGCATGCTGTAGCCTTAAATGTGTCAACCAAACATAAATCCAGGACTCCGGCAGGAGAGCAGCTTGTTATTTACAGCCTCCGTGTCAATTCATTATTACATACCCACAATGCAGTTCTGCTGATGCAACAGCGACCCAACCGCTGTCTGCCGGTTACCTCTCAGCTGCCACTTATTTCTGGCTTTAGCTGCGATTTGTGGCTCCTGTGTCAGAACCGCTCAGCTTCGCTCATTTATTCTCTAATCTTTGTGTCCAGGAGCAGCGCTGGTCGGCCTCCACATGGCAGCGAGCTGAGGCGGCAGCTGGCCCTTTATCCACAACACACAACACACAACAACGTACAGTACAGTACAGTACAGTACAGTACAGTACAGTACAGTACAGTACAGTACAGCAGCACCTGCAGGCCCAGATTACACACCAACTGTAGAAACGTACATGAAGGCTGACATGCAGCGGAACAAAACCAAAAGGAAAAACCAGGCCAAACACGAGCATCCATGCACACAGATTGTCAGGAATCTGGTAGAAGAACCCGTGGGAGAAGGTAGACATGTGTAAACATCACAGCAGTTGGAAAGTGTGTCCAGATTGAGGCTTAAACACAGTTTGGTGACAGATTTTTGCAGAATGTACCAGTAAACGAACTCGGGATTCGATAGAGTGTTTAACGCTCAGCTCACCATCCGCTCTGCTCCTCCATCAAAGGTTTGTTTTTGGGTTTTATTGGAGAAGCTCCAGCTGTGGAAGCAGAGAGCCCCATCTGTCATTTAGAGCAGCTCCACGTTGTCCACTCAGACTGATGCAGAGCTCTTAATGTCTCGGTTTCCTTTTGTTGCCTCGGTCTGCTGGAAATCCCACATGCAGATGCACGTCTAGAAGCATTTCTCTGTTTAATATCTGTCCTCTCTCAGCGTCTTCCATCCGGAGATAGCAGAACCTGTCTAAAGGTCACTAAAGATCGTCTGGCAGAGTCCGAAAAGTTTGAGGTTACACAATTCTGTCTCACAAAATATGTTCCTGTGCAACTCAGCTGCTTCCAGTTGGAATGCGCCACAAAGTTATGCATTATTCGTTTCGTTGTCACTCTTTTACTTTAGTTTTCAGGCCCCAAAACTGCTTGCTACAGTTGAGGAAAATACCATTCTTTCAGTTAAAATGGTCACTTTTACAACATTAACCACATTTTAGAGGCTTAATGATGTTTACACACCAGGTTTAAAAAACATCATGGTTCGGGTTAAAGTTTGACACTTGTGTGACATTAAAATAGCATGGAAGCTGGTTAGGGTTGGGATCGCCAAATGCAAAAGAATGCATTGTGGTAGTGTGATTTTAGGAGATCTTGATTCAAGATCCATACATAAGTTAAAAGACCATCTCTAGACGACACGTTTGAAGCTTCTCTTCCTTTTCCTGGATTACCAGAATGACGAATCCCACCTCATCTAATATACAAGAGGTTTGCTAGGAAGTAGAAACAGTAAAGCAGTTAAACAAACAGCAAAGACATGTTGATTAGAAATGTATACATAAATATAACATATTCCAGGAGAAAATCAGTTTCCCCAAAACAGAATGCCGTGATGCTGGTCATTATTAGACATCACGTATCTCCACATTGTCTGAGCTGTTATCGGTTTGTTCATGCGCTGCTATATTTGCCATCTGCTCATTTGTGTTTGCAATATTTGCTAGTATGTTTGTGTTTCTGTATTTCCACGTGCACAAAAGTGTGTAAAATGTAGCTGCAGAGAAGTAAAACAAAAGTAACAGCCCTATGCCCTATAGCTTAACAGAAAATGACATAGAATGGAGTTTGCAAGTTAAATTCAGTAAAGCACATCATGTAAAGCAGCGCTTCACCTGGGAACTTACAGTGTAACCATGGGAAACCTGCTAGCATAGAAGTTGCATGAATGTGCAGAACGTTGTCAGTATAAAGTATGTTTGAAATAATCCACTTGTATAATCAAGAAGTTAAGTCTTTAATAATGGGTGTAAACGTGCAGTGTTTTGCACTGAGCTGATACATCTTCCACTCAAACAAACACTTCATTATCTTCCTTTTCTGTTGCTCAGTTGCGGTTGTTTGCACTAAATCATGAATGCAGCATCCCCTTTGGACAGCTCAGGTTCTCTAAAATCACTCTGATCTGTAGCCACCACAACTATAATAAGTAGACCGACCTTCAGTGGTCTTCTTTGGGTTGAAAATCACAAATTATAGCAAACAACTGAACTGCTAACTAATATTTATTAATGCATTAAACAATATTTTGTCATTGTTCGCTTCATTATGTTGTATTTAGGTTAACTTTGAAGGGGATGGCTTTATTTGAAGGGGAAAATAACAAGAAAAGATTGATAGTTTCCCTTCAAAAGAATAAAAAATAAATAAAGAAATGGTTTACAACAGGGATCTAAAACAGTTATTAATGCTTTGTGACACACCTGGAGGCTATGAGGACATGTTTATTCATTAATCATTGTATCAGTTCCCTTTACAGTCACTGTGAAGGGAATGTTATTATTTGAATGAGAAAAATACACTACAAAATGCTATGTGGACATATTTATTTATTCATTTTATAAAAGACGTTTCACTTCACATTTTTGCTGAGTTTAAGAACCTCTGCTCCTCTCTAGGTTGAAAATTCCAAAATCCAGATAAATTCCTCATGGAAAAAAGAACAAATATCTATTATTTTATGTGCATAAAGCAAGATTTCCTCATTGTTAGCTTCATTATGTTGGATTCTGTGCAGCTGATGAGATTACTTAAAGGGAAGTTTCTTTGAACACATCATCCTAAACACATACAGAGTCAAATTAATCTAATAAAAACTGAAAACCTTCTGCAAAGCATCCACTTCTATTTATTCATTATTACATATTATAAAAAAAACACACAAATGCAATGACACACTTTAGAAGCAAACGCCTCATGGTTTTATTGTGACTACGGCTATGAAGGAGACTGGAAATATTGAGCCTGATCTCTGGACTCACTTCTTGACAGCAGGTGAAGCACATTAAAGCCGAAGCGTCTGACCTGTGAAATATGTCTCCGAGGCGTTGGCTCGTATTTACCATCAATCCTCCGGTTAATGGATGAGGCCCAAACTGAATCATGCTGCACTCTAATTTACTATCAATTACCTGATTTGTGGCGGCTCTCGGCGGGACGCATCGATACAGTGTGGGCCTGCAGTGAAAGCTGCATTGTCCGGCCTGTCGATACACTCAGTCAGACACTGAACTGGCAGGAGGCAGGACTGGACGCAGGCAGATCATTAATCACATGCAATAATCTACTGGATTATCAATAAGCTGATTGCTGACCTGCCTGCTCTGTGTGATGTGTGGAGGAGGCAGACAGGAAGAACTCTGCTCCACAAGGACCTCAATTACAGCAAAGCTCTGGATTTATGCTCTGAGGTAATGATATGTAAGTTTCCTGCTGAACAGAATGTAGTTGAAGCTCATTTAAGGCTGGACTAATTGTTCTGGTCACTTTAGGTTGAGCTGTAAAAACACAATGGCCATAATAGTGGATCATTTCTATCTAATTACATTCACCTGCTGGTTGGTGCAGTAAAGGCTGTAGGAGGAGGTAGTTTTAGCACTGAAGACAACCAGAACAACTGCTGCAAATGAGGATGAAGAAAAGCAGAAATAGTTCATTTATTCAGAACAAAGAGATTTTTAATCAATTAGTCCATTTCTAACATTAAAATACCTACTGGTGCAGCTTTTAAAACTTTAAGCACCATTCGGCTTTAAAAGTCATGTTGGATATTGAAAAAAATGCTAATTTGCACCATATATCAGAGTCAGATAGTGTTAAAACACAAAGAATCAGCTGGTTTTTAATGGTCCATGAAGGAATAATGTGTGACGTGCAGTTTTATCAGCAAAATGAACCCAGTCCAAGCTTAGAACTGTGATATTTCAGTAGAGTTTGTTTAGTCTATTTATTTAGTCTGTCTTTAAAAAATCCTCAAAGTTCATTTCCACTGTCTAATTAGCAAAAATACATTTATTAGAGCTGGAGTTCTTTTGTCAAAAAATGCAAAAAATGCACTTTTTGCAGCAAATCCCAGGAATAAAAATCTAATTCTACACCTCTTTTCGGACTGAAGCCAAAACCGACTCATCTATGACCAACATGACACAAATCCTGAGGCTTTTCAGCTGAACTGCAGGCAGTGTTCACACTGAGCAACTCAGGAGATAAAAATGGAAACAGATTATAGAGAGTTACAGCAAAATGAACACATGAGCACTAAAAAGCAGTATACAGATAAAAGTTGACAGCAATTAGTTAGAAGATACATTCAGCACGGTGAAACATCCTACTAGAGCTGACTGCAGATTAGAAAGAAAAACGCAGTTTGTAGAGGCTGTAAATGGTTAAATATCTGCTGTACATGGAGCCTCCATGTTTCCCCAGTATTGGTAACACATTAGGTTTTGTTCTGGTTGTTCTGTTTCCATAGAGATGCAGGACTTTATATTGCAGTAAACAAAAAAGAGCCCACAATGAGGAAAATGAGACAGGAACAGAAAAACACCCAGAAACTGCTTGAAGTTTAGGAAGAAATAACTTATATGGAGAAGAGTCCGATTCATATGAGGCTCATAATCAAGAGACAAGAAGCAAACCTGTTCTTGTTTTCTTCTTCGTTAATGTTCTATTTCATTGTAAATACCAACAATTTCTTGAATCTTTTTTTGTAAATATCAGTGTTTTTGGCAGCTTATTTCTATTTGTTCAACCAGCACATTGTTTTCTCATCTGTGTTGAATGTAACATGTGACTTATTGGACATCCATCCATCCATCCATCCATCCATCCATCCATCCATCCATCCATCCATCCATCCATCCATCCATCCATCCATCCATCCATCTAAATAAACATCCAGCCATCCATCCACAATTCATTCATCCATCCATCCATCTATCCATGCATCCATCCATCCATCCATCCATCCATCCATCCATCCATCCATCCATCCATCCATCCATCCATCCATCCATCCATCTAACATCCATCCATCCATCCATCCATCCATCCACCCATCCATCCATCCATCCATCCATCCATCCATCCATCCATCCATCCATCCATCCATCATCTAACATCCATCCATCCATCCATCTAACATCCATCCATCCATACATCTGTCCATCCATCCAACAAACATCCATCCATCCATCCATCCATCCATCCAACAAACATCCATCCATCCATCCACCCATCCATCCATCCACCCATCCATCAACCATCCATCCATCCATCCATCCATCCATCCATCCATCCATCCATCATCCATCCACCCATGCATCCATCCATCCATCCATCTAACATCCATCCATCTAACATCCATCCATCCATACATCTGTCCATCCATCCAACAAACATCCATCCATCCACCCATCCATCCATCCACCCATCCATCAACCATCCATCCATCCATCCATCCATCCATCCATCCATCCATCCATCCATCCATCCATCCACCCATCCATCCATCCATCCATCAACCATCCATCCATCCATCCATCCATCCATCCATCCACCCATCCATCCATCCATCCATCCATCCATCCATCTAACATCCATCCATCTATCCGTCCATGCATCTGTCCATCATCCATCCTTCCATCCATCCTTCCATCCATCCATCCATCCATCCATCCATCCATCCATCCATCCATCCATCCAACCATCCATCCATCTAACATCCATCTAACATCCATCGTCCATACATCTGTCCATCATCCATCCATCCATCTGTCCGTCCGTCCGTCCGTCCGTCTGTCCGTCCGTCCGTCCATCATTTCCCTCATTTAGTTGCTTCCACTCTTCTACTTTTCCAGCATTTTTATAAAAGCATCTTGTTAATTTATGTTTCTGTTCTCTTACTACACAATAAAATAAACCAGTAGCTGTAGATTTTATCCTGCATGCTAACGGAAGATTTGATCATCAGAACATGTTGTAATTACATCACATCTACAACCATTGCATTCATTAGTGTTTTAGCCCTTAAATAAACACTGACAGTAGAAACTTTTCTCTTGTCTTCTTTGAACACAAAACTCTGAGAAAGTGGATCATGATTGTTGAAAGCAGCGGTTTCCCTCAAATGTCACTGCACAGATGGCAGCAGTGAAGCGAGAAACTCCCTTTAATATGCACACACGAACGTATATGGATGAACAAGCACACACTGCACAAACATATTTACATCAGAGAGGAATGTATGGAGGATTACAACTCCGGCGACAATATCTCTGAGGGCTGCGGGGACTCATGTTTCCATAAACTCATTTCTCCACAAGCACATGAAAAAGATGCATGAATAAGTAGTTAAAGCAGCGATCTGGAAGTCGTCCTTTGTCAATCAACATGGAAACGATCGCTTTGCTCGCCTTTCATGGAGGAAAAGTCACGAGGGAAATAAAGGCAGAGCTTCATGAATTCATTCGGACGGCGTCTCCTTCGTATCTCTGCTTAACGTGGTTTCATGCAGACGAAGGATCTGAAGCCGCCGGATGCAAAAGAAGCCGCAGATTCGTTCCCAGCATCAATCAGCAAGAAAAAGAGGATTCAGGGGGAATCTGTGAAGATGACATTTGAAGTAAAAGAAAGAAGAGATGGAGTGAAATTTCACCAGATGGAACAAACACACGTCTGAATGCTTGGATCCTCGCTGGGCCTCTTTACAAACACAATAACTGCAGGTTTGAGGTAGAAAATTCATCACTTTTCAGTCAGAAAAGGTGTCGAGACGTAATGAAGGTGACAGAAGTGCATTAGTTGGATAACATACGTGTTAAACGTGAAGCAGGGAGTTGATGGTGGTATTCATTTTGCTGTTTGAACTTGTGGTTGAAGGTGTTTGCGGGTCGCTGCCGGCTCCGTGGGCCCAGCGAGGGTTCACTTCATGTGCACATCCAGCTGTCATCTAAAAGCTCTGCTGCCCGGCGTCACAGCTGCTTCATCAAACATGTTGACACCCGCATCGTCAGGCTGGAAACTTCCAGAACAGCTTCAACAGGCTCAACACTCTTTTACATTTAATCTGTTTCATTTTGCAGCTTCACTCTTGGAAAAAGGTTCTGTTTCTTTTTGAAACCACATGATTGTGAATCCCAAACCTGACCTCCTCAGGATCAGCTGATGCTTTAGTATATTTAATGAAGCCATGCAGAGTTTTGCCTTCATATTATGAATATTTTCACAGTTTCAGGCCATTGAAGTGCACAGAGGTGGATATTTTAAATTACTGAGCCTCAGAACTTCATCAGTCCAGCTTAGAGACACACGACAGTTATGAAAAACACAAACTGACACGAGATCAGTTCTACATCCATCCAGGGGACACAGTCTGAAGACTAAATATGTTTTCTGTACATTGAACCAACCATATAACCAACTCTGAGCATCAGTATTATGGGATGTATCATAGTTGATGTCAGAGAGACAACACTGTCCCAAAGACCCCTAAAACGATCAAAATGTGACACTAAACATCAAAATCTAGACACAAAACAAGAGAAGTCAGAAGCAAAATGTCAAAAGAGAGAAACAAATGACAAAACAACAAACAAAATGACCACAGTGAAAAAAAACTGTCCCAAAGACAAACAAAACAACACAAAACTGTTGGAAAATCACAGAACGGAGACAAAAATATTAAAAATGAGCATAAAACAACAAAAGACAAGATGCAAAATGACCAGCTAATCAGTTTTATCCATTCAAGTGTCACAGTCCGAAGACTGAATCTGTTTTTTGTACATTTTACTATAACCAACTTTGATTATGGGATGTATCTTAATTTGATGTTACAAAGAGACACAACTGTCCCAAAGACACCTAAAACAATTAAAACGTGACACTATATGACAAAAACAAGACACAAAACAAGAGAAATTAGAAATAAAATGTCAATAGCAGGACCACAGCGAGAAAAAACCATCAGAGAGACGAAAAAAACAACACAAAACTGATGGAAAATCAAGAATGGTGACAAAACATGACAAAGATGAACAGAAAACAACAAAAAAACGAGAAAAATAAGAAATAGGAGATGCAACATCACCAGATCAGTTTCCCATCCATCCAGGTGTCACAATCTAAAGACAAATTCTCATTTTTTGTTCAGTTTGTTCAGGTTTGCTTCTATAACCAACTGTATTATGGGATGTATCCTCGTGTGAACAGTTTAACGTCTTTGAGTCGTAGAAACAATCAGTGGGATTCTGGAGTCGTGTGGTTTGTTTTGGACAAAACAGTTCAGTTATGGAAATGTTGTTGTTTTCATTGACATGTTAATGAACACGTTCTGTTTTATGCTTCACGATCAGCGCTTACTTTTTCAAGTCTGCATCTGCTTTTTCCAGTAATGAATATTAAAAAGTGTTTTCAGTGTTTCTGAATTCTTGTACAGCAAGAGAGAATATTGTAGGGAGAACATATCCTGGTAGACACACATTATGTTTCTAGAAAAAACCCAAAAAACATAAACCATGGAGCATTTTGTTAGTTGTGGTCAAAACATGTCAGATGTGGCAAATTAGTGAACGGAATTTTCAGGAAATGGGGTTGAAGGAAAAGAATGATTGTGTTCAATGATTGAAAAATGCTGTTAAGTTCAATTCACTTTTCTTTATATAACCCAGATTCATGACAAATGTTATCTCAAAGCACTTCATATAGTGAAGGACAAACCTTACAAATTACAAGGAAAAGGAAACCCAACAGTCCATGATGCCTTTGGATTCCCTGTGGAAGACAGTGGGAAGAACCAAAAACACCCAAAACAAAACAGGATAAGGAGGGGAAGAAGAAAACCTCCAGTAGAACCAGGCTCAGCCTCAGCAGTGGGGTGAGAGTGGGGCTAAAGTGGACCCAAATAATTCTGGATTTAATATTTATCTCAGAGATTCTGAACCAAAATCCCAAAAAACGACGAAGCCCCCAGTAAAGGACTTCATCTTGCCCTGATCGTCCCACCAAATGGTAACAATTTGCCATGAAATTAAACAGCTTTAGCTAAACTAAAATGAGCTTATATACACAAGTAGAAAATATGATAGTATACAACAGGCAGTGGTTACACACAGGGATATTTTTCTACTACATATAATAAATATTTCTGTTCTTTATCAAAGCTTGAAACTACTGCAAAGCAGAAACTACAGAACTATTTCTGTCTCCAGTAATGCATTTACAACTTTTCCACTGGACTGCAAGCATAGCTGCCATTCCAGCGTCTGGCCTCGTGGACACGATGAGAGCTGGATGAGGTCCTGCATTATTTGACTTTAATGAATAATAGATAGAAGCCCGAGCTGCAAACACTCCATTCTCTTTGACTCCAAATATCCACTGTCTATTCAATTACAAAGACAAGGCGTCTGTAGGAGGACTGGGGCAAGAAGGCACTGAAGTGTGGCTGTATGATCTTATTCCTCGTCTTTTTATTCCCCTGCTCGGCTCAGTCTCTTCCATTTAGCCTCAGCAGGCTCCTGTTGCCTTCCTTGTCTCTTGCTATGCATGAAAAAAAATAAATAAAAAAAGAGCCTCCAGACTGGTGTTTGCACATTTTAGCAGCACAAATGTATTAGAATATGTCAGGTTGCAATAAAATATATTGACATAATTAATCCTTAAATATTGTTAGGGTCAAATTTGATCTGTTTTGATATTTAACAGTGGTAAAAACACTCTAAACGTCTTGCTTTTAGCTTGAAATCTGATGACTTTTCTTAAAGTGGCCTAAAATACATAAAATGAAAATAGATTTTTGTACATTGAGGCTGTTTTGGGTCAAACAGGACACCATACTGTGTAATAGTAGACGTTTTTCTCCAAAAGCAAGTGTTTTAAAACTGAAAAAATACACTCTTCCTGCTATTTGAAACATTTATTTATGATTAATCATATATTTAATAATGTGTGCTTTGGCATTCGAAGTAAATCTGCAGTTTAAAAGTTGGTATTATACCAACCTTTTCAGTGTCTATACCAACTTTTACTATTACTAATCTAAGAAGACTTGGAACAGCATTTCTTCTATGAGGAGATGATCTTTTTTTGCACAATAGGAGAGCAAAATGTGCAAGAAATGGATAAAACATTGTTTTTATCGGCTCTAATGAAAGCAATGAGACCAAGGAGCATTTCATTGCTGACTGTAATTTGTGAATTTCTTCAAATGCATTCTCGATTTTTGGGGAAAGAGCTGCTCCAATTCCTGCCGAGTTTAAAAAAAACTTCAAAAGCGTCTTCATCTGTGGCTTTCATTCTCTTTGAAGGTCAACTTCCCATTAGCCATTAGCTTCCATCTCACCATCTTAGGGAAATTCACAGTCCTCAACTAGATAAATTGGCGGCACCATCTGCCAAACTCATTAAGGCCGCTGTTTGTTTAGAGGCTGATGAAAGTATTAAGGCGGCAGCGGGGAGAAAATAAGTTAGAAGATGAGAGGGGAAGTGGACGTCTGGCTTTGTGAGCGAAAGGAAATCAACATATTTGTCTATGCGGATGACGAAGCAGGAGACGGACAAACAGTGGCAGATTCACAGACAAACACAAAGATCAAAGTATTAGTACTGCAGGCCTGGAAATACTTCATGTTTTTCTGTTATCATTTGGAAAATGAGGCTGAGAGGCTGGAGGTGGATTAGCATTTAGAGAATAAACAGCAGAGAGACAGAGCTGGATGGAGATGCTCTCACATCAGTTCCTAATGGAGGAAGATGAAGTCATTCACATCAAACTCAAGGTCCACTTTCAGGTTTGTTCTCTGGGAAAGAATGGACCTTAAAGCAATGGCCTTATTATGGGGCTGAAAGCAGGAAAAGCTCTCAGTGCTTCTGAAAACATGAAAATGGAAGGATGAATAGATAGATAGATGACAGATAGATAGATAGATAGATAGATAGATAGATAGATAGATAGATAGATAGATAGATAGATAGATAGATAGATAGATAGATAGATAGATAGATAGATAGATAGATAGATAGATAGATAGATAGATAGATAGACTATAGATAGATAGATAGATAGATAGATAGATAGATAGATAGATAGATAGATAGACTATAGACAGATAGATAGATAGATAGATAGATAGATAGATAGATAGATAGATAGATAGATAGATAGATAGATAGATAGATAGATAGACTATAGATAGATAGATAGATAGATAGATAGATAGATAGATAGATAGATAGATAGATAGATAGATAGATAGATAGATAGATAGATAGACTATAGATAGATAGATAGATAGATAGATAGATAGATAGATAGATAGATAGATAGATAGATAGATAGATAGATAGATAGATAGACAGATAGATAGATAGATAGATAGATAGATAGATAGATAGATAGATAGATAGACTATAGACAGATAGATAGATAGATAGATAGATAGATAGATAGATAGATAGATAGATAGATAGATAGATAGATAGATAGATAGATAGATAGATAGATAGATAGATAGATAGATAGATAGATCCATGTGTACATTTACAGCACCAATATTTTTATTGAAAGAAATTTAAATTAATAGTTTCATCTTTCTGACAAAAAAGGAAATATTGCAAAATTAGTCTTTATATGTTGAAAAACACACACAACACTGTAATGTTGGCAAACAACATCATAATTTTAACTAACAACATCACAATCTCTACTATTAGCTAACATACAACACTGTAATCAACATACAACGCTGTAATGTAATCTTAGCCGACACATGATGTTTAAATCTTAGCTAACATACAACGCTGTAATGTTAGCTAACAATGTTGTAATCTTAGCCAACATATGACATTATAGTGTTAATGAACATTGTACTATTAGCTAACATACAGCATCATAATCTCAGCTAACATACACCACTGTAACCTTAGCTAACATACAACACTGTAATGTTAAGAAGCAATGTTACAATCTTAGCCAACATACATTTTAATCCAAGCTAACTTACAGCACTGTAATGTTAGATAACAACGTTGCAATCTTAGCTGACATACAGTCAGTGTGTACTATTACTTAATATACACCATTGTATTTTTAGCTAACATGCAACACTATAATGCTAACTAAAACTACAGAATTTTTGCTGACATACAATAATGCTAGCTAACAAACAGCATTATATTGTTAGTGGACATCATATAATTAGCTACCATACAACTTTATAATGTTAGTGTATTTTGCTGTCTAACACATTGGTCCAAGAAAAAGATGCTTTTTTTGTTTTTCCTCACATATTACTCAAATTATTGAGCATCACCATCTTCAAATACTTTCCTGTTTACTGACGTTTTCATACATATATAAACACAAATATTACCTCATTAAATGTTCCTGTTGAAACACAAGCCAGTCTGAAGCTCCTGCCCTCTGTGCCCCCATGATAAACCCTCTTTCAAAGTCACTTTCATTTTCACCATCTTGATACGAAATCAGAATCGTCTAATGAGCATGACTGGATGCTAATTGCTTAATTGCACCCTGCAGAGCACCTGTGTGGAAGCAGTTCATCATTCAGGTGTTTCCTTTAATCTGTCACCTGTCTGCATGGTGTATCTGTACGATCAGATGGCTGAACAGGTGCAGCCAAAAACCCACAAACATGGTGGCATAATTACTTTCCGCCACCTCATTTAAGGTTATTTCCACTTTTCATTTCTGTCTTTGTCTCCTCACTTTCTTCACCAGTCAAATTAACTCCCAGGATGAGCTGGAAAAAAAAAAAACACCACAGCTGGGGGATGTGAGAGCTGGTCTCGAGAACAAAGCAGAAAAAAACAAACTAAAATGATTTCCTCCACAAGCCTGCATGCTGGGAGGGAAATAAAGGAGCTGCTGTCAGATGGGCCACAACCAGCTGACAGGAGTTTGTCCCATTTTGCACCTTTTGTCAGAAAAAATGTGAATAATTGTCAGGTGGATGGAGGAGCAGGAGCTGCATGGTGATTTCTGTGACTCTAACCGGGAAATACAGGACAAAACATGACAATCAGGATGTTTTTTCTCAGGGCAGGTGTTGCAGAAGCAGCAGGAGAAACAAGGTGACCTCACGTCTGTGCAAGCAAAACTGCAAATCTGCCAAAAAAGTCAAGTTGGCGAGAGGTAGAGGCACATTATGGACGACTGGACGACACATCGGAGAGCAATAAATCCCAGCAAGAGGCGACGGGGGAGAGGATGGATGCAGCACCTCACGGCCGATCCATCGTCCCACGGCCAGGTTTGGGCTTTTTCTGAAGGCAGCACCTGTGATGTCGCTGAGGAAGGTGCAGCCAAATCTGTGGGGAGGAATAAACAAACACAAAGAGAGATAATGTAATGTGTGGAGGCAGATTTACAGACGGCAGCGGTCCAGGAGGGGCTCATCTATTTCCCTGCCAGTCGGAGGGAAAGCTCAGTGCAGAATTATTTCATCCACGTAGAGGACCGTCGTTGTCCATGCAGGAGGATCCCTGCATGGAAAATGTTGGATTTGGCATCAGAACGGCTTCATAATAAAGTCCAGCTGGAAGGGTTTTAGAGCACAGAATGAAGAAGGAATTAGTCCGAGTGACAAATGTGTTTTTGTGATGCTCAAAGGAAACCAGCTTGTTGTTTTAAATCGCAGGACTTTTACACATAAATACACATAATTTACAACCAAGGCAGAGCTGCTTAAACTGATCAGTAAATCTTTCATTATTTTGCTGTAAAGTGGAGTTTAGATCTGGTTTCTGAGTCGACATGCTGCACTTTTTTCATAATTTACTCTTTACTGCTCACAGACTGTCTTGGTTTAATTGATTTGCAGGTTACATTTAGTAAAATCACAGAATTTTTAAATAAAATATGCATGTAAACCGTCAACAAAACAGAACAAAACTGTACATAGTGTCCGCAATTAATGAACTTTTCTAACTTTTCTGCATTTGAAAGGATTCTATTGTCTCAAATTACATTTTTCAGGTTCAAATTTGTAAACTTTATTATGTTCTCATCACCTAAAATGTTTTTAAGATTTTTTTATTGTGGACTTGATAATTTTATGGCTGGTTAAACCGATCAGTAAACCTTTGCTTTACTCTTTAATTTACTCTTTACTGCTCACAGATTATTCATGTTTTGTTGATTTGCAGATTATAATTAGTAAAATCCCACAATTTTCTAAAAAAAATGTGCATGTTAACTGTCAACAAAACAGGCCAAAAGTATACATAATTACACAATTAATTGTCATTTGGCAATGAACATTTCTGCACTAAAAAGGATTCTATTATCTCAAATTACATCACGTTTATATTTTTTTTCTGTTATTTTTCAGGATCTTAATTGTAAATTTTGTTAGATTCTCGTATGAAAAGTAGTACAATCATGCAAAAAAAGTATCAGTTTGCAAGTTAACATTAAGAAAAGGCCAAACTGTAGATAATGTTGATGCTGCCAACATTTTTGTACTGAAATGGATTCTATCAAATGCTGAACAAATTTATGATTTTTTCTGTTATTTTTCAGGTTCTAATTTGTAAACTTCATCATATTCTCATCATTTAAAGTGTTTTTTTTTTTTTAATTTTATCGTAGACCTGATATTTTGATGGCTGGTTAAACCGATCAGTAAACCTTGTTCCATAATTTACACATTGTCTTTGTTTTGTTGATTTGCAGGCTATAATTAGTAAAGTCACACAATTTAAATTTTATTTTCATGTCAACTGTCAACAGAACAGACCAAAACTGTACATAAAGCCCCAGTTAATTTCTGTTTTGCAATTGTTTTTCTTTCAAGTTTAACTTACTAAACTTTTTCAGTAATAACCAATAAACTTCCATTATATTCTCATCATTTAAAGCTGATATTTTTATGGCTCTTAAATGTACTTTTCCCCACATTTTACTCTTTGCTGCTCACAGATTGTCTCAGTTTTATTAGATTACAGATGAAAAGTAATAAAATCAAACCATCACCAAAACAGGACAAAACAGCAATAATGTCCCCAATTAATTATCATTTTTGCAATCGTTTTTCTCTCAAATTTAACTTCATTAATATTTCAGCACTAGAAACGATTCTATTATCTCAAATGACATTTTCTTAAAAATTAAAATTCTAACATATTTCTGTTATTTTCTGTTATTTTTTGAGTCGGAACCAGAAAACTTTCATTACATTCTTGTCATATTAAATGTTTTTTATTGTAGAAGTAAAACTTTTCTGCTCTAAAAAGAATTCTCTCATCTCAAATTATGAATTGTTTTCCTTCTATTTTTGATCAAAATAACAACATATTTATATTTTTCTGTTGTTTTTCAGTTGATAATCTGTGACCTTGTATTATATTCTTATCATTTAAAGTGCTTACTATTGTAGTAGATATATTTTTATGGTCTTTTTATTTGTGTTTTTCATTAAATTTAAATAATTACTAAGGTAGCCACGGGCTGTAAGTGTTAATACCATCTACCTACTGCATTTGAGGTAAATTATTCCATTTTTTAACCCATTTTTTCACCATTTTTTATGCTTTTGTGTTTTTATTTTACATGGTATGATGGAAAAGGTTAGAAGAATTAGAGCTATAGTCTAAAAAAGAAGTTTGTGTAAATATTGTCACGGCCAGAAGGAAAAGTTTAACCCAAACTACCTTTAAATAATATTTTACCATATTTAATGTAAGAGATAACTTTCAGGTATTTGCTTTAAATTTATAAACACATTTTACAAATTATGTAAAAATATGAATTATTTCTGTTTATTGAAGTATTTATTTAGTTTTTTGTAGAACAGGAATAAAGGGCGAGCGGCTTCACACTATGTGGAGTATTTTAGGTTTTTAAAGCCTCTTCCGGATGTTTCTCCTTCCTAAACTCTCCTGAGCTCGTCCACATGACTATTATCTAGAAAGCCAGAACAGTAAAGTGGAACCATAGAACGATCCGGTTCCACTCCTCCTGCTCAGCACCAGTCATGCCTGATATCATCTGGCTACGCTAATTTCTCCGGTGAATTACCGCCTCCTGACCTTTCCTGGCATTAAGAAAGGGCACTTTCACACATAAACTGTGTCTGGAGTGTCCCCGAGCCTCTTTATCGCTCCGAGAAGCAAAGCAAAGGCGTTCAGGGAGTTTCATGATGGGGAGTTTTTCTGGGCGACGCTAGCGATTAAATGCAGTTTCTTTTTCTTTGCACGCGGAGTAATGGAGCCTTTTCCAGCCGACATTCATTAAACATAACAGACGGATGCTTTGACTAAATGTGAACCTGCAGCTGTCTGCAGAGCTGCACTCGTGTTGAAATAAAAACTCAAATTCCTGCAGAATTTAGCCACTTCATCATCTCATTTAAAGCGTGAACATGGAGTTTAATGAGCTGGGGATGCCAAACGACCTTGTGAAACGCTGTAATGATATAAATATATTTCAATTAGTTCTAAAGATGAGAAAGAAGTAAAAAATTAAAATGCTCTTTTTTCAAAATCAACAGTCCATGTGCTAGAGACGACACATTTTTTTCAAAATCAACAGTCCATGTGCTAGAGACGACACATTATCAATCAAACGTCTGTTTTTCTGTTGCAGCTCATAAAATTCAACCCAAAACCACAGCATAAAGTTAGAAATAAGCTCAAAGTTTTTATCCACTGCAAACCTGCATTCTGTCCAGCAGCCAGCAGGGGGCGACTGTTCTGGAAGTCCGATTATATAGAAGTCTATGAGAGAATGAACAAACTTCTGCCTTCATTTGCTGCCTCACTAAACATTTTACAGAGAAGTTTATGGTTTTCATTGTTAGTTTTAAGACATTTTCAGCAAAGCATGGTGTTAAATTTGTAAATAAGGAACTAATTTAGGAAAAAATAGACGATAATGCAGTGCCTTATAAATGGTAGTCTATGTGTCTATGGGCTGGATAGTATTTAACACTGGTGACCAGCAGCAAAAATGCAACAAAATCACAGTAAAACAATCGAGGAAAACAACTTTAAACCACAAAAATACAAATAAACACCTTCCTTCCTGGCGTGTTTCTTTGGAGGATCAAACCTGTGTTTGGCAGAAAGGAGCATTTTCTTTTTCTCATTCAAACTGATTTATTGAAATGATTAATTTGCATCAAGACCACAAAATTAACAATCCAGGTTATTTTTTTTAACACTCTCTTAACAATCGGTAGAATAAACAGGAATTTTTAAGTTTATAGCACATAAAAATGAAGTTGTTCCAACAACTTTTTCCACATTTATTGAAATAAATTTTTAGGTTTTTTACCTAATTTTCATAATTCTGAGCACAAGGTTTTTAGTGTATCGCTGTTATATTTTTGTTTTGCAGCAGCTTTCAACAATAATTAACAGTTTTTTCTTTAAATTATAAATACAGTTGTGTATTTCATCATGTTGCTATGTTTTAAATGGGAAAAATCACCTAAAAATGTCCTTTGCATTGTGTTTGTTCAACTTACAGATTCTTTAACTCACAGTTTTTTTGCATCTGGAAGGAGCATTTTCTTTTTCTTATGCAAACTGATTTATTGAAATAATTAGTTTAATTAATTAATCTTTTTGAGTTATGACAACAAAGTTATGTTAAGTTTCCTTCACAATCCAGGTTATTTTTATTGAACACTCTTAATAATCAGTAGGACAAACATGAGTTTTATGTTTATTGGGCATAAAAATTAACAACTTTGCCCAAGTTTTTTAAAATAATTTTTTAGTGTTCTTATGAAAACTAAAAAATGTGAATGAAAAATGAATGAAAAATGTGAATTATGAACACAAACTTTAAGCTATCTACTGTTAATAGAATTAATTTCCCTCAATTCCATTTTCTTGCAGTTTTTAGCTTTTTTGTTTTTGTTCTTGTAGCAGCTTTTAACATTTTTTCTTCTTTAAATTATACATGCAGTTGTGTATTTTAACATATTGCTATATTTCCTTGGGAAAAATCACCATAAATGTCTTTTGCATTGTGCTTGTTCAACAAATTAAAATCCAAGGTTATTTTTTTTAACACTTTCTTAACAACTGGTAGAATAAACAAGAGTTTTAACAACTTTTTCCATGTTCTTTGAAAGAAATCTTCAGTTTTCTTCCCTACTTACAATAATAATGAGAATAAGGTTTTACTACTGTTGATAGAATTAAATGGCCTCAATTACATTTTCTTCAGCAGTTTTTTAGCCTTAAAAAAATAAATAAAAATGTTCATGTAGCAGCTTTTAACAATAATTAACTGTTCTTTTGTTCTTTATATTCTGAACTATAGTTGTGTACTACAACATTTTGCTATTTTTCTTTGGGAAAAGTCGCCTTAAAATGCATTTTGCATTGCGTTTGTTTGACCTACAGACTTTTCAACCCACAATTTCATGCATCTGAATTTGTCCAGACGCTTTATGTGGGCATTAAAAGGGGCATTTTATTAACTTAGCACACATTAAATTAGGGTTTGAATCCACAGATGCATAAATTTGAGTTTAAATTACACCTTTAAATAAGTTGATGCAATTACTAAGATTATGACAACACAACTCATCAAATGCTTTACCTAAACCAATGCAAACACGCATTTAATTAAGCTGTGAGAATATGTACCTAATCATGCTTTTTGAATTTAGACTAAAGTGTTTTAAATCCAAAAACCAGGCTGCTAGACCAAGCAGAAGTCCAGGATTGAGGCAGAGAAAAGGTGAATGTTGAACCGGTGGATCTAATGAGGAAGTGGAAGAAGCAGAAATATGAGGTGATGACAGCGTCAGGAAAGCAGAGCAGGTGGGAATGTCGTCTGAAGCTGCAGCAGAGTTGAATGGATGAGCGGACAGCAAACCATGACAGTTTTCATTGCACCCAAAGGTGTTTAATATCCTCCCAGATCCACATCCTTCACATACCGTCCTGCTCCGTCTACATAACGCTGCCATCCTTACCGCCAATCCAGATTTTATTCTTCAGTTCAGTTCAGTCACTTTCCTTTAACTCCAAAATACAGTAAAACAATCTGGAGTTACTGCACCACTCCATCACCTCACCTCAGCCATTTAAAAGAACCCATAATGCAAACGCGATTGTAAAAGACATTATTTTTCTGTTGTGTGAAGGTAAATTCACTCGTAGACTCTTAAGTTTCCATTTATTTACATGTTAATCTTCTGTTTGGTCCATTCGCCTTCATGCGTCGTTGTTTCTAGGTTAAATATATCATGTTATTGTTGTGATTTTCAACCAGTTTAATGTGTTTTTGTGCAGGCTGCAGAAGATTTCCAAGCAAAAAGGTCAGAGAAGAAGGCTTGAGGTTCACTTATGGAGACGCGTTTCCATTTCTAGATAGATTTTTTGCTTTGGAAGGTTGAAATCAGCGGTTCTTGTGTGGCCTGGTAACCTGATCATTGGATTCAAACTCTGTTAACTGCTCAATGAAAATGACTTCCTGAGCTTCTGTCCATCATAAAAGCTCCTATATTAGTGCGTCTCATTTTAGAATTTGGAGAAACTATTATTCTACACATTATAGACAATATAAAATCTTCAAAGTGTTGTTTAAGTTAATTTTTCCACTACAGTTCTTCAACTATCACCATCTTTTCTTACATCCACATAAGACTTTGCATCCAGTTTCTGGTTATCAAGTATGTTCTAAGATCTTTATAGCGTTCTGTGCCTTTGGTGAACGTCTGAGATGGTGGGTGGGATGACTTTCTTCTAAAATCGATGATCATACCATCCTTGGTCGGTCATTTGTTGTGATATAAAGGAGGGAACAGGACCAGAGTCCAGGACGAGTAGTTCATTTTCACCCTCTGAGCTCTACATGTCAGAAAATCTACACTGCAGCACACAAAACGTACATCAAGATTAAAATCAATAAGCAATTTTCTGCCTAAAACATGTGGCTGGTTGTCAGAATGTTTAGAAAAGAAGCGTGTAGCAAAGTGAAGCCTTAAACCTGCATGATTTTTAACGGCCAGCAGGGGGCGACTCTTGTGGAATCTGATTGTATAGAAGTCTATGAAGGAACAAGCCAACTTCTGCCTTCATTTACTCCATATATGGATATTTTTCTTGTAAGTTTATGGTCTCGATTGCTGGTTTTAAGAATTTTAGGGGGAAGCATGGTGTTAACTTTCTAATTTATGGTCTCATTTAGAGAAAAATGCATGATAAAGCTGGGTATGGTTTAGAGCAGGCTGTGGTTTTGTTGTTTCTATTGTCCTCGAGTTCTCGATCAGATCCACTTATTGCTTTTTCAGTACGACTGTGATTTTAAATGCAAAACTAGAGGCTTCAAAACAAAAATTCACAAGTTAACTAGTCAATAACCATCTTTTGTATGCGGTCCAAAGGCTGGATAGTATTAAACATCAGCAACAAGTCCAAAAATAGCAGCCTAATGTGTGCAACAAAAATCATCATAAAACAATCGAGACAAACAACTTTAAATAACAAAAAAAGCATAAAACACCTTCCATCAACTGCATGACTTCTGTCCTGGGTGAAAGATCCCATCTGTAGTTGGCAGAAAAGCACTTTTTCTTTTCTTTTTTTTTTTTCAAATTGAGCGTCTAAAGATAGAAGAAGCTGTTGGATGTGCAGCTTATAGAAGAGCTCTGAGGCAGTCATCATCATTTCCAAATGAATTCATCTGTGAATGAATAAGGCATGGTGTTTCAGGGGTCAACAGGAGGCCGGAAGGTCGGAAACTTCTGGTTTTACATGATTTATTAAGCATGAGTGGGTCTGGATGGGGTTTACATTCTGCACCGTGAGGCAGGAAAACAGGAGTGTCTGAGTCCCTTTTATCGATCGGCAGCCTTATCAAAGCCTCACAGATAGTTTGCATCGCGGTCGTTGTGTTTTACAGGCGAGGGAAGGAGGGAATGAATCTTCCTTAATTCTCCCCCAGGTAGAACTTCAGTTTCTCACTCACAGAAAAGTGAGATAGCGGTTTAGCTAAAGCTGCTGGAGCAGAAATAATTGCCCACATTTATCTGTTTTTGTCTGCAGGAGAACGACGGCGGCAGCAACGCTTGGCTAATCACAGCTCAGCTCCAGTAAAAGCAGCACTGTCGCACCGAAAGCAAGGAGGAAATAGAACGTACAAGAGGTAAGAACGAGTCGAGACAATGTGGTTTAATAGGCGCCATAATGATCCAACGCTGCAGCTGCTGTAGAAAACCTGCTAGACTTCATATTTCATTCAGAGGTCACGATAAAAAAAACAAAAAACCCTGAGCTTCTGGACTTTAATTACACAGAATGTAAACACACTGGCAGTAGACTGTGTGTAGACGTGACATTTAAGTAATTAGCTTCCATGTAAAATGCCTATATGTCTGACACAAGGTCACTCGCTCGCTGTAGCTGTAGTCTTGTAATATTTCAAGGATATTGTGATTTAATGGAGAGCGTCAACCAGAAAAAATGCAAAACAAATAACAGAATGTGGAGGGCAGAAGAGACAGAAAACACAAGCTGTGACTGTTTCAACAGGCGAACAAAATGCTTTACCTTTGGCACTGTATTCATTACTGTATTATAAACCCTATAATACTACATATATGTACTCCAATAGTCAAAATACAACAGGATTCCATTGATTTTAAAGTGCTAGTCGGTGATTTCCTGTAAGAGGCAGGGTAATTTAAATAATAGCTGCCCTGGTTGGTGATTTGAATCCAGTTGTGGATATTTTTTCACCTCCTCTACAGTAAAAATTACAACCCAGACTGCCTTCTGTTTCTCAGCTAAGCTGCTGCTCCTGTAGTTTAATTACCATTAAAAGAAATGTTCTTGCTGGTTCTCTCACAAGAATCTCTTGGTATTTTATCAGCTTGGTGAGAAATCAGGCTTTTGTGTTTTGCCAAAATGTGTGAAAGAAAATCTTCTTTTGTTTACCATTTAATTTATATTTTTCTTTCTTTCTTTATATTTTAAGTACAGTAAAATACTGTGTATTTTTATGATCAAACATTGTTAAAGAACTAATTATCAATTTAAAAAATACAGATATTCTTTACTGTTTGCATAGTGCTTCTGGACTGGTTTTAGACTGGATGTTGGACTGGTTCTGGACTTTCTTGGGACTGGTTTATGTTTAGTTTCAGTCTTGGTTCTCCTGGTTTTGGATGTGATTTAAAGTTGGTTTAGGGTTTATTTTCCTCTGGATCAGTTCAGGTTTGGTTTTGGTCCCCATTTTGTACAGTTTTTTGCCTTTTGGTACTGATTTCGGACTGTTTCTAAAACTGGTTTCAGTTTTGGTTTTCAACTGATTTCAGACTGTAATCTGACTGGTTGTAAACATATTTTTGGACTGGTTTAGGTTTGATTTTGGTTTGGTTTCAGACATTTTTAGGACTGGTTTAGGACTGTCCTGGGTGGGTCTTTTTTTAACCCCAAGAACATCAAACATACCATCAAGCATGGAGGTGGCAGTATCATGCTCTGTGGAACTGGAGCTTTACACAAAGTAAATGGAATAATGAAGAAGGAGGATCACCTCCACGTTCTTCAGGAAAACCTAAAACCATCAGCAGAAGGTTGATCTTGGACACAGTTGGATGTTTCAACCAGACAATGAGTCCAAACACACATCAGACGTGGTAAAGAAATGGTTCCATCAGGCTGGAATGAAGGTTCTAGACTGGTCTCCTCAAAGTCCTGACTTAGACCCATCAAGAACCTGTGGACTGATGAAGAAACAAGTAAAACTAGTTTAGTTGAACTGAACTAATTCTGTCCAGAGGAGTCAAAGAGAAACCAGAAGATGGAAACCAAAGAACCTAGCTGAAGTGAAAACGAACATTTAACCAAATACTAGCATTTCTGTATGTATATTTTTGATGCAGGAGATGATGTCATATTTCCAGAAGATGTTTAATGAATCTATGAAAGAACCACAATAGTTGATTGTTGTTTTATTAGAAAAGATTCATGTGTTTCAGTGACTCCATCATAAAAAATTCAGAGTTCTAGGAGTCCTTGGAAACTAAAGACTCTCATGACTCATGTAGTATTTCAAAGTGGATGGAAACTTTGACTGTACATATTCAGTTTTTCCATTTTCCCTCTTTTGGCCTCATATTGTGACTCACTGAGAGGAAACTAACTTCTGTCCACCTCTTGTTGAAACCAAAACGACCCATTATTGTCTCTAGTGGCGGCTGACTGGCTGATTGCCGTTAACCTCCGACACACGATGAACAAATCCTCGTTTCCGAACCAGCGAAGCGTCGCTCTAATCTCCTCCAACCTCGGAGTTCGACACCCCGAGGGCTGGAAAGAGCGAGCGTGGGTTAACTGCAGATTATCCACGTTGTTTAACGGAGTGGACTCGAACCCGGACGTGTCGGAGAGTTAATCCTGCTCAGCAACGCCGAGCAGCTCGTTCCCCTCTCGTTGTGACAGTTCAATCTGCTCTGCGTCTTCTTGCATGAATTATGGATGAACCCTGCATCCCTGCCGATGTGGCGGGGATTTAGGCTGGATAACCCGTCCCACTCGTGTCACGGTCTCGCTGGGGATTTGAAAAGAGGCTGCGAGGAGGAAAAAAATCAAGGTAATTCAGGGAGCGCTGAAGCGGCGGTATTATCGTCGCCTGATAGCGGCCCGCTGATTGACTCCTTCATTCAGAAAAGGGCCACGGCTTCTCCGATAAGCAAATTGTGAGGCGTCATTCTGCTCCATCTGCTCCTGGAGGTGAAATAAACAGAAAGATTTCATCAGAATTCCTTCCAGAGGAGCAACAAGAATACAGACGAATGAATACAATCAGAACATTTGTAGGATGGAAGAGAGTTTTAGCATGAAACGTCTCGTATGGAGCCTGTGAAATTCTCTGTTGCCGATAACAACCGATGGACTGATTTCTATGTGAAGGACTTTTGAATGCGTTTTCTAAGGAAACCTAAAGGATGTTTGTTTCATTCTGAGTGTGTAGTTCAACACAAACTGCAACTTCCTTCACAAACACCAAGTTCTGAAGATGTGAGTTTATGGATTTCATGAGTTTAGGTGTTGGATGACGTGGATGAAGAGATTTTCTAGTTGGACACGATGAAGTTGGAGGTGTGGAAGTAAGAAAATCAAGATGAGGGTTTTATTAATACAACAAAAAAACCTGCTCTAGACCCAGATGGAGCCCAAAAAAGGAAAGAAAGGAGAAATCAAGTAGAAGAATTGAAGAAGAATTCAAAAAAATTAAAGACGAAGAATATGGAGAAGAAGAAATTGAAGAAATTGAATAAGAATTGGAAGAATTCAATGAATTCATAAAATTTGAAGAAGAATTTGAAGAACAAGAAGAAGAAAAGGAATTTGAAGAAGAAGAATTTGAAGAGCAAGATGAAAAAAGGAAGAATTTGAAGTAGAAGAAATTGAAGAAGTAGGATATCTGGTTTATTCTGAGTGCGTAGTTCAACATAAACAGCAACTTCCTTCACAAACACCGAGTTCTGAAGATGTGAGTTTATGGATCTCATGAGTTAAATGAGTTTTCATGAGTGTTGGATGACGTGGATGAAGAGGTTTTCTACTTGGACATGAAGATGTTGGAGGTTTGGAAGTGAGAGATTCAAGGTGAGGGTTTGTCTATACGCCAAAAACCTGCTCAGGTTCTCAAAAAAGGTTCGAGGAATCAAGTAATCAAGTAGATCAGGGCTGTCAAACATGCGGCCCGCGGGCCAAAAGCGGTCCTCCAGAGGGTCCAATCCGGTCCTCAAAGTGGAAAAATTCCAGAGAAGACATTAACTGCAGATTGTAAATTAGTAAAACTATAAATTTAAAATAATTTCTAGACCATGACAAGTTGTTTGGATCATATAGTAAAATACTAGATCGTTCATTGTTCTTTTGTTATTTTGTGTCTCATTTTTGTATATTTTGTCTTGTTTTTGTCTGACTTTTGTCATTTGTTTCATGTTTTTGTCATTTTGTATTTCTTTTTTTGTCTCATTTGTGTTTGATCATAAAGTAAAATCCTCTCTGGTTCAGTTCCAGGTGACTAAATGTTGTGTTCCTTTGTCGACACTCTGTGAACTGGAAGTTGTAATGTGGAAATGATAAACTGAGGCTGAATGTTGTTGAAATTGAATTTATTTTTCCTAAGAAATTTCAGGATGTTCATAATGTTTTGTAAAAAGATAATTCCTTTTATGTGAATTTTTTTTTGCAGTAAAACAAAGGAAAAATTTGGAGTTGTGGTTATTTCTAGGTTATTATGTTGTGGTTTTACTGGTCTGGAACACTGGAGATGAAACTGGGCTGAAAGTGGAACCTGAACTAAGATGAGTTTAACACAGCTGAAGTAGATGAAGGGGTGAGGAAGGAGGTTGAATGGATGTTTAACCAGGTATTAGTTCACCTGCCAGGTGAACAGATGAGTGGTTGAGGAGCAAAAACTAGAGTCAACATCACCAGTGTCTTTAATTTATAGAGGGAGAAAACATAAAATCAGCCAAACCTCAGTCTCACATAGCCAGACACACACCTCAACACTTTATTTTATTTCTCTGGTCAAATATAATCTCAGGTATAGTTTGTATTTCAACTATAATAGCAGCTTAGCTTAGCTTCGCTAGCTCACCTGTCAACATGGTGCCACTGCAGAAAGTTGACTTTGAGGCTGAAATGGTGACAAAATTAGACCAAATGTTGGAAGAAAAAGGAAACCAAGAAAGTTCTGATTTTATTAAACACAAAACAAGAATACAAACGTGTCACTGAGGGTTTTATTTGTGTTTTCTGACTTATAATTACATTAAAAAGCCTCGACAGAGTGAAACAAAGAGCCGTCTGTCCAGTGATTCAACATGGAAAGAGACCAGAAAAAGCCTATAATTAAATTTTAGTTTTCTGCAAATGCACCAATTCTGTTTTTGGAATTTTTTGGCTACATGACGACTTTTTTGTGCTTCTAAAACTACATTTAAACCTCTGTGGCACTTTTATCTAAACTAAAACCTCCAAAGAGGATTTAAATGCAGTGAAGGTGAAAACAGCAACAATCTCTCATTAAGAGTCGAAACTCAATTAACAGTCGTGTTAATTATGTGAGAAGAGAAGGGAAAAGAAGTGACAATGAACTCAGAGATGCAGTAATTATATCCACTGAAGAAGAAGAAATAAAAGAAGAAGAAATAAAAGAAGAAGAAGAAGAAATAAAAGAAGTAATAGAAGGAGAAGAAAAAAGGGAATAGAAGAACGAATTGTAGTAGTAGAAGAAGAACAAGAAGAGGAAGAAGAAGAAGAAGAAGACAGGAAATGTAACTGCTTTTTCCACATTAAAACAATAATAACAATCTGAGGAAATGTTTAGTGGCGTCTTGTGTTTTTGTTCAGAGACAGAAAGAAAACATAAAAACTCCAGGAAGAGGGAAGCGATGCTTATTTGGAAACAATAGGAAGAAAAAAAAACACTAAAGAAGGTTGGAATGACTGAAGACAAACCAGGGTGATGTTCTTTTATTTTGAAAAAATAGCTCATTCCCATTTAAAAGACAGTTCAGCTGCAGGATCTGATGTCATTTCTGAACATGGAGAAGATGAAATATGCAGAAAGAATCCTCCACACAATGTGAATAAAATATAGAACTGTCACTACTGATCTGTTTTATTATTCTGGATATACGAACAGAATAACGAACACGAGGTTGAGATGAAGCCTTTTATTGTTATTACCTCAGTTTAACTTGTAATTCTACCCAGCAGTGATGTTTAGTCCAGAAATGATTCCAGGATTTCTGTTCTCATGCACTGCTGCAAGGAAATCTAATTTACAGATTTAGACAAACCTTTTCAAGCTGTGTTGAACCAATAATGCTGCTTTAATTTAATATTGTGTCTAATTTAAACTCAAATTTCACTCGTTTAAATCAAGTCGTATTAACTTTATAAAAGTTGCTTTTAGTAGTTTTTCTTCACCTTGAGTTCAAGATTTTACATCCTGAACATGTCAGGATGGTGAATATTTCTGATTTATTGGCTGAATATATGCAGCACAAGAACATTTAGAGGTGAGAATCATTTATTTTATGATGTTAGCATGAAGCCTTGAATCTGTTTTTATCTCCAAACTGATGGATGTCGTCTTGTAAAGGAGAGGAACTGCAGGAATGGGAATGTAGTTTTCTTCAAAACAAAAAAGAACTAGAAAGTAAATGTTATAAGGCAAGAAATTATAAAGGACTTTATGTTTTCTAAATGACTTTAAATGTGCAATTAGTAATAAAAATACAGTTTAAAAAGCTGTGAGTTTGGAAATTAATGACACGACACTTAAAATATCCTTTAATAATGTGGAGAAACTGGCTGGAAGAGCTTTAGTTTTATTTTATGAAGTAATTAAAATACCTTTAATTGCAGTTAAAAAGCCAATTCCTGTGACTCAGTGTAGTTTATTAACTGAACATAATTTAACTGCAAGTTCTCATGAATGCAAATTGATATATTTATTGCTTTTTAGTCGACAAATTAGTTTTTAGACTCAGAAAACTGGATGAAAAAGTGAAAACATCTGCTGCTGTTAAGTTGCACGTTTTTCTTGTGTTTTAATTCATTTATTTAGTGGATTCTTTTTTTCAATCTGTATTTTATAAACTGCATCAAACTCAGCATAAAGAACACCACAGGAAGACAGCTATGTCAGCATTTCAAATTAAAAGCATCAAGCCTGGCATTTGGACACAAAAACCTGCAGTAAATCTTAATAAAATGTAACCGTTACAGTCCAGGAACAAAACTAACGGAGTCAAATTCTTTCCATTAATGATTCCTAATTATGACTTTAATAATCTAAACTCATCTTTTAGTTTTCCTGTTAGACATTTAATGCATAAATATTTGATTTATGGCCACAAATGTTTACCTTCAACCACCAAAATTAAATGAGTTCATCCTCCAGCTTCAGTGAACATCTGTGCCACGTTTAAATAAGTTCCTGAAGAACCTCCTTCCCCAGACTGGGATGGCAGCAGGAACAAGGTGGAAGTAGAAGAAGCTTTAACAAACGTGAGATAAATGATTGAAACAAACCTCGGCTCTCAGTGGAGTCAGAACAATGTAAAGATTTCTGAAAGGTCCTTCTAAACTGTCAGTAGAGTTTTTCCTCGAGTGTAATTTGCTGCTTTGCTCTCATTTTCCTGCGTTTAGGAACAATCAGTGCGTTTCAACAGAACCTTTTATGTTCAGCAGCTTTTCTTTCTTTTCTTTCTGTGTGACATTTTCTGAAATGTCTTTTTGTTTATATTTATTTGAATAACAGTTGTATCTGCGTTATCATTACTTTTCTTGTGTATTTCCTGAACTATTATAAGCTGAGAAATATCTATAAATCTGACATCTAGAGCTTTCTGAGGCCTTTTCCTTTTTGTTTTTGGTCATTTTATTCTGCTTTGTTGGTGCCTTGTTCTTCTTATCTTCTTCTTGATAAAAATGCTGATGTGATTTCATTTTACAGACTTTAATTTCTTATTTTTAAGACATAAGTAATGCCTCTCTACTTTGCACACATCCAATTAGAAAACAACCAAACATATAAAAACCTGTTTAATGATTTATTGTTTCAGTCGTCGTCATGCTTGAATGGATTTCCTTGTCTCGGGTTCTTCTCTTTAATTGTGAAACTCAAATCTACAATCTGAAAGGAAACAATTACAATTTAATTAATCAGACTCTTTTATCCAAAGCGACGCACATCTGAGAGTAGATAGAAGACAAGCAAGGATCTAGTCAGGAGAAAACAACCTGGATAAGAGTCATAGAACAGGTTCAGGTGTGATAACAGGACCGTGATGTCAGCAGGTAATGTAGACCAAGTAGGATTTTACATTTTGTTCTTTGCAGTCTGTCAGGTGCAAAAGTGTTCAATGAGGAGCTGTTTTTTTAGTCTTTTCTGAAAGACTGAGAGGGACGCTGCAGAACAAACAGTTTGGTAACTTGTTCCATCAAGAAACTTCTTATCAAAGATTTTCAGAATTACTTTTAGGATTTGCTATCCTCCCTTAAGAGAAACAAAAAAAAAAACCCAAAAATCCTTTCAGGTGGAAACAGTTCTTATTTTAGGGATTGTTATTCTAAGCAAAGTTACCACAAAGAAAGAAAAATAAATAAATAAATAAATAAACAAATAAATACAATACAATAAAATACAATTCAATACAATACAATAAAATAAAATACAAGAGGAGCATTTCTGGGAGGGAAAGAAAAGGGAAAAAAACTACATTTAGGTGAAAACTTCTTATTTTAGGCATCGTTATTCTATCCTTTAACAGGAAATTCAAGGTCATTAGGATTTTAACAACGCAACCACAAAGAAAGATGAAACAAATAAACAAATAAATAAATAAATAAATCTCTTTCCCTAAATGTTGATGTATATCTATATCTATCTATATATGTCTATATATACAAAACATGTATATAATAAATAAATAAAAAGATCTATATATCAACAAACAAACAAACAAATAAATAAATGATAATGTTAATAATACCATTATGGTAACAACACAGCTGAACGTTGCTATTTATTCTACTCTAATATACAAACAGAAATAAATGGGCATATTGTTCTAACTGCGTTTTCACCAAACATTGCTGGAATGTTTTCAGAGAATGTGATCACACTTTTAGAAAGAAAACAAACAAATAAACAGCAATAAACCTCCAACTAAAGACACTGTTAGAACATTCAACAGTCATATCTTCAGGCAGGCCCGCTGGTCTCCGGGGTTTTGTTCTGAAAGCCCCGACCGGATGTGCGTCGGGTCCCGGTTTTCCGGTGTGCCGCTTTAAATCTGTCTCCGGTCTGCGCCGCTCTCAGTCGAACTTGTCTCCGCTCGGAGCCATGAGGCGGAAGGAGAAGCGGCTGCTGCAGCTGGCCGGGCTGCTCATCGCGGCTCTGCTCTTCCTGCCCAACGTCGGTCTGTGGTCCCTGTACCGGGACCGGGTCTTCGTGGAAGGACTCCCTCCGCTCCAGGTAGGACGAGCTCGGTTCTCATCTGCACGTGTGCGTTTAATGGAACGGATGAAATGTGGCTTTAATTAAGAAGTAAAAGAACCGGAGACAAAGAAACCAGGTCCGGATCCACTTTAAACGGGTCTGAAAGTCCAGAATTCAGCACCACGGACAGCTGCTCCGGGTTCAGCACCACGGACAGCTGCTCCGGGTTCAGGACCACGGACAGCTGCTCCGGGTTCAGCACCACGGACAGCTGCTCCGGGTTCAGCACCACGGACAGCTGCTCCGGGTTCAGGACCACGGACAGCTGCTCCGGGTTCAGCACCACGGACAGCTCCAGGACCTCATTACTGCAGGACCTGGAGGGAAACTACAGTAAAGAAACCAGGAAATACACTTTATTTTAACATCATATCGCGTTATTTTAATTGGATGTCAGTCTGCAAACAGTTGAAGCAGCAAAAAAAGTTGGCTTTTCACCTGAAATTTGAAGCAGTTTGCAAAGAAATTCTCATTTTTCTTGATCATGAGGAACACTTTCATTCAGCAATCATGCTCTGGTTCATACTAAAGTCCATCAGCATGTAACATCTGGCTTTTAGCATCAGAAACAACTGATTATTACTGATTTTTAGCGAATTTGCAGTAAAGAAAAATGTAAATATGCAGTTTTTTTTAACATTATATTGACATATTTTTAACTGGATGTCACTGTGCAAACACTTAAAGTAGGAATTAAGACACTGAAGATTAAATTTTGTCTTGAGATTTGCAAAGAAATTCTCATTTTTCTTCATTATTAGCAGCAGTTTACTTAAAGGATCATACTTTAGTTCATACTAAAGTCCTCTAGCATGTAACATCAGAGACAACAGATTATTACTGATCTTTAGTGAAACTGCAGCACAGAATGCAGTAAATATGCAATTTTTAACATTATATCGCATTACTTTTAATCACATATCATTGTGCAAACAATTAAAACAGGAACTGAGACATTGAAGGTGGAAAAAAGTTGGATTTTTTCCCGAGATTTGCTGCATATTGCAACGAAATTCTCATTTTTTCTTTGTCATTAGCAACATTTTAATTAAAGGATCATACTTTAGTTCATATTACAGCCCTCCAGCATGGAGCATCTGGCTGCTACCATCAGAAACAACAGATTATTACTGAGCTTCAGTGAAAGTGCAGTAAAGAAACCAGGAAATACACACCATATTTTAACATTATATTGCTTTATTTGAATTTTGCAAACAGTTAAATCAGGAACTGAGACATTGAAGGTGTCAAAAAGTTGGATTTTCTCCTGAGATTTTCTGTGTTTTGCAAAGAAATCAGTTTTCATTAAAGGATCATGCTTTAGTTCATATTACAGCCTTCCAGCATATTGAATCAGGCTTTTACCTTCAGAAACAACAGATTATTACTGATTTTTAGTGAAACTGCAGTAAAGAAAGCAAGAAATGCACTTTATTTTAGCATCATATTGCTTTATTTTAATAGGATGTCATTGTGCAAACAGTTAAAGCAGGAATTAAGACACTGAAGGAGGCAACAAAGTTGGATTTTCTCCTGAGAGCTGCTGCATTTTGCAAAGAAATTCCCATTTTTTGTTAAAGGATCATGCTTTAGTTCATATTACAGCCCCCAGCATGTAGCATCTGGAAGAAACATGGAAAAACATGTTGTTTTTTTGCTTTATATTGTTTTGTTTTATTTGGATGTCATTTTGCAAACAGTTAAAGCAGGAATTAAGACACTGAAGGTGTCAAAAAAGTTGGATTTTCATGCTGTGGTTTGAACTATAGTCCTCTAGCATGTAGCATCTGGCTGCTAACATCACAAACAACTGATCATTTCTGATTAATGTTTGGAATTTCTGCTAATCTGACATAAAGAATAATAAACACCAGCCAACACATGCTATTAGATCATAAAGTGATGCCTTTAAACCGCTTAAAGCAGCAAATCGTCAATCTTCTGACAATCTTTTGGTATTTCAAATCAACTAATTTGGGTTTTAGATGAATTTAGAAGAACAAGTGGCTTTTAAAATGGGTAGAATGCATGTTTTTAACTGGTATTAAGCTGTTTATGATGCATGTACAAGAAGAAAAGCTGCACATCCTCGATTAAAGCATGAAACCATCGACTTTCCACTGAAATGAAGGAATGAAATGAGATCCTGCAGTAAAACTACCACGCTGCTCTGTGATTTATGTGCAGATTCAGGCGTTAGCAGCTGGAATTAATGCGTGCGGTGTTATTACGTTCAGACAGTCATAACTTTCCTCCTATTGATGCGTCCATCGATTGCTCCGTTTCATTCTCGCCGTTTCAACCGAGGGAAGATGAGAGCGAGTGATTAGAATTGATCAAGTACTGACTGAACTGACAAATGTGTCTTCGCTGACCTGTTTTTTTCTCAAGTTAACATCTAAACAGAGAAATGAAGCCGTTAGATTCGCCTATTTGCAGATTTGTTGGTGTTTTCTTGGAGAAATTTGCACCTTTGGAAGCAAATTAGTGGATAATAGTTAGTGAAGGAGACTTTAATTTAATCTTTATCACATTTATTTTCAGTTTTAGTGTCTTAATATCTTTGTTTTGCAAAAATTTAAACCTGTTCCCTCTGTGAAGGAGCTCTCAACTTCATTTTCCATCGTCTAGGGACATCATTTAGCATCTCAAAGCTAAATTTGTCGTATTTGGCTGCAGATACAGATGAAAACTGTCGTGTTTACATCATCAGATGCTGCCAGATGATGCTCTGCAGGGTTAATGTGGTGCAATATGTGATCATTTAGCATTTAATTAGCTTGAACGGGGAGTTCGGCTGGCGGGTGGCTCTAGTTTCTTTCTTTTTAGCGCTTTTATGAAGTTCTCTAAGTATTAAAGCAGGGATGTCAAACTCATTTTCAACTCACATTCAGCCCAATTAGATCTCCAGTGAACTGAACCAGTAAAATCACAGCATAATAACATATAAATAATGAAAAACACAAACTTTTCATTTGCTTTAGTGAAAAAAAAGTATATTCTGATAAACTTACAACTTACAGATCATAGTTTATTTATGAAGGCACAAAACATTTAGTCACAGGCATCTGGAACTGAATGAAATAGAAATAGAAAACAACAAAAATAAGACAAAATATTACAAAAATGAGACACAACCACAAAAGCGACAAACAAAATAACAAAAAATGAGATAAACGCCACGAAAACAAAACAAAAAGAGAAACAAAAAATTAGACAAAAAGTTACAAAGCGACAAAAAAATGGACAAATGACAAAAACGAGACAAAAAAATAACAAAAGCGTGAAACAAGACAACAAAAATTATGCACAAAACGATGAATAAAGAAAAACACAGAATGACAAAAAATGAGATAAAAAACACAAGTGAGACAAAAAGGAAACACAAAGCGACTAAAAACAAAAAACTAAACCACAAAAACATGAGACAGATAAAAAAGCAACAAAAACAAGACAAAATATTACAAAAATGAGACTCAAAACAACAAAAGAACAATGAACAATGTAATATTTTACTTTATGATCAAAACAATTTGTCTCAAAATTATTTTAAAGTTACAGTTTTGCTCATTTAAAATTTGCAGTTAATGTCTTCTCTGTAATTTCTAGACTTTGAGGGCCGGATTGGACCCTCTGGAGGGCCGGTTTTTGGCCCGCGGGCCGCGTGTTGGACACCCCTGAGTCTGAGGAGCATTTCCTCCAGTAAAAGCTGAGCCTCCCGTCACGCTGTTGAAAGCAGCGTTTCTTCTTGTTTCTTCCTTGTTGTAAACTTTTAATGGCAGAAGACTAATGGAAGAAAAGACAAATAAGGGGAAGAGGAAGGAAGGATGCAGCAGCGTCTGTTGTGTGTCTGAAAGCTCCCTGTGGGCTGTTATGGCTTCACTGAACTAGATAAAAATCAATACTCTAATCCCATTCTGGCTTTTTCCCACATACGTCTTGTTAGACACATTTGTAGCCGATATTTTCTTCCCCCTCGTTGGTTTCTGTCGGCGGCTCTCGTGGACGAGGCGACGCTTGAAGATCAGAGCGGATTAAACCCAGTTTCACTCACAGAATATAAAGGAGCTCCGTTCATGTCATGCATATTGTGTGTTTTTTTAAAGATTTATTTATTTAGAGGAGTTTTTTGTCTCGTTTGCAGTTATGTAGTGGCACCTTTCCACATCCACATTGCTGCAGTTTGCCCCTGAAGCGAATCGACTCGAAGGATTTTGTAATTTTGTCTGTAGAAGCAACCAAACATCGACTGAAACTTCTCCAGAGGACTCCTCCACTGGGTTCAGCTTTCAGATCAGTTTCTCTGCAGCCCTGAAACTCCACAAACACTCCGGACTGTTTAGCGTTTTACTGTGGAGGCAACAGCTGGAGACCTTTCATAACCAGCTGCAGCTCTGCAGGGCTGGAGTGCTTTATTTTAGGAGGGTTTTTTGCATATTATTTCTGCAGTTTTTGTCTGAACATAGAGCAGATGAGGGCATTAAAGCAGGACTAGATACAGTTCATAATGCATGTAAAAAGGATTCAGACGAGAAAAAAAAGTCTTTGAAGTGGAAGTGTGAAAGTCGTTTTCTTCACTGGGTTGATTATGTTAATGAGGAGGGTGATGGTGAGATGGAGGAAGATGTTTTTCACTCTGAA
Organism: Amphiprion clarkii; assembly: GCA_027123335.1. NCBI lineage: Eukaryota > Metazoa > Chordata > Actinopteri > Pomacentridae > Amphiprion > Amphiprion clarkii. Next base: position 2,420,611 of record CM049581.1, on the reverse strand, counting down.
GCATACATTTTTAGTGG